>BTHU01000001.1:92203646-92573646 GCA_036184795.1 Tokudaia tokunoshimensis
CTTGGGTCCTGATCTTCCTGTCCCGAGGAGCTCCAAACAGGTATCTGAGAGGACGGACCCAAGCACAGGCAGCTTCTGGTACCCATTTGTCTCTTTGTGCTTTGGCCCAGCGACTGTATATGATTACTCAGGCTGCACAAAACAACCTGGTACTTTCTGGCCCTGCTGCTGCTTATAACAGCCAAGGACTCTGGCCTGTTGTAGAAAGCCTCCAGCCATTGCTGTTAGCAGCAGGCTGGCCCCTGGCTCCTTTGCAAACACTTTCCTTTCACTTTCTCTCCCTGTAAGGTTCACTAGCCTAACTAAAGCGGCCACTGGCCTCTCCTTTCTCTGACCTCTGCTTGCTACTCCCACCGCTCCATGGTGTCCTTCAGGATTTAATGGCGGTCTCCTGAAGGCTTCTAGAGCTCTGCAGGTTTTTCTTAATATGTATCTTCACCTTTTTTCTGAAGTTCGTTTCCACATCATGAAGCTTGCATACTTAATGAGCAAAACCCGCACCAACCGTCTTGAGTCCTTTTGAGACAGGGTCTCCTTAACCAGAGTAGCTTCAGTTAGCTAAATAGTCAAGAGTGACCTCAAACTCGGGTTCTCCTGTCTGTACCTTTCAAATGTAGGAATTATAGGTGTGTGCCTCCATGTCCAGCAGTCTGTGAACCTTCTAAGACACACAATCACTTGTGATCATCTTTTTTTTTTTTTTTTTTGGTTTTTCGAGACAGGGTTTCTCTGTGTAGCCTTGGCTGTCCTGGAACTCACTTTGTAGACCAGGCTGGCCTCGAACTCAGAAATCCTCCTGCCTCTGCCTCCCAAGTGCTGGGATTAAAGGCGTGCGCCACTACCGCCCGGCACTTGTGATCATCTTATTAGCACCTAGCATAGAGCTTTATTTATAGGAGGCACCCAATACATGTGATATGTCCAATTAATTAGCCATGTAGCTTCATATTCCTCACTGAAGGATGTCACCAAAGTGATAAGCTTAGAAACACTTGCTGAATGAATGGGCCGATTTCATAATTCTGGACCCCACAGAGATTCCCACAGAGGAATTATTGGCAATTAAAAACCAGCTATGGCGACAACTATAACAAAGCCCCTGTACCTGCCACCTTACTTACTTTTTTGTCAGCCAGAGCTCAAACTCCCCAGACAGATCTGCCTTGGGGAGGGACCAGTACCCTGACCTGGGAATTCAGCTCAACATTTCACATTTGGTTTGTTGCCACAGCAACACATAATGATGTGAGAAGCAATGTGACTGAGGTAAGGTCGCAATGGCAGAAACAGCGCCACCATGAGGCTGAGAAAACAACCCCCATTTCTAACTAAAGCAAGCTCTCATTTGTACTTATTAGTAACATCATCAGGCAGATTGACAGTGTAAGGGAACAGTGGGGACAGAGGTGCCCTGAAGTAGAACATGGGCACACTGTGCACAGGCCATGGGTCCCATCCCCAGTACTCCACCTCCCCAGACCAAAGGACTTCCCTGGGTACCAAGACACCCACCTGTATTCCCAGTGCTTGGAAGATGGAGGCAAGAGATCAGGGGTTCTTTATTCTCTGCTACATAGTCAGTTCAAGGCCAGGCTGGAATATAGAAACCCTTTCTTAAAAAACAAAGCGGGTAGGGTGGCAGCTAAAGTCACTTTATTTGATGGGTTTTTTTTTCCTCTTCTTTTTTGCTTGACTTTTTGTTTTTGTCTCTTCTTCTTAAGATGGTCTCTTGCTTTGTTGCCCAGGCTGGCTTAGAATTTCTAATCCTGTGTCCAAAGTAGCTGGGCTGATTGGAAGAATTTTTTTTTTGACTTTTTTTTTTTCGAGACAGGGTTTCTCTGCATAGCCCTGGCTGTCCTGGAACTCACTCTGTAGACCAGGCTGGCCTCGAACTCAGAAATCCGCCTGCCTCTGCCTCCCAAGTGGTAGGATTAAAGGCGTGCGCCACCACCGCCCGGCTCCTGATTGGAAGAATTTTTAATTTTGACTCTTTGGGTATCTCCATACATTATGACTTTTCTAAAGTTAATCTTTATGTTGATTTGTAATCATATTTATAATTCTTGTTTTGTTTGGAGACAGGCTTTTATTATTAAGTACACAGACCAGGCTGGCCTCCAGCTCAGAGGAAGCACTTGCCTCTGCTCTGTCAGTGCTGATAAAGGCGTATACCAGATATACTTTATAAAACAAAGAGTACCATGAGAGTAAAGCTGTAACGATGGAACTCTATAGACATCTCCGTGTTTGTGATTGTGAGTCTCAAAGTTTACTTTCCCAAGCCTCAGGGTTGCCCTTATTTGTTTTGTTTTGGCTTTTTGAGGCAGGGTTCTATCATGTAGCCTTGGCTGGCCTAGAACTTGCTTTGTAGACCAGTGGCCTCAAACTTGTCCAACTCTTCCTGCCTGTGTCCTGAAATCTGGGATACAGGCACAGACCACTACACCTGGCAATTCTGATGTCTTTAAAATGGGGGTAGAGATGATCAGAGCACTGGCTGTTCTTTCAGAAGGCTGGGATTTAATTCTCACCCCTTAGATGGAGGATCACAACTGTCTGTAACTTTCTGGAACTGCATACATGTGGTACACAGATATACACACAAAATGAAAATAAATACATCATCTTTTAAGAAATAGGGGTGGGCTGAGAAGATGGCTTAGCAGGTAAAGGCATGTGCTACCAAGCCTAACAACCTGAATTCACCTCCTGTGACTCTCATGGTAGAAGAAAAGAATCAACCTCTGCAAGTTGTCTTCTAGCCTCTCCACGATCCCTTTGGCATGCATATACATGCACACAATTACAAAAAAAAAACAAGTATAACTTCAAAATTAAAATGGGTACAAATTTTTCTTGGGGGAGGGGGATGTGGGCAAGGCAGGGTTTCCTCAGCCCAGGCTGGCCTCAAGCTCAAGAGATCCACCTGCCTCTGCCTCCTGATGCTGAGATTAAAGGCGTGCGCCACCACGCCCAGCTCTGGGGCTGGCTTCTATGGGTTCACAAGAGCCAACCATTAAAATTTTCAGAAATTCAGGTCTGGAGAGATGGCTAAGCGGATAGGAGCACTGACTGCTCTTCCAGAGTCCTGAGTTCAATTCCCAGCAACCACAACCATACGATGGCTCACAACCATCTATAATGGGATCCAATGCCCTCTTCTGGTGTGTCTGAAGACAGCTACAGTGTACTCACATAAAACAAAAAGAAATAAAGGGAATGGAAATGTCAGAGGCCATGCAATTGATTTGCATTTAAAAAAGAAATCGGAAATAGGCAGTGGTGGTGCATATGTCTTTAATCCAGCATTTGGAAGGCAGAGGCAAGTGGAGCTCTTAAAGACCAGTATGGTCTACAGAGGGTGTTCCAGGACTGCCAGGGCCCACTAACTAAGAGAGAAACCCACTCTTAGTTTGGTTTTTTTTTTTTTTTGTTTTGTTTTTTTGGTTTTTCGAGACAGGGTTTTTCTGTGTAGCCCTGGCTGTCCTGGAACTCACTTTGTAGACCAGGCTGGCCTTGAACTCAGAAATCCTCCTGCCTCTGCCTCCCAAGTGCTGGGATTAAAGGCGTGCGCCACCACCGCCCGGTAGTTTGTTTTTTTTTAAGTCAGAAATCCTGCAAGCCAGTTAAACATCAACTTTTTAAAAATTAGACTTGTGAGAAAAATTATGTTCAAGAAAACTGTCATCAATCTCACAGTGCACTACACTTCTTACTTCACATCCTTCACTGTTATCTCTGCTCCTCAGCATCCGCGCCTGCTCTTCTGCGTAGGGAAGTACAGTGTGCTAGCTGCCGCCGCCAAGCTCCACGCTATAGCATCCCGTTAGTGATGTAAAGCCAAGCATTGTGTTCACACTTCAGAAATAGGTAAACACTGTTAATCTAGTAGACAGCAAACCCCTGAGCCTCTAGCACTTACAGGGAACTAAAACAGACAATTATCAAGATTAAAAGATATCAATGAAACTTTCAAGGGAAAAAGATGGAGAGTAAAAAGTGGATAGTAAAAAAGATAAGAAAACTAGAAGACCAGAAAGTCTAATGTACAAATAAGTCCTGAAAAGAGAATTGAAAATGGGGCAGGGTGAAGCTATCAAAGGAGTAATTCAAGAGCTTCCCACAGCAGCAGGGAACCTGTGGTGTGTGCAGTACACAGCACCCCACAGACCAAATGAAAAATAAAAGCTAGGTGTTACTGCAGCCCATGAACTGCTGGGCAATGAGAGTTCTGCTTGTTTGTTTTGGTTTTTCGAGACAGGGTTTTCTCTGTATAGCCCTGGCTATCCTGGAACTCACTCTGTAGACCAGGCTGGCCTCGAACTCAGAAATCTGCCTGCCTCTGCCTCCCAAGTGCTGGGATTAAAGGCGTGCGCCACCACTGCCCGGCGCAATGAGAGTTCTAAAAGCAGGAGAGGCGACCTGAGCAGGTTAGAAGCTAAAAGAATCACAGTGACAGCTGACTTCACACCACCAATCTCTTCTCGCTCCTAAGGAACAATTAACACTAAGATGTTTACAGAAAGTTACTTCCAATCTAGACATTTTTCATTCCTCTGTCAATTGAGAACCAGAAAAGGACAGTTTCCTAGTCTTAATCATTTCCACTATACAGAGTTCCAGGCCAGCCAGTGCTACAGAGACCCTGTTTCAAAACATGAGACATTGTTTTGTCCTATGCATCAACTAAACACTTTATTATTATAGAGTATCCTGAATGCGCTGAGTTACTAACTGGGAAGTGCATTTATCCATCAGGCAGTCTCACCTGAAAAAGTCAAGGCAGTTTCTTTCTTTTTAAAGATTTATTTTTGAGAGTACACTGTCACTCTCTTCAGATATACCAGAAGACATCAGATCCAAGTATAAATGGTTGTGAGCCACCATGTGGTTGCTGGGAATTGAACTCAGGATCTCTGGAAGAGCAGTCAATACTATTAACCACTGAGCCATCTCTCCAGTCCCAGCAGTTATTTACTTCAGAGGCTTTATCCAGCCCCTTGTTTGACTGACTTTGAGAAAGGGTCTTGTTATGTAACCTTGGCTGACCCTGAACTCATTATATAGATCAGGCCTGGTTTAGGACTACAAACGTTACATAGTGAGACTAGTAATCCTGGTAGGATGGAAAGCAGAGAAAGCACAGTCACCTAGCTCAAAGGCAAGCTAGCACGAATACTCAGTGCAGGAGCAAGAACTAACAGACTGTTTCAAAACCAAGGCAGGGGAGGATTCCCTAAAGCTAGCTGCCCACCACAAACACATTGCGGTATGCATATGCTCGCATTCAAGACCAAGTATATTTGTGGCAAAACAAAAGCTTACAAACTTTAATGCCAGAACACTACCTTCATCCCATTCTGTCACTAGGATGAGTTTTTAAATATTTGTGTGCACCCACTAGATGTTAAGTCCAAAGGACAACTTGTGGATATTTCTTTCCAGCAGATGGTTCCCAGGGATTGAACTCAGATTGTCAGGCTTGCTACCCAGCATCCTAACCTGCCAAACCCTATCACCAGACTGGAGACTAATTGTTTCAGTCTAGTATGGCTATTGTCCTGGCAATTTGACACACATATGAGACCTCACATAAATATAATCTCTAAGGGCTCTTAAAGTAGAATTTGATCCATCCTGTTGTCCACACTCACACTACAGGACAAGGTGAATTTTGTTGAGGGGCAGGAGATGGCTTGGCAGTCAAGAGCACCAGCTGCTCTTGCAGGACTTGAGTTCCCAGAGGCAACTCATAACCTCCAGCTCCAGGGGACTCAACTCCCTCTTCTACTCTCTGAAAGCACTGCATAACTGTGATGCAGCCACAAAGTAATTTATTCCCCAAATCGGAATGTACAGATTTCAGTTTTCCTTAAGACCCCCTAGAAGGATGGAATCAGCTCAGTCAGCAGTGTGCACCATGTTCCTCAACATCTCAGGCACTGTAAACAGTGGATAACATAACAAGAGGATTCAAACTTTCACAATAAAACACACCCCACTTCCTAGTGTCTTACAGTTCTCCTACATGTTGACAGCAACAACCCACCAGCCTTAGCACCAACCAGACTAGTAGTTTAAGTGGCCAGGGAAACCTCCTACTAAACAGATGCTAGCTTTTTGCCAGAACACTTCCCCATCAACACATGCAGCACTGACGTGGAAAGAACCACAAAACACGAATTTACTCAAAGTGATTTTATTGCTTGTGCACACAACAGCATTTATGCCACTAGAGCAGAGGCTGTGGACGACTCACTGGAAAAAAAAATGGAGAAACTGGGATTAGTACTGGGCTTCAGGGCCTACTCCACTCTCTGACTGGAGCTGCAATACCTAACTGCATACAATGCACCCCACTGAATAAGAACCCAAAAGTCCATAGGTTTAAACATCAGGATGAATGGCAAGTCCCAGCCAGACATTTAAGGTCAACTGTAACTGGCCAAAAACCTACCTATGTGGCATAAACTGTCAATATTTGCATGATTATCATAGTGAGCAATTCATGAAACAAGTGTTGTGTGTGCGTGCACATTCATGGTTTAGTCAGAATCTGCCAACTATAACCCTCTTCTTGCTTTAACACCCCCCCCCACACACTATAAACCAACCAACCAACCAGGATCTCACAATAGCTCTGGCTGTCCCAGAAGTTACTATGCAGCCTCAAATTCACAGAGAGCTGCTTGCCTCTAGGTAACATTTTGTTTGAACACTGTCAATTTGATCATATATCACCCATGCAAGCCTTCTCACTCCTATGACAGAGATGAACTGAAATGGTACTTAACCAACCTCAGGACCCCGAAAGGCAGAATGCCTACCATCACCCATTATTTACTATCTAGCTGATTTGCCAATGAAAATCTATATACTTACTATTTCCAATTGGGCGGGAGTACCCGCTTAGTCTTATAGTATCGAGCCAACCGATGAATTCTGCTCTCTATCAGAATCAGGCGGAATTTAGCATCCTTATCCTAAAAATCAAAGAGATTTAACAAAACCAGCAACAAGTAAAATAACTAAGTATCTTCTATGGTTAGGTTACGTTCTTAAGGAAAAAAAATTTTTAAGGGGGCAGGGTTTCTTATTAAAGTCTTGGTTGTCTTACAACTTATTAGACCAGGCTGGTCTCAAACTCAAGAGATTAAGGGCATGCATCACCAAACCCACAGAGGTATTTAAGCTCCTAGAGTAAGGCCCATAATTATAAATCTACAAAAGAGCCCCAGCATCTGGAACCAACTGGATATGTTCAGGAGTGCTAAAAAAAAAAAAAATCAAATCACCTATTTCAAGGAAACTATCATGTTGACTATCACCCAGAATCACCCGAGAGAACTCAACTTAATGCATTCTACCCTCTGAAGACTAGTACCAGCGTCTCTACACAATACTAGGTTTGTTGTCTTGCTTACCTTTCTGTTCCTCTCGAGGTGCTTTCGGACAGCAACTGCTTTCTTAATCAAATGGTAGAGATCCTCAGGGAGATCAGGGGCAAGGCCTTTGGACTTAAGGATTCTCAAGATTTTATTTCCAGTCACAAAACGGACCTGTGCCACACCATGGGAGTCCCTCAGGATCACACCTGAAAAGAGACACAATTTTCAACATGCTCCAGCATGCACACACACACACTGAGCATGTGATAAAACCCTGAGAGCAAAACTCCCAATTTCCAGCTCACTCAGACATCCAAGGAAGGTCTACCCAACATGGAAAGTCCTTCTGGTGGAAACTGCGAATGTTGGAACGCCATCATCACAGTGAGTCTGCCAGAACACATCTGACCAGGAACCAATGTGACTTCTACCTTTACATTTAGTGTTACTAAAGGCAGTTTAACATTTATTTGTACCATTCTTTAAAACTTCATGTTATTGCTTTTAAACCTCAAATTACTTCAGATCAGCTAAGCCCATTCCAAATGAAATTTTTCTGCCTATTTCTAGGCTACTTTATGTCCTAACGAGGATATTTTGCCCCTATTAAGCAGTTATCCCAGACTCCAGAACCATGGTAACAGAAACGAGTTATTTTTCATTTGTACAGAGTCACAGAAGCTTAGAGTCAATTCAGTTAGATGTGACTCAATCCCAGACAGTCCTTGCTCTGCTGTGGAAGGAGGAAACTCTTTTTAACACATGGACTAGGCACATTTGTTTTTTCAGCTCATACGAGAGCAGAAGGAAGAGATTAATTACATCAACACTAACCTATCTGGGAGGGAGTCAGGCCTTTCTTGGCCAATTTGTAAATCTGTTCTTTCACGTCGTCAGACGTCAACTTCAGCCACTGTAGATGGAAGAGAAATCGGCCTTAGGATGAGAAAGCACGGCGGCAACCTTCACCTCGGGCCCATCCCCACGCGCACAGATCGCTTCCCACGCCGCGTTCCAACCCTCAGCCTCTACTCACCGTGGGGACGCTACGACGGTAGGGCAGCGCCGACTGGGACAGGCCCTTCCTGAGAACAGAAGTATAGGGAGTAAAGAGGCGGCCCGCGCCCCAAGCAGCCCCACTGTCCCTTCACCTGCAGCCCGCATCCTCCTCTCCCGGCCCCGCGCCCCAGTCCCGCAACCCAGTTTGGCGCCGCGGGCTCACCCGGGAGCGTGCATGCGACCCATGATGGCGGAGGTCTGGCAGCAAAGAGAGAACGAGGTAGGAAACGGCGCAGGAAGTCAAGCCACACGGGAAGTGACGCCACACATCGACGCTTCCTCTCGCGCGGGGGCGGGGCTACAGTGTGGCTACCGGAGCCCGCGTGACTACGCGTCCCAGAAGGCATTGCGGCGAGACGTCACACCTATGGTCGGGCCACTACGCCTTGAGCCCTTGTCTCTAGTCTGGTTCTAGAGGGGGAAGTTATTAATCTCTCATCCCTTCGGAAGTCGCGTCTGAGGGAGCCTAGGGCGGGTTCGAGTCCTGGGCTGAAGGATTTGGATTAGCTGCGGGTTCGACAGGGTTTCCTCTGCAGTCCCGAACTCGTATGGTGTGGGATGAGCGCAAGGCCTGGGAGCCGCGGGCTCTTCTCTCTAGATCATTAATTCTAGGCTTCGGAGCCCAGCCTTCCCCGTCTGTCCTTCCCTGCCTGCGCGCCTTTTCTACACAGGGCGGAAAGCAGAACCGCGGGTCCCTGACAGAATAGAGTTGGGAACTAGGAAAGAAACTTCGAGAAGATGAAGGGGAAAGGTACTACACCGAGAGTTGGTCTTTTAAGGATGACCTAGTCCGGTTCACCACAAGTGCGTTTCAAGAATGGGTGAATAGAACAATTTACTATAAATGCAACTGAAACCAACAAAGACATGGACCCAAGAAAGAAGAAATTCAGATCTACAAGACCCTGTTGACAAATGACGGGTGAGAGGTTTAAAGCAGTACTGAAACACTGATCCAATTTTTCTTTTTCTTTTTTGTTGTGTTTTGAGACAGGGTCTCTCAATATAGCTGATTGTCTAGGAACTCGCCTTGTAGACCAGGCTGACCTCAAACACCGAAGTCTGCCTGCCTCTACCTCCAGAAAAAAAAAAAGCTGAGATGATAAAAGGCTTGAGCCACCTGCCTAGCTGCGTTCTTTTAATCCATCACTAGTTGAATAACGTTTTCCAAAACATTGGGAACTTGAACCAAATTTGTATTTTCTCCTGGCAAAGTTGTATTTGATAAATTAACCAGACTCATACTTTTAGCCCAGATATGTGATCCGTACATCGAGCTTGGCTTCAATTTGCAATCCCTAAGCAAGAATCCTTCATTTCACTGTCACACATGTCCGAATACAAATTCAGGGGTTCTTTATTTTTTCTCATTTCCACGAATCACTCCAACAGATCCTACCCCAGAAATATATCCTAGAAATACTTCCTTGTTTCCACGGGTACCCCAATCCTATCCATCATCTCTCAGGCAGCTTAAGTGGTGTTCCACTCTATACAACCCATTGTCCGCCTAGTGGTCAGTGGTCGGATAAATGCATTGCTTCTTTGTAAATTCCTCTAAATTGTTTTTTTTTTTTTCCTTTTTTGGTTTTTCGAGACAGGGTTTCTCTGTGTAGCCCTGGCTGTCCTGGAACTCACTTTGTAGACCAGGCTGGCCTCGAACTCAGAAATCCTCCTGCCTCTGCCTCCCAAGTGCTGGGATTAAAGGCGTGCGCCACCACCGCCCGGCTAAATTGGTTTTTAAAAGACTTTAACTAGGGTTGTCAGTGCACAGCAAGCACTTTTGGCTCCTGAGCCATCTCAGGGGCCCTCTTTTTATAATTTCTCCATGTATTTGAAATAAAACCCAAGTCCTTGGCCTCATGTCCTTCCACTTTGCACTTATTTCTATTCATTCGAGGCACATTTCTGATCCTATACATAGTAACATGTTGTCTACCTGGAAAAAAATTAATATACTTTTAAAGATGTGTGTGTGTGTGTGTGTGTGTGTGTGTGTATGTGTATGCGTGTCTTTGCATCACAGTACCTGCAGTGCCCACAGAGGCCAGTAGAGGGTATTATATACTTTGGAAATGGAGTTACAAAAAATTCTTAGTTGCTACATGGGTGCTTGAAACTGAACCCAAGTCCTCTGCAAGACCAGTTAAGTGCTCTTAACCCCTCAGCCATCTCTCCAGCTATTCATACCCCAATCTTTATTATTCCCTGTATATATGGCTGTGAGAGCTGAGTGCAGTTGCCCATAGAGGCCAGAAGACGATATTGGATCCCCAAGAGCTAGAGTAGTTGTAAGCACTTGTACTTTGTAATGGGAACCAAACTCTAGTCCTCTACAACAGAAAGCCATTGTAGCCACTGAGCCATCTCTAGCCCACTACCTGCAAATAGCTTGGCACTCAGGCAAGGATTCAGTTATTCAAAGGACAAGCTTACAGAAGCCATCTCTCTCTGAAAATGTTTGGGAGCCAGAGGATAGTGGGCAGCATGAGGATTTGGCTTTGTCCTTTTTTAAATAAATAAATGTCTGAGTGCTCTGCTGCATATATCTGCCTGCCTGAAGAAGGCATCAGATCCCTCCTATTGGTTGTGAGCTACCATGTGGCTGCTGGGAATTGAATTCAAGACCTCTGGAAGAACAGCCAGTGCTCTTAACTGCTGAGCCATCTCAACAGCCCCTTAATTGTCCTTTCAGGGTCTTTATACTGTTTTCCCCATTATTAGATTAGAGAGCCAGTCTTGTGCTCATAATCCAGAATAAAGGTATGGTGTTAATTTGCACTTCTCAGCTCTGTGAACTACACCTAGAATGTGGCTAAGTGAACTTTCACAGACCAGGAATCATACCTACAGAATTCACATCTCAGGAAATGATAGGCTGTAGCAGACAATATCCAGACCTTCAAAGAATCACATTCAAATTTAGGATTACTAAACTTTACAAACTCCTGAGTAAGATGCAATAACTACATTATAAAGTTTGAAACCAAAATATTGAATGACAGATGGAAATGATAGGAAGGAAATGACAGCTGAGTTCCTTTATTTCAGAAATATTTTAATATAATTGTAGTATAGTTATGAAGTCACATTCAATTCACTGAATATGTTCCAAGTATTAATAAAAATATTATACATCTTAACTCACTATGCTGATATAATTAAAGCATTTTTTTCTTACAGGTGACACTAGTAATCACATCCATATTTGCATTGCTAGTGAACAGCATGTAAGTAAATGTGTATCATAATAGCAGGTCTTCAGTGTTTTTTTTAAAATCTGAGTTATCAAAAGTGAATTTTTTAAACGTTACAATTCATGAGTCTTATAAAGAATTAAACAATTTAAGGCAAGATTTTGAACGTTATATACAACTTTAATTTGAAAAAAAAAAGATACACATGCTTTAACAACTCAATTCACATAAACACAGTAATAAAAAGCATTGGTGCCAATTCTCATTGAATTCCTCAGAGAAAACAGGTTCTTGGGATGAACCATTATTTTCAGATCTTAAAGCACTGGCAAGAACAAAGAATTCTGGCACAGGACTTGTATGTAGCAGAATTATGTTTACTTGATGAAGGTAGTTATAAATATGACATACATAAAAATTAGTGTCTTGGCCTGTTTAGAGTTTTGTTTTTCAGATTTTTTTTTAAGGTAACTGTTAGAAAGCTTTTAAAAGCCAGCTGATTATAATTGATTGCAGTTGTAGTGCATAGAGGCTATACTTTCTCCTCCCTATCACTGGGGTTTTTTTTTTTTTTTGGTATGGGCTGAAGATTAGCTTTCTACAAAGAAATAACTTATATTAAAATATATGTATTCTAATGACCAAAGAAGGCACAAATTGAGTTAAATTAAGAGACAATATCACCTTTTGAATTCTTGTTAACTATACAGTATTATAATATATACTTTTAGATATTAATCAGATTTCTTGTAACTGAAAAGTGACATTACATTTTCTAATTCTGTTTCTGCTAAGATACATGGTAACAGATCACAAAAAGGTCTACGAGTCCAGTCAATGACCACCTTTTACAAACAGCATTTTTTTTTAAGTAGCTAGGTGACTCATGGAATGGAATTAGGTCTCTCTCAAAAGATAAAAGAATTCTAGTGCTACTTATATCTGCAAAACAATTTAAGGAAATGTTTATTGTGGAAAAAGCAAACAATGGTGCTTTGATCGTCATTTCAATTATCAAGTAGACAACACACTTTAGTATAAAAAAATCACATACCATACTCATAGGTTTCCCTACAAATGGACCATAGTGTTAGGCACCAAATATTTCAAGTTTTGATTTTTTAAATATGTATTCCAATGATAACACCCTTAAATCTTAATTTAACTCTGTAAGCATCATCATTTCTGTCAATCACTTTGTACACTTTATAAAAATCTTATTCTGGCAAACTGAATCAAGATTGTCCTCACTTGGTACCCTTCATTAAGTAGTTTGTAAGTTTTCTCTTAACTACCAAATTTGCTACATCTCTATTACCATTCTAAAAATATTTTAACTTCTAACTAAGAAATTTATTATATATACATGTTTACCAAAACTAAACAAAATTATGTCTGAAATGCGAAATAAAAATGAATCTTATTCTTAATGGCTACTCCATAGTTACTTCAAACTTCTCTCTTGAAATTCTGAATTTCATTGTATTACAGAAAATAATCCTTTCATGTGAATGTACAATGTTTACAAATACAGGACAGTATACACAACACCTTCCATAAATGTCTAAATTAAAATTCAGTCAGGACCCTAACTCCTTATCCTGCCTGGGCACCTTACCAAACAAAAATGGGCATAAGGCTGAACAATTTCCATTTGTTTAATGAGGGAGTAAAGTATTAATACAAGGAAGTAAAATTCCAATTTCAGTTCACACCCTTGCAAATTATAATGGAATGATAGAATTTAGAATACAACTACATCAATGAATTTCATTCAATTACTGGACAATAAGCATTAGGTCAAATAGCTTAATAGTGAAAATAACAAAGCCACAATCAGAAGTTGAGAAAATAGTATTTTTTTGGGAAAACCATTAGTAAATGTACATGACATTTTGTTCTCAGTAAGGTGAAAATGAATGAAAACGACTTGCTCTTTGATCAGAAACGAAGTGCCAGTGAAGCATACAGTTAAGTAAGGCACTATTATTTACAGCTTCAGTGATTGGCACTTACTCTGAAAAGGCTTTAACAATGAATAAAAATAGTGTTTTTTTTCTACTTGAATAAACTACTTAGTAGTTCTTAGCATTCTGACTACTATTTGTGCTTTGCTTTTCAGCCTGTTGAGTAGCAGCTGCATCTATCCTTTGGTGTCTGTGAACATACACAGTGGTAAAGGCTGTGAGGTGCATAACAAAAAAAAAAAAAAAAAATTGCTGTGTCTGTGTAGGAAGAGTACAGACAAGGTGACCGAAATGACACAGTATTATGTCAAAGTCTTTTTTAGGACTTAGTATGTATTAAGTTTGGGATTGGTAGCATTCAATAAAATGACTTTGAAACAGCAATGGCTCCCCAAAATCTATAAAAATTAGTCATGTGACTGACAGTTGGTCCAACATGTTAAGTTTATAATTTCTGCCAAAGTATGAAATTATACAAAGTTTCCAAGTGTGTGTATGCACACATGTACACACATGTGCATACATTTATAACTCCTTGCTTCCAAAGCTCAGAAGTCGGAGGTTTATAGGTATGTTGCCGCAGTCAGCTGATACCACTTAACTGTCTCTTTGCTCAAGTTGAAATCTTTCAGTGGCAGGGTTATTCCACCCAAGAAGAAATTCTCCCGCAGAGATTCTGCACTGAGTACACTCAGTTGAAGTTCTCTCTGCCTCAGAGTTTCTTTGCTGTATCCACTATATACAAGCTAGAGGGGGAAAAGAAGGATAAGGTTTAGTTTTTTGGAATCTTTTCAACAAAATCTAAGACATCAGTCCAAGATCCAATGAATGGCACTAACTACATACAGCAGCAGGGCTTGTCTCAGTGCATCAGAAGCATGTTTTTAACTTCTGGAGTCTTGGACTGAACTATCAGTCCTGTCAGTGTTTAATGCAGAGAATGAATAAAGCAGGACCAATCATTGTCAAAAAACCAAACAAATCCCCAAACTCTCAGACATGGTTTCCATGAGATAGAAGTGATGGGGAAGGGAAAAGAGATTACCTGGTGATTACTTTAAGGTGATCTAATCGCTGGAGAAAAAAAGAGGATGAAAGGAAAGCAAGTTGGATAATATAATTTTAAAATTATTTTGCAAAAACAGATTAAAGTTTCATTGTTTTCTTTTGTTTATAGCGGGAAGTGGTAACTTCTTAGTCATAAGGAGATACAAACCACAGTGAAAGTGCAGTCTGCGGCAGATCTGCAGTGCTCAAAGCTATTTCAAATCTTCATCATAACACTCAAATTTTTTTTTTAAAAGAAGATTTATTATTATATCTAAGTACACTGTAGCTATCTTTAGGCACACCAGAAGAGGGCGTCAGATCTCTTTACGGATGGTTGTGAGCCACCATGTGGTTGCTAGGATTTGAACTCGTGACCTTCAGAAGAGCAGTTAGTGCTCTTAACCTCTGAGCCATCTCTCCAGTACCACTCAAATTTTTTTTTTACTTTTCCACAGAGTTTCACTATCTTGACAGGGTAACATCATCTAGTGGATTAACTAGTGGAAAATTCACTAAAAAACCTACTGCTATTTTACAAGAGTACCAAGTGTTCTTTGGTAAACACCACCTGTTCATTCCTATTTTCTCTTTCTCTCTCTCTCATACACACACACACTGCATGTACTTTTAAAGAATGAATGATCATCTATAGGTAGGTGTCTGTGAGAGAGAGAGAGAGAGAGAGGTAGAGACAAGGGACAAGAGACAGACAGGGTCTTCTATATAGATAGCCCACGCTGACCTTTAACTCACATTATAATCTTCCTGCTTCAACCCTCTAAAGAGCTACAAGTACAGAATTTACCACCCCATCTGGCTTTTTCCTCTTCAAATTTTATTCATTAAATTAAAAAAAATTCATGTATATGTCATTCATACATATGTAGGTGTCTGAGTAAGCCAGAAGATGGTGTCAGATCCCCTAGAACTGGAGTCAAAGGCAGTTTTAAGTCCACTGATATAGGTGCTGGGGACTGAACTTGGGTCCCCTGAAAGAATAAGTGCTTTTAAGTGCTGAACCATTTCTTTAGTCCCATGCTTGGCTATAATCTTGATAAAAGTTCAAGTTGTCTTCCAATCTCTGACCAGACATTTTTGTGTGGATGAAATGCCAAAGTACATAAATGTCTACCTAAAACATAGTTAAGGGAGCAAGATGGAGCAATTTTAGGTTTTAACTAGTTTAACTAATTACTGATCTACTAGTTGGCCATGAGTATCTCAGCAACTCAATACTGTTCAGCTCACAGGGTTTTGTTTTTGTTTTAAAGAGGATTACTAAGAGAAAAACATTCAAGGAAGGGCCAGAGAGATGGCTCAGCAGGTAAAAGCACAGGCTGCTCTTGAGGTGAACTTGGGTTCAGTTCTCATCACCTACAAGACAGTTCATAACTGCCTATAATTCCAGTTCCGGAGAAACCAGCACCTTCTGGCCTCGGTGGGTTCCACGCACACATCCATTGCACTTATATACATGGCAGCAAAACACTAAATACACATAAAAATAAATAAACCTTATAGAACTAAAAGCACTGAAATCTCAGAACAACTACTCTTGGACATTTTTAGAAATGAAGCTTAGCTTACCATTTCATTAAATGTTGGGTTCCTAGTTTTACGTGAAATTTTGGTTTTACGTTTTGATGTTTTGTGGGTATCTGGAAGCAGGTATGTTTTGACATATGGATTTGGGTCAGCCCCATCTTCAGTCACCTATAAAGAAAAGCAGTCTCTTAACAGTAGTGCTTCATACTGAGGTACAAATTTACTCTACAGTGATCATTTGTCACCACTCACGAGATCTTTGATGTGCATCACCATGATGAAGAGGGTGCCATTTCGGTAAGAAACAGATAACTTCACTGCTCCTCCTATTTGGCCCAGAGTAGGGCTGAAGGGACCTGCACCTGAAAACAGAAATACTTTCTCCTTTATCTCAATGTGCCTGAAATGGCTCAAACTTCAGCAAAAGAAATGCTGCATGAGAGCAGGGTGAGAGGAAGCGGATAGGAAAAGTAAATCTCATATGCCACTAATTTGTACTTTTTTGGTAATTACATGCTAATAATTAGGAATGCTAGGTTTTTCCAGAAATAGACTGGCTTAAAAAGACTTACCTGGAATGAGAGGGAGGCAGGCAGGCAGGCAGGCAGGCAGGCAGGCAGAGACAGATACAGAATTTGTTACTCTTACAGAAAACCTGGGTTTTAATCCTAGCATTCCCATAATGGCTTACAACCACCCATAATTCTACTTCCAGGAGATGCAATCCCCTCTTCTGACTTCTGCAGGCATGTATATGATATACATGTTTACATTCAGGCAAAATATTCATGTACATAGAAACAAAACAAACAAAAAACCAACCCAAGGTAGACACCTGAAGACTGACGTCCAAAGCTGATTGCTGGCTTACACACACATGCACTTACACACATCCACCTCCACCCCATCACAAAAGTCATCAATTATCAACCAGAAGGAAAAATGTAAGCTCACCTGCAGACCTAGCTATTCCTTCAGCTTTCTCATCACGAAGTAAGGGGTGGAAAAAAGTACAAACAAGATCACACTAAGATTGAAGAGAAAAAAGGCTCATTAGTTAACTATTACATAACACAAAGTAGAAATGTTATATTTACTTCTTAGATTGGAAGGTCACCTCTGCTACATCTGTTGATGCATTCATCAAACTCTGTAAATAACTGTTTAATTCAACTTTCCTTTTAGCTGCTACATCTTTTATGTGTGTTCTTCCAAGAACCATCCTATTAGGAAAGCTACAAAAGAAAAACAAAACCAAACAGGATTTAAATTATTTCACCAGAAAGCATTTGTAGACTCATGAACAGCATTTACTTAAAAATATACTTTGTTATGTTTTTGCCTGTATCATTCAAAGCACTGGAGATAAGATACTTTAATTACTCATTTTCTTTATATAAGTCTTGACATCATGATGCATGTGTTAGCTGGGCTTGGTGGCACACGCCTGTAATCCTAGGACCACTTGGGAGGTAAAGATAGGCAGATCAGGAATTGGAGGCCAGTCTCAGCTACATAGTAAATTGCAGGCAAACCTTGGCTATATGAGACCCATCTCAACAACCCCTGGGTGGGGAGGGGCAGAAGGGAGGAAAGAAAGATGTGTGTGTTACTACTTTCCTGCTTTTGTTACTAATTTTCTGTTATTTGGTCTCAGCTTTAATCATTCACAAATATTTTACCTGATCTTATCTCTAAAACAATCACTACTCAATAATAATAAAAGATCCACAAACAATGACACAGGCCCTAAATCAGGTGCCAGAACCATCATCTCAACTCTTTTTTTAAAAAATATTTAATATACATTCATACACTATAGCTGTCATCAGACACACCATAAGAGGGCACTGGATACCATTAGAGATGATTACGAGCCACCATGTGGTTGCTGGGAATTGAACTCAGGATCTTTGGAAGAGCAGTCAGTGCTCTTAACCGCTGAGCCATCTCTCCAGCCCTCATCTCAACTCTTATTTTGGTGATGGCAAAAGAGAAAAATGAATGTAGACAGTAGCATGCATATGTGTATGTGTGTGGGTGGCGCGCGTGTATGGGTGGTGGTGGTGGTTATGCATTATTTTTCAACACAAGGCTTCTCTTGGAACTCTCTCTGTCATAGACCAGGCTGGCCTTGAACTTACAGAGATCAGCCTGCTTTTCTACCTCCCAAGTGCTGGGGTCAAAGATGTGTGCCACCACCACCACCTAAGCCAAACTTTATATATCTTTTTTTTTTTTGGTTTTTTCGAGACAGGGTTTCTCTGTGTAGCCCTGGCTGTCCTGGAACTCACTTTGTAGACCAGGCTGGCCTCGAACTCAGAAATCCTCCTGCCTCTGCCTCCCCAAGTGCTGGGATTAAAGGCGTGCACCACCACCGCCCGTTTATATATCTTTTGAGACAAGGTTTCACTGTGTATCCCTGGCTGTTCTTGAACTCATAGAGATCCACACCCAGCAATAACAACATACTTTGATACCCAATTTGCCTCCTTGTTTTTGAAATCTTGTATGAGAAGAATGTGGCAAAGGAAAAAACTACTGGTCATTAAGCTACAGTAAATCTAAGGTTTTACAAAAGGAGTCAGATAAAAAGCTAAGCAATAAGGGCAAGAGAGATGGCTCAGCAGTGAAGAATATGTATTGCTCTCGCAGACAACCTGAGTTCAGTTCCCAGCTTCCACACTGGTCAGATCACAATGGCTACTGTAACTCCAGCTCCAGGGCATCCAATGCTTCTGCAGGTACCAACATGGCAAACACACAGACCCATACACAATTTAAATCAAAAAGAAAAAAAAAATCTCTTTAGTGTTCTCTTGCTCCTGCTTTCTGTGTACATGCGTCACCAGGCCTAACTTTAATTTAACTTTTAGTCACATACTTATTCAACATAAAATTCTAGCTCTTTTATCAACCTTCAGTTCTGTATAAGATACTTGTACTGGCTGGTTTTGTGTGTCAACTTGATACAGGCTGGAGTTATCACAGAGAAAGGAGCTTCAACTGGGGAAGTGCCTCCATGAGAACCAACTGTGGGGCATTTTCTCAATTAGTGATCAAGGCGGGAGGGCCCCTTGTGGGTGGTGCCATCCCTGGGCTGGTAGTCTTGGGTTCTATAAGAGAGCAGGCTGGGCAAGCCAGGGGAAGCAAGTCAGTAAGAAACATCCCTCCATGGCCTCTGCATCAGCTCCTGCTTCCTGACCTGCTTGAGTTCCAGTCCTGACCTCCTTTGGTAATAAACAGCAATTTGGAACTGTAAGCTGAATAAATCCTTCCCTACCCAACTTGCTTCTTGGTTATGATGTTTGTGCAGGAATAGAAACCCTGACTAAGACAATACTTATTATTTTAATTGGAACTAAATGCTAACCAGTTTCTCACCGACATGTATAAATAAATTGTTCCTACATAGGAAAGTAAGTATGAATTTTTATAAGGATAGGAACATACCCAGGTAATTTCCAAAGTGGAAAAATAATACTGAGCTTATTGTGAAGTTCCTGAAACTCATCAAATGTCCGGAATACAAAGGATGGTTCAAGGTGTCCTTCTCTCAGAATTCGAACCACATAAATCTGAAAATAAATCACATGATAAGCACATTACATTATAATGTATGTCACTCTTAGGACATGGTGAATAGAGTTCATTGTATTTACAGTACATGTCACTGCATTCTGAGACTGAACTTAGCTACTGGAAGATTGAAAGTCAACACTTGTTTTCATGTTTAAATATAATGTACCTCTCAAAATGATATACTTAGCCAACAAAAAGAAAAAAATGTTTAGGAGTTAAGAGAACATTTTACTGGATATTTCAACTACTCTAAGTTACAATACTTCGAGTACTGCTGTAAGAAGAGTCAGGTACATCCATAGAAAATGAGAGGCATATGTGTGTATAAACTTAGTGTACTTATAAAATCAATGGCAATATAACCTCAATAAAATGGTTAAAAGTGAAATGGCTTTCTAAAAACTACTCAATCACACATCAAAACAAAACAAACCCAGAAACATTATCTAACAAATATTAGCATGAAGGAGAGAGGTGCAACTCAGTGGTACAGCTTATGGCTACCATTCCTGAGAAACTGGGATCAACTCTGCATGAAATAAAAGGGAGAAAAAACCTGTACAAGGGTAAATAATAATAGCCTCAAAGAGTGTGGAAAAAAAACAATACAAATCCTGTATTTGTTTCAAAATAAGGTTTGGCAAGGCAAGTCTTTAATCCCAGCACTTGGGAGTCAGACACAAGTGACTCTCTTTGAGTTTAAGGCTAACCTGATAAGCAGAGTTCCATGATAACCAGTGCTATATAGTAAGATCCAGTCACAGAAAAACGAAAACAAAAACAAGCTTTATGTGTATATTTAATTAATGCTATGCAACCATTAAAGCCCTGGGTTTGATACAAAAAAAAAAATACTGTATTGAAAGGTAGAATGAGAGCTTCAGACCTTTTTGTTCATTTGGTTGGTTTGTTGATTGGTTGACTTGAGACAATCTCTCTCTAAAGCAGCCCTGGCTGTCCTGGAGCTAGGTATGTGCCTGCCTTTTGTCTCCTGAGTACTGGTATTAAGGCGTGCACAACCAAGCCCAGCTGGGAGTTTAAAACTTTTTGAATTGTACTGTTAAATTTATTATAGCAAGCAAGATTACCTTCTTTGAAACAAGAAAAGATGAAAGGAAAGAGAAAACAATACTTTGACACCAAAAGAATGTATTTTGGCCCTTGTGATTTTTAAGTAAACTTAATACAAAAAACCAAAATCATATTGTTTAAGTACATTTACTTATTTTTGGACTATTCATGGAAGCAACATGCACAAAGAGTACCAATACTTAGAACTTCAAGCAGTCAGTGAAAAATGAACAAAGGACAACAGAAACCTTATACATGATCATCTACATACTGAACAAACTTACATAGTGTTTATCTGGGTTGTACTTCTTATGATATGTGAAAACAGAGACTTCCTTGATCCGGCCGTCTTGTCTAAAGGAATATGTTTTTGGTGAGAATGAAAGGATGGGCTCATCATTAGAAGGCAGGCCAGAAAAACGTAGCTGAGCAAGGTTATGAATGAAGAAATTAAACTTTGTGGCAATGCTTCCCAAACTTGACTCAATCAGCCTACAAAATAATCAGAAACTTGTTAATAGTAAGTTTTCATGAACGTATGCTAAACTTAAGATAATAAAAGATGAAAACCACTTCCTTTTAAAATGTTTAGTAAGAGCAGGCTCTGGAGATGGCACAGGAGGTTAGGGTATTTGCTACGAAGCCTGATGATCTAAGTCTAATCTCCACGATTCACATTGTAGAAGGAGAGAACCAACTCCCTATACATTATTATCCTGAAAGCAGCATACACCACACACAGAGGAAATAATAAAAATCTTCTTAAAAAGTAAAGTATTAAGTAGATTTTTTTCTCTGCCAAGGACTCTCTTTTTCATTGGGCCAAAGAAAATCTGTTAAAATGCATCGCACTCCAACATCAAGAAATAATATTTGGATTTCTTGAGCCATATAGGGTACATGATTAAAGAGCTATAGAACTAGATGATGATTAATATATTACTAAAAGGATGACTACTATTTTAATTTATATTAAAAAAAAATCTATTAAGCAGCATGGGAAATTTTGGTGGCAAGATTCCCTCAGATAATCATGCTCATACTTAATTACAAAAAGAAGTTTTGAAATGGTGGAGTTTGCAGAAGCACTTTGTAAGGAAGGCTAGGATTATATATTTAGGTCACCAAAGGAACAAGAAGACTCAGAAACATATTTAAGGTCTTAGATGTAGTTCTGGTAGTCCTTTACTTGCTTCACTTAGGGGAATCAATGATTAGAACAAATCCCCAAAAGACTTAGTGTTTAACTCAGCAGTAAAATGCTTGTAAATACACAGCCCTGGGTTTGGTCCCCAGCTCCAATGGAGGGCTACAACAACCACAATAAAATCTATAAACACCCAAATTGGCTGATTAAGTTCAGAAGCATTAAAAAGTCAGCTTCCTTCATTTTGGCCAAACTTGACCTTAGGAAAGATCGGGCCAGTGCTTCATACCTCCTCTCTACTAAGAGGAAGAAGGAAAAAGTGAGCTCCCTGTCCAGAAGATGTAACAACAGAATTCAGTGAACATGTCACTGCGTCTTTAGAACATGTTTTGCCAAGATCTGTTTTTACTGAAAGCAACAGTGACATTCAAATGCTAACCATTTTGGGACATGAACTTCAAATACTGTCATGAAGCAATAATGTACAGCCTTAGTGTATCAGAGTCTCCGGCTGGATTGTGGCATCCATAGAGACTATTATGGTAGAATCTTGAAAAGAATAAATCATCTCAGAAAGAAACCTTAAAAGAAGCACATTATCATGTATCTTAGAAATATATTTATAAGCAAGATTCACCCAGTGGGAATCATGTACTAAAAACCAGAGATTACACTTTGAGAGGAATAAACATTTTTTAAGCACTGCTGCATCTTTTAGCAATTGTTTTTCTTTTGGCACTGGTGAATAAACCACCAGGACTTTATGGAGGAGAGGATAAGGACTCTACCTCTGAGCTATATCCCTGGTCTTTTGTCACAGGACTTTTTGATACAATTAAACATGCTGTACCTAGTAAAGAAAATTGTAGCTTCAGCATCTGTAGTTTGGGGCTGAAGTGCATCTCTAACATATTTCAAATCCTGAATACTTGTAAGTTCTGGCAATCCTGAAGGAATCATCTGTAAGAAGAAAAAAAATTGTTAAAATTTCTGTCAGTCAAGTACTTAGAATTAAGAGAACAAAAATTATCATACACGTGAGGAGTTTGTTAATGCCTTGGGTATATAAGTGACTCTTACAAATAAGAAACTTAAAGTTAAGTCACTTGACTTGCTGGAAGTAAAGTTCATTTATGGGATGTAACGTGTAAAATCCCGATTTCCCTCCTAGGATTATGTTTACTATAACAATTCCAGTCACAACAATTATAGCACCTTTTTGTTGTTGTTTTTGTCCATTTTACTGAGGTGCTATATATTCTTGGAAGTACAGAAATCCTGAGTATACAGCTTAATGAATGTTTGCCACCTGAACATTCTAGATCTAGGAACAGTGAATGCCCCTTACAGGCTCAAGTTACTACTTTTCTGACTTTTTGTATTTTTTTAAATCAGTGAAATCAGACATTGGGATTCAGAATCTAAAAATATTGCACTAACATTTTGGCATTTGTGACTACAGCCAATTTTATTCCAAAAGCATAAAACATTCTCTTTAAATTACCAAATACCAAATATACAATGTCTATAAGGACTGTTACCAGTGAGAGAAGGTTAAGAAATAGGTTCGTTTGCTTTCTTATCAAGTTGTAGGCTTGACAGCAGAGGTCCACAAACAACTGGAAACGAATGGTGGGCTTTTCACCTCCATTAATGACATATGCCATGTCAGAGGTAAGCACGAAAGGAGCTCGGTCCCTGTTGAAAGTACCCAGAGAGCATATTTACAGACACACATAAAATAAATGGTGCCGTTATTAAATGAAGACATGTGAGCTATAACAATTTTCAAGTAGGAAACAGCAAACAGTTTTGCATTTCTATAATCCTTGAAAATTCACATTTTGAGGAAAACTATTACACAGCAACTTCTTCATTAGAACAGAACTTAAATATGAAATTTTCATAAAAGTGATTACTTAGAAATCTATATCCTCAAAGACAGATTCAACAGTGGCTACAAAATTATGCAGAGGAGAATTTATACTCATTACCATTATAGGAATGGAACCATTTGTAGCAGACACCATGAACTAGATTAAATAGAATACATGTCCATTTACTTCAACAAAGTTTAGACACAAACTGGTTTTGTCTATTGCGTGGTAAGATCATCTCTCAAGGTCTGTTCAAAAGAAGACACAAGGCAAAGCACAGCGAGAACAAAGGCTGGGACATGTCCCTTCAGTGATAGTAATAAGAACATGAGCGGGGCTGGAGAGATGGCTCAGCAGGTAAGAACAGTGACTGCTCTCTCGAAGGTCCCGAGTTCAAATCCCAGAAACCACATGGTGGCTCATAACCATCTGTACAGCTACAGTGCACTCATATATATAAAATAAATAAATTGAAAAAAAGGAAAAAGAACATGAGTACCTTTTGAAGCTACCAAACATCTGTGCATGACCCAAAAATTTTCCAAAGTCAATGTGGAACATGTGTCCTGTGCTTCGCAGCATTATATTGTCATTGTGCCGATCACAAATGCCTAAAACATAGGTGGCTACACAGCACCCAGCACAGGAGTAGATAAAGTTCTCAGAAGCCTGTAATAAAGACATAAAATTATGTTAGACTTCTCTTCGCAGCATCAGCATACCAACTGAGCTATGGGAATAAAAGCCAGTCTTTTCATATGCCCTTCTAAAATGTAGTTACTGCTGTATCTCTCTAGCTTCTGTCTTAACAGATATGGGTCCTGCCAATCTCTACTTAAAGAATATATACTAGACAGTGGTGTTCACACCTTTAATCCCAGCACTCGGGAAGCAGAGGCAGGTAGATCTCTCAGTTAGAGGCCAGCCTGGTCTACAGAGCCAGTGTCCCTGGACACCCAGGGTCAGAGAAATCTTTTTTTTTTTTAAAGGTTTATTTATTTATTATATGTGAATACACTGTAGCTATCTTCACATACTCCAGAAGAGGGCATCAGATCTCATTATGGATGGTTGTGAGCCACCATGTGGTTTCAGGGATTTGAACTCAGGACTTTAAGAGCAGTTAGTGCTCTTTTTTTTTTTTCTTTTTGGTTTTTCAAGACAGGGTTTCTCTGTGTAGCCTTGGCTGTCCTGGAACTCACTTTGTAGACCAGGCTGGCCTCGAACTCAGAAATCCTCCTGCCTCTGCCTCCCAAGTGCTGGGATTAAAGGCGTGCGCCACCACCGCCCGGCTCAGTCAGTGCTCTTAATCACTGAGCCATCTCTCCAGCCCCCAGTTTGCTTCTTCTTCTCCTTCTTTTTTTTTTTTTTGGTTTTTCGAGACAGGGTTTCTCTGTGTAGCCCTGGCTGTCCTGGAACTCACTTTGTAGACCAGGCTGGCCTCGAACTCAGAAATCCGCCTGCCTCTGCCTCCCAAGTCCTAGGATTAAAGGCGTGCGCCACCACCGCCCGGAGAAATCTTGAAAAATAACTATAACAAAAATTTGAATGGCTCATGACCAGCTTTTAAGTATCATGTTTGTAGATGAGGGCATCTATGTTATTGTGGGAACAAAATTAATCTTGTGCATGCCTAGAGTGAATGACTGAACAAAACTCTGGGTTCAATACCCAGCATGGGAAACATAATTTTTAACTTACATCAATTTAATTTTCCTCTCTACTAGTATAGAGAACATATGTAAAGAAAGTTAGCTCAGAGCTACAGATATGGCTCAGCAGTTACAACTAATTCTTCTTCCTGAGGATCTGAGTTGGATTCCAAGCACTAACAACACGTAGCTTCCAACTGCTTGTAAGTCCAATTATAGATGTGACACCCTCTTCTGGGTTCATGCCAGCACACATAGACCATACACTTAGTTAGCCTTACTAATCCTAGGGATTACTAATATAACAGAATTATATATAGCATATAAGATGCACATAGTATTTTAATGCATACATATTGATTCTTAAAATACTGTAATTGTTTTCTTCTTTTTCAGATAGGGTTTGTATCCTAGTCAGTCACTCTCCTCTTTTTTTTTTTTTGTTTTGTTTTGTCTTATCATTTTTATTATTATTATTTTATTTTCTATATTCTTTATTTACATTCCAAATGATTTCCCCTTTCCCGGTTCCCCCCTCCCCGAAAGTCCCATAAGCCCTCTTCCCTCCCCCTGTTCCCCATTTGCCTAAGAATTTCATGAATTCATTGTTTTTAATTGCTGAGTAGTATTCCATTGTGTAAATATACATGGAAAATATCTCTGATAAAATTGAAGAAATATATAGAAAAACACGTTAAGATTGACTATTTCATGGAAAAATTATACAGATAAAATGGTAGGCATAAAAATATTCCTAAGTTGATTGAAAGTGGAATTATAAACATTTTCTGATAAAATTGAAAATCTACCAGGAAAATATTTCTGATAAAACTCAAGAAATATATAGAAAAACACGTTAAAACTGACTATTTCATGAAAAATTATACAGATAAGATAGTAGGCACAAAAATATTCCTAAATTGATTGAAAGTAGAAGTAAAAACATTTTCTTTTTTTTTATTTTTTATTTTTATTTTTTAAACATTTTCTGATAAAATTGAAGATTTACATGGAAAATATCTCTGATAAATTGAAGAAATTTATACAAATAAATTGGTAGGAATTAAAATATTCCTAAATTGATTGAAAGTAGAATTATAAACATTTTCTGATAAAATTGAAGATTTACATGGAAAATATCTCTGATAAAATTGAAAAAATATATGGAAAAACATTAAAATTGAAGATTATCATGGAAAATTATAGAGATAAAATGGTGGGCATAAAAATATTTCTAAGTTGATTGAAAGTGAAATTATAAACATTTTCTGATAAAATTGAAGATTTACCAGGAAAATATCTCTTATAAAAAAAAATGTTAAGATTGAGTATTTTGTGGAAATATTATATAGATAAAATGGTAGGCATAAAAATATTCCTGTTTTTTGAAAGTGAAATTATAAACACTTTCTGATAAAATTGAAGATCTACAAGGAAAATATTCCTGAAAAAATTCAAGAAATATATAGAGAAACATGTTAAAACTGACTATTACATGGAAAATTTTACAGATATCCACATGGAAAATACTTCTGACAAAATTGAAGAAAAATACAGAGAAACATTAAAATTGAAGATTATCATGGACAAGTATACCAACAAAATGGTAGGCACAAAAACATTCCTAAATTGATTGAAAGTGGAACTACAAACACCCCCCCCCGCCCCACGAAACCAAAGATCTACATGAAAAACACCTCCGACAAAATTGAAGAAATACACAGAAAAAATGTTAAAATTAAAGATTATCATGGAAAATAATACAGTCAAAATGGTAAACACAAAAAGCATTATTGAATTGAAATAGGAGTCACAAACATTTTTGGATAAAATTGAAGATCCACATGAAAAACATCTCTGTTAGACTATGTTTTTTGTTGGGTAATTGAGTCTATTGACATTATAAGATATTAAGGAATAGTGACTGTTGCTTCCTGTTATTTTTGATGTTCTTTTTATGTTTGTGTGGTTACTTTCTTTTGGGTTTGTTGGAAAAAATTACTTTCTTGCTTTTTCTAGGGTGTAGTTTTCCTCCTCATGTTGGTGTTTTCCATCTATTATCCTTTGTAGGGCTGGATTTGTGGAAAGATATTGTGTAAATTTGGTTTTATCATGGAATATCTTGGTAATTGAGAGTTTTGCTGGGTATAGTAGTTTGGGCTGGCATTTGTGTTCCCTTAGGGTCTGTATGACATCTGCCCAGGATCTTCTGGCTTTCATCATCTCAGGTGAGAAGTCTGGTGTAATTCTGATAGGCCTGCCTTTTAGGTTACTTGACCTTTTTCTCTTACTGCTTTTAATATTCTTTGTTTAGTGCATTTGGTGTTTTGATCATTATGTGCCAGGAGGACTTTCTGGTCTGGTCCAGTCTGTTTGGAGTTCTGTAGGCTTCTTGTATGTTCATGGACATCTCTTTCTTTAGGTTAGGGAAGTTTTCTTCTATAACTTTGTTGAAGATATTTACTGGTCCTTTAAGTTGGAAATCTTCACTCTCTTCTATACCTATAATCCTTAGGTTTGGTCTTCTCATTGTGACCTGGATTTCCTGGATGTTTTGGCTCAGGAGCTTTTTGCATTTTGCATTTTCTTTAATTGTTGAGTCAATGTTTTCTATGGTATGTTCAGTCCCTGAAATTCTTTCTTCTATTTCTTGTATTCTGTTGTTGATGCTTGCATCTATGACTCCTGAATTCTTTCCAAGATTTTCTATCTCCAGAGATGTCTCACTTTGTGATTTCTTTATTGTTTCTACTTTCATTTTTAGATCCTGGATGGTTTTGTTCAGTTCCTTCACTTGTTTGTGTTCTCCTGTAATTCTTTCAGGGATTTTTTTGTTTCTTCTTTAAGGGCCTTTACCATTTGACCCATGTTCTCCTGTATTTCTTTATGGGAAGTTATTTATGTCCTTCTTGATGATGTCCTCTAACAGCATCGTGAGAAGAGACTTTAAATCTAACTCTTGCTTTTCTGGTGTGCTGGGGCATCCGGGACTTGCTGTGGTGGGAGAACTGGGCTCTGATGTTGCCAAGTAGCCTTGGTTTCTGTTGGTAGGGTTCTTGTGCTTGCCTTTTGCTATCTGGTTATCTCTGGTATTAGTTGGTCTTGTTGTCTCTGGCTGGAGCTTGCCCCTCCTATGGGCCTGTAAACCTGTGTCCGTACTCCTGGGAGATCAACTCTATTCTGACAGGGTCTGTGCACAGAAGGCTGTGGAGCTGTCTGGTTCCCTACTGCAAATGGCAGCCGGAAGGGAAGACTCCTGTCCCCGCTACTCCACTGATCGTATGCCCAGTGTGCTCCTAGCTTTACCCCTCTTGTCTGAACCTTCTAAGACTGGGACTACAAGTTTGCACTATAATGCTAGTACTAGCAAAATACTGGATTTCTATTGGTCTTTGTGGTTAATTTTATTGTTACAACCCTCTAGAAACCATTGTTAATGATAACAGCAAAATATTTAACATTTGACACCAATCTATTTACAACTACTTATTTAAAAAACCCCCACCAAAAACCAGTAACTTAGATATTAAGATTTATGCCATTTTACAGGTAAGTGAAACTAAGATACAGCAAGACTTCAGTGTTTGTCAAGATCATGTAATTGCAAGTGGGAATGCCAGAATCCAACACAGGCAACAGGACTCCACTTTGCTGCATTCCTTCTTAGTCAAATAGAAAGAAGATGCTTAGTGGATGCCGTTCAATAATCCCTTTGGGCCATCATTTTATCAGAAATATTAAAATGAAGAAATACCATCTTATGCCATACTGCTTCCCAAGACTACAAAGAATTAATGTGGTGGCCTTTAATCCATCTCTAGGGAGATAGAGGAAGGAAGAACTTTGTGAGTTTAAGGGCAGTCTGGTTTATACAGTGAGTTCCAAGACAGCCAGGGCCTATATAGAGAGACCTTTGTCAAAAAGAATTTAAAAGACTCACAATGTACCAATTTCCCTTGCTTTACTTCTATAAGTCAACAGATTATAAACAGATATAGACAGCACTTCAATGACTATAAAAATGACACATTAATGGTACCTAAATCAGGCAGCTAAATGACATTAAACCTGGGTTCCTTTCAAATAGAGGGCACAAGGGACAAGAAGAAAGGGAAGACAAACAACAAAAGCAAATTTTTTTGAAAATTTCATACTGAAACATAATTCTTTACAAGCTAATAAAAACATTAATTGAAGCAAAACAAAACTGGAATCTTCGTAGATTACCATTCGAAGTGATTATAAGTCTTCCTTAAGCCATATTAACATTATAACAGTTTTTAATCATTAATAGCCTTTATAAAATATTCTGATAGTTCTTTAGTATAAAGAAACATACTGATCACCTTTTCATATTCTTCTTCAGAAGGATTGTATTTCCTCAGCCACTCAGCAAGTGGTTTATCTTTAAAGGATCCTGTTACACCATATTCCACTTGGATTTTCCTGAGGGTATCCGAAGCAGGAACTAGCTCTACCATGCCTTTAACAAACAAAACATCAAGCTCTGTGAAAATGTGTCCCCATAGTAAGTTTTTAAAAATATTCACACCTTTCAATCCTTGAAATAAGATAATCTGACAGGTCATGCTGGAAAATGTGAGCAGCCAAAATTAACTTATTTTTTGAAAGCATCCAAGGTCTGGAGAGATGGCTCAGCAGTTAAGAGTACTTCTGGCTTCTCTTCCTGAGGAACTGGGTTCAAATGTCAGCACTCGCACGTCATAACTATCTGTAACCCAGTGAGATCTGATGTCCCCTGTGGCATCCAAAAGCACCAAGCACTAAGCACTCACATGGTACACAAACATGCATGCTAGCAAAACATCCATATATGGGGCTGGAGAAATGGCTCAGTGATTAAGAGCACTGACTGCTCTTCCAGAGATCTTGAGTTCAATTTCCAGCAACCACATGGTGGCTCACTACCATCTGTAATGGGATCTGATGCCCTCTTCTGGTTTGTCTGAAGACACTCACATACATAAAATAATTCTTTTTAAAAAAACTAACAGATCCATATACATAAAATAAAGTAAGAAAAAAAAAAACCCTTCAGGTGGTGGTGGAGTTGCACATCTTTAACCCTCACTCAGAGGCAGAGGCAGGTGGATTTCTGAGTTCCAAGACAGCCAGGCCTACACAGAGAAACACTATCTATGGAAAAAATTAAAAATAAAATATAAAAGAGTATCTAAAATGTAATGATTGATTTGTGAGTGTTTTTTGTATATGCTGTTCACGTGGTATGTACCTAATGAACGTTCATTGATTAAGAACAATGACAGTGGAAACGAAGCACCCCTGCTTCAGTCCTCCTTCTTCTTGAGCTTCCTGTCGTCTGTGAATTGTAACTTGTTTATTTTGAGCTTTTGGGCTAACATCCACTTATCAGTGAGTGCATACCATGTGTGTTCTTTTGTGATTGGGTTACCTCACTCAGGATGACAATTTTGAGTTCCATCCATATGCCTAAGAATTTCGTGAATTTGTTGTTTTTAATAGCTGAATAGTACTCCAGTGTGTGTGTATATATATATATATATATATATATATATCAGTTATATATATATATATATACAACAATTTCTGTATCCATTCCTCTGTTGAAGGACATCTGCATTCTTTCCAGCTCCTATTATAAATAAGGCTACTAGGAACATAGTGAGCATGTGTCCTTATTACATGTTGGAGCATCTTCTGGGTATATGCCCAGGAGTGGTATAGCTGGGTCCTCAGGTAGTACTATGTGAAATTTTCTGAGGAACCGCCAAACTGATTTCCAGAGTGGTTTTGCCAGCTTGCAATCCCACCAACAATGGAGAAGTGTTCCTCTTTCCCCACATCCTCTCCAGCACCTGCTGTCCCCTGAGTTTTTCATCTTAGTCATTCTGATCAGTGGCTTAGTTCCTCTGAGAAAGAGAACAAAATACTCATAGGAGCAATAAAGGAGACAAAATGTGGAACAGAGATTGTCCTACATAGGGATTCATCCTATAAACAGTCACCAAACCCCGACACTATTATGGACGACAAGAAGTGCATACCAAAAGGAGCATGTCATGGTTGTCTCTGGAGGGGCCCTGCCAGAGCCTTACACATACAGAGGCAGATGCTAGCAGCCAACCATTGGACTGGGCGTGGGTTCCCCAATGGAGGAGTTGGAGGGCAATCCGGAGGAGCTGAAGGGGTTTACAGCCCCATGGGAAGAACAACGATGTTGGCTACCCAGACGCCCCAGGACTCCCAGGGACTAAATCATCAACCAAGGGGTACACATGGTCCCAGCCAAAAATGTAGCAGAGGAATGTCTTGTTGGTCATCCATGGGAAGAGTGGTCCTTGGTCCTGTGAAGGCTCAAGAGATGCCCCAACAAAGGGAAATCGAAGGGAGGTGGGAGTGGGTCGGGTGGAGGGGCATATACTTGGAGACAGGGGGTAGAAGGAGGGGTTGGGGGTTTTCGGGGAGGGGGGAAACTGGGAAAGGTTTTAGCATTTGAAATGTAAATGAAGATTATATTCAATAAAAAAAATGTTCGAGAAGGTATGTATTAAAAACCCAAAGAATAAGCTGTATATTTCAAAATCTCAAAGAGAAATTTCTGAGAGTATCTTTTATTAAAGACTAATTAAAAAAAAGAACAATGATAGTATCACTTGATGAACATGTAATATATATCACATAATGAATTGAATTGAGGACTGAGTGAGACATAGCTCAGTGAATAAAAATGCCTGCCATGCTACCATGCTAGCCCCTGAGTTCAATCCCTAGAATTCACAGAAAAAAGAAACGCTTTTTTTTTTGTTGTTGTTGTTGTTTTATTTTTTGAGACAAGGTTTCTCTGTATAGCCCTGGCTACTCTGGAACTAGTCTGTAGACTAGGCTGGCCTCGAACTCAGAGATTCGCCTGCCTAGGATTACAGGTGTGTGCCACGGACACCACCCAGCTGAGAACTGACTCTTGAATGTTGTTCTCTGTACTCCATACATGTATGCCTATCCTTCAAAAACACAAATAACAAAGTAAAACTGAAAAAAATTATCAACTGAATAACAAAATAAAAATTTACAAAAAAAACAAAACTCCAAAAAACAAACAAACAAAAAACCAAACCTATTATCACTATTTATTCTGTGGAAATAAACCCAAAATTGGTTTAAGTAAATGAATTCCTTATTGGGTCAATTGAACTACACTTCTGGTTAATACAAAGTATTTATTAGGACTACTTAACTGAGCTGTTTTGTTAGTAATTATATTAAATGCTTTATAGTTGTTTTAAAAGTATTTAATTATAAATAGTCCAACCAATAAGTAACACTAGGTGTAAATAACTGAGACCCCAATAAGCCTATAGCAGAACCTATAAGTATACAACCAAAAGTAAGTTCAAAAATAAACTACATTCATGAGACAAAAAGATCGAGACCCAACTAAAAAACCTACCTCTATCTCGGCCAGTTGACAGGCATTTGAATATCACCATCCTCAGATCCAGTCCCTCTTTAAGCCAGATCTTATCCATAATCTTTATCATCTGTAAAGCTAACATATCTTGCCGAAGATCTTCACCAACCTTGAAATTAAGGAAATAAAAAGGAAATCATAGGGATCTTATGATAGTTTCTTAACTATATCAATGCTAATATTCTGAATAGAGCATCATATTACAGTTATATGTCACCAGGAATTATAATGGTCAATCAACCTACAATCATTTAAAATAAAAGGTCACTTAAAAATATCAGTCCTCTTGGGACTGGAAAGATAATATGGAGATTGAAATCACTTGTTGGTTTATCAGAGGACCTAGGTTCAGTTTCCAGTCCTATGCATAGTGGCTCACAACTGTCTATAACTCCAGTTCCAGAAGATCCAATGCCCTCTTCTGATCTCAGAGGGTACCAGAATGCATGTACACACATCCAAACATTCGTACACATACAGTGAGTAAATCTAAATATAAGTCTTCCCAAATGAGTAGATTTAACTGGAATATCAGCATTTCAATTCTCTTAAAAACTAGACCACATAACATTTTTATTTTATTATTACTATCCTTTGAGACAGGGTCTCACTCTGCAGCCCTGGCTGACCTAGAACTGGCTATATTGACTAGATTGGCCTTAAACTCTGCCTATGTTTCTGGATAGCTGGAATTCAACATATTCACAACAATAACTGGCTAAATAACATAATTTTAGAATGAACAATTATAAATATATTTTTGAGGCTACCCAAGAAAACTATGAAAAAAGATTAAGGGAGATTTGCCTTAACAAATATTGAGACAACTTTTAAAATGTCTATAATTAAAATAAACAGAAATTTTTATTAAAGAAGGTTCAATTTAAGCTCTCTTTGTGAACCTTCAATTAATCAACTTAATGAATTAACCAGAATTCTCCATTTCTTAAAAATGTACACATTGTGGATTAGAGAGATGGCTCATGGGTTAAGAGCACTGGATGCTCTTCCAGAGGTCCTTAGTTCAAATCCTAGCAACCACATGGTGGCTCATAACCATCTATAATGTGATCTGGTGCCCTCTTCTGGGCTGTAGGCATACAGAAAGGGAGAACACTGTATACATAATAAGTTAATATATTTTACCAAAAAAAAAAAAAAGCATACACATTATGATCATAACTCACAAATCTCAATATGTAATAGATTCTTCTCTAATACTCCAGTCCTTCTACTTCACACAGATAATTTCTGTTTCTAAAAACCAAAGGTTGGGTATAACCCTATAATCCCCAACACATGGGAAGCTCTAACAGGATGATCCAGGGTTCAAAGCCAGCCAGGACTATACTGTGAGATACTGTCTCACACAAACAATCCCCTAGGTAATGTCACTCCTGTTTTTTGTAGCTTGGCAAACCTAATGGTGCCTGCCTGCTGTAATTTGTTCAGTCAGGTTGGCCTATGGCTAAAGTTGTCCCCAGTTCTATCTGAGAAAAGTGAGTGTATGTCAGTAATATTTTTATAGAACTACTCAAATTGTTGCTGAGACAGAGTCTCATAGTCAAGGTCGGCCTATAACTTGTGGTCTCCCTTTCCCATGCTTCCCTGAGCATTGCATTACAAGTGTATGCTACAATCTAAAATTTACTGATTCAACTTCAATATCAAATAAATATTTAATAAATTTGGTTAAAAGAATTTTTAAGCTGCCCCCCCCCAGTGACCTAGTTGGACACATGGTGCAAATCCATAGTATAGTATAAGTATTTGAGAAGTTCAACCAGGAGAATGATCCCTTGAGCCTAGGTCTTCAGCCAGGCAATACAGAGGAATTATCATTAAAAAACAAAACAAAAGCCAAGAAGAAGCCTAGTATGGTGACACCTTTAATCCCAGTACTCAGGAGGTGGAAATGGGGAGATAGCTGCTAAGTTCAATTCCAGTGTGGTCTACATAGCAAGTTCCAGGATAGCCAGGGTTATATAGAGACTCCGTCTCAAAACAAACCAAACACCTTTCCCCAAACCCCAAGAGACAAAAACCAAAGAATAACTAGTCTTCTCACCTTAAACATAACATTAATTTCTTCCCCCAGAGGATCAGCATTCACCATTGTGACTTTCAGAGGCATAGCATTAGAACTGAAGAACGAACACGACTGCAAACACAACACTGAACATTAGGAAGGTTAACACTAACATAAAAGTGAATTATGAATTTACTGTCCCTCATGTTTTCCTTTTCCCCTGCTCTGAATTACAGCAAGTCATACAATGGTTGTTAACTAGTATTTACATGATCCACCAATTAATATATGTAAATATCTCTTGAAATTTAAACATAGTATATAGCAGTAAAATAGCTTCACTAAAAAGGCAGACATGACAAAAATGTAAAAACCTGGTGAAAAAAAATTTAATCACCTGAACTAATTTGTCTTAGTCAGGGTTTCTATTCCTGCACAAACATCAGGACCAAGCAGCAAGTTGGGGAGGAAAGGGTTTATTCAGCTTACACTTCCACACAGCTGTTCATCACTAAAGGAAGTCAGGACTGGAACTCAAGCGGGTCAGGAAACAGGAGCTGATGCAGAGGCCATGGAGGGATGTTACTTACTGGCTTGCTTCTCCCTGACTTGCTCAGCCTGCTCTATTATAGCACCCCAGAATACCAGCCCAGGGGTGGCACAACCCACAGTGGGCCATCTACCCTCGATCACTAAGTGAGAAAATGCTCCACAGCTGGATCTCATGGAGGCACTTCCTCAACTGACGCTCCTTTCTCTATAACTCCAGCCTGTGTCAAGTTGACACACAAAACCAGCCAGTACAATTGACCCCTTGTCAACTTGACACACAAACACATCGCTATTAAGTATCTGAATCTTTCGACAGCACACACAGTTGTGTGATTCTCATCCTGATCTGGAACAGCTCCACTTTCTCATATGGACTGGTGAGATTCATTACTTATGTAATCAAATATCAACACTTTAATAATTTCACAGAAAAGATCAGCTCACATTTTACCTAATATTTTGTGGGGCGGGGGATTGCACATATAGGGCTTTGCACATACAAATGCTCTACAAAAATCTCACCTTAAAATAAAACTTTCCAAAAAGCTAATGTAAGACCACAACCCTAATTTAAGAATACAAACAAAACCCAAAATAGTAAAAAAAGTTCTGACACTACATCTTTAAGGAATACTGATTAGGTAAAAACATGCTGAAAAATAGATCTAACAACATCCTTTCCTATGTACTTACAAACTACACATCTCATTCACACTTGCATGAAGCAACTCTCTTTTTGTGCCTTAAGTGTATATGAACTTAAGAGTATTGTGTGTTACCTTAATATTTAATTCTTTTGCCACTAGACTTGGTTTGAGAGGAAGACGGCATTTATTTCTCAGAAAAAATGACTGTACCCGTTCCATACTCTTTTGGAGGACCACCTATGGAAGAGATTGCCTCTGTAAGTACATTATGAAAATGAAGATTCTTTCGTGTCTTTGCTTCCAGCTTCCCCAGCACTGAGATTTCAGGTGGGTACCACTCTGCTGCCTTTTGACATGGGTACTGAGGATCTAAATTCAAGTTCATGCTGTAATTACTTTACTGACAGTGCCATCTTCCAGCACTGAAGATCTGTTCTTTGAAAATTTCTTCTAGCCAGGCAGTGGTGGTGTATGCCTTTAATTCCAGCACTTGGGAGGCAGAGACAGGCAGATTTCTGTGAGTTCCAGGCCAGCCAGGGATATATAGTGAGACCCCCCAACTCCCATGACCCCACACCCTGTGTATATGGGTGTTACTAATTGGATTTAGTGAGTTATATAGGAAAAAAAAAGTTTGTGATGCTTGGAGGGAGATGTAGGAGTTGATGGATATGAGCAAGAAACATTGCATATACATAGAAAAAAATTATCTTTTTTTTCTTTTGGTTTTTCAAGACAGGGTTTCTCTGTATAGCCCTGGCACGCGTTCTCTCTCTCTCTCTCTTCCCAAATAATCAATAAAAACATTAAATTAAAAACAAAAAACCCCCCAAAAAACCCCTGCCCAAGTGAGGTTGCAAACATCTCCCAGCACTGAGGACACTGAGGCAAGATACAGGGGCCAGCCCGCCTGGGTATATAAAGAGAGTTCCCTCCCATTACACTCCCCCCCCCCCTCCAAAAAAAAAGAATACTTGTGTTCTCTTTGATGGGTACATACCTGTCTGGTTGATCCACTAGCCTGCCTCACTTTTTCTGCCACTCCTCCTAAAAGCTGTACAAGTTTCATTTGCTTAGACAGCTCTTCTCTGAGTCCCTTTCCTCCTACTGAGAGGAGAGCACCCAACACATGTTCATATCTGCTTCCAAAGTGTGTATCGTGCAAAGCATCCTTGAGAAGCCTAATGCAACAAAAATACGTACGTCAGTCACTTCTGTGAACTAGATGAAGCTCCTGCAAAGATCAGTTTAACAAGATCTATTTTGTATATCTAGGAAATTAAGTCATATAAACAAGAAAGGGTTCATTATTTATCATAAAACTACAATGTCCAAATATTGTCCAATTTTATTAATTTTGGTTTTATTTTTAAAGTCTAAAATTTTAGTTTCTGTAAAATAACAGATTCACTGCACATTTGGTTACCCATAGCAAGTATCATGAGCACACTGTTTATATTTAACGATTATGACAACTCTGTCAATATCTAAAAAAGAAAGGAGACACTTGATAAAATTTAAATCTTACCAATACAAACTGTGTGCTATCTGGATGTTTCTCAATGCCCTGGACAGAAGGAAGCGCACTAGTGAACTATTCAAATAAATTTCATATTTCAAAGCCTATGTGTAAGAGGAAATAAGCATTATTAGGAGTCAAACCATATTAAATTGTTCAGATAAAAGCATTAAATAAGTAGACTAAATATTACTCATTGGTGAAAAGATATTTATAGAAATGAAGCCGCTAGGTTTTATAGCTCAGTGGTAAAAGGCTTGCCTAGCAGAACCTTTGTACTACATTCTCACAGTGTCAACATTTCTGCTGTACTGTAATGGCATTTTAAATAGAAAAGAGGACCCATAGTCATTCTCTACCCACTGGAACTAGAGTGGGTGAGTTGGAAGCAAGGTAGCCTAGTAAAAACTCCTACCTGTACAAACTGTGGGAGAAGGTCTGCTAGCTCATCATCACTAATGGCCTCAATCCAGCTCACAGCTAGCGATCGCACTTCCTGATCAGCAAATCTAGAATATCAGAAAAATCAAGATTTAACAGTAATTCCTTCCTAATGCAGCTGCATTAACTGAAAACACAATTTTAGTCTGTCCCTAAGAAAGAAGATTCAAATGGCTCTTATTCAAAACCAGTGTGCTGGTGTGGCAGTACATTCCTTTAAATTCAGCTCTTAGGTGGCAGAGGCAAGCCAACCTGCATCTAGGCTAGCCTAGTCTACACAACAAGTTCCTAATGGAATTTTCATACTTAGTTCTGGTTGAACCTGCCCCACAATCTCCACTTTTTGTTTTGTCTTGTTTTTTATTTTTGTTTTTGTGTTTCTCTGTGTATCCCTGACTGTCCTGGAACTCCCTCTGTAGACTAGGTTAGCCTCAAACTCAGAGATCTGCCTGCCTCTGTATCCCAAGTGCTAGGATTAAAAGCGTTTGCCACCACCACCCAGCTCACAAATCTCCACTTAAACCCTTCCATTGCTATTCCTTCTTCTGTTTGTCTATCACATGAGTTCTCTTGCCCTCCTACCCTTCCCTTAATACCTTTCTTTTTACTAAAGTAGGAAAACACTAAATACAGATTCTATTCCCTGGTTATTGCAAAACTTTAGCTTCATAAAAACTAATTTTGTCCCCATCATAAAATATTAATTATTAATAATTATAAACTTAGATCTTTATGAGTTCGAGGCCAGTCTGGTCTACGAAGTGAATTCTAAGACAGCCACAGCTACACAGAGAAACCCTGTTTGAAAAAAAATTTTTTGTAAATTATATAATAATTAATAAAAAATTATTATTCAAAATTAGCCATTTAATTCTTTCTATAGGTTAAGTTTTAAATGACACAATTGACCATTTCAATGAAAAAGATGTTTACATAAATTACATGTACACATTTACATTATCTTAAGCTGTTTTCATGTTAAAAGGGATATACCTAGGCAGCAAAACACTTTGATGGAAAATTTGACAATAAAACATCAAATAAATGTACTTGACTTACTTTGCATCAAGGAGCTCCAATGCAGCTAGTGGGCACAATGGCGGCCACTGATGCAGCAATGAGTAAGTTTTGGCAAGATTAGCCCACTTCCAGTTTGGAGCACTTGCTAGTATCTTCGGAAGACAATTTGGATGTTTTAGGCAATAATAGCGGTTTTCCCACAAAAAGACCATATCTTCTTTAGAAAGTCTGCATATATAATAGAATTAAATTACTTCTCAGTAGAATTATGATATAGTTATCTCAATAATTAAAAAATCAAAGAAGAAATATATTCCTGACAGTCACTTCTTGATAGTACTAACAGTAATACCAAATAGGAATAGTCAATGTATAGCAAACATCACTCATCTACCTTTATTTGGAGATGAAAATCATTCTGCCTTGACAAAGTGCCATATTTGTTAAAATAAAGGGAAATCCAACAAGATGCTAAGCACTACAAAGCGATAAATAAGCAGAGCTCACCCTATAAGACAGCAAGGATTCCATCCACACAAAGTAAAATCAAGTGCGATGGAGAAAACAAATCCTGTGGCGTATTTTTAGGGAAGCACACAGTTGAATTGGAAAAATAGTCAAAACGGGAAAAAAATTATTTTGGAGACATTCTGAGTTAAGTTCAATGACATGTTCATGAAATATTTCATTGCTGTTCCTCATTCTTTTAGAGGCCTTGGCTGGCATCAAACTTGCCATGCAGCTTAAGATGGCTTCAAACTCCTGTTCCTCCTGCCTCTGTTGCCTGTGTTGGGATTACAGGTGTGTAATAGCATGTCTCGCTCACCCATTCATCCTTGTGCATACAGTACACAAGTAAAATGTATCCTCATATTCAGTATGGAAAAAACCCACAAATAAGATAAGAAGCATGTAAGTTGTGCTGGCTAGTTTTAGGTCAACTTAACACAAGCTACAGTTATCTGAGAGGATGGAACTTTAACTGAAAGTGCCGACAAGCCCATACATTTTCTTAAGTAATGATAAAGGATGGAGGGCCCAGTCAATCTCTGGGTGTTGCATCTCTCAGCTGGTGGGCCTAGGTTCTATAAGAAGGCAAGCTCTGCAAGCCATAAGAAGCAAGGCAGTAAGCAGCACCCTTCCATGGTCTCTGCATCAGCTCCTGCCTGTAGGTTCCCGTTCTGAGTTCTTGTCTTGACTTCTTTCAGTGTGTAAGCCAAATAAACACTTTCTTCCTCAAGTTACTTTGGTCATGGTGTTTTACAGCAATAGTAACCTTTACCAAGACAGGAATCTTCCTAGTTCTCTTACAGACAAGCATCTGCTATTGTTGGGCTGGGATTGGGAAAGCAGGCCATGAGTGGGGTCGAGCATGTCCAAACCCCAGAATTTTTGTCCTGAAATCTGAAGAAGTAGGATCTCTCTCCTACTGCCCTGGGCCTGCATGTCCTGGTCTACATAGCCCTCTGCCTCCAACCTTTGCCTCACCAGAGGAGGTCACAAAGCCGGCAGCCAGGTTAAACTTCCTTTCCTCTTATAAGGTCATATCCAGCAGTACCTGGAACTCTTCCTCATGCAGAGGAGGCATACCTACTCGTGGCCAATGATGTACATTCATTTTGATAGCCCCTACTCATCCCTCAAAAGTTTAAAGTCTTTATTCCTGTCCCCCCTTCCCCCAACTGAATTGGTTCTGCAAAGCTGTTTCTGGGTGTGTGTTCTTTGTCCACGAACTCACTGTTGACCAAGATCCTGCCTGCACCACCCAGTCCTGGTGGACAAAGGGCCTGACTACCCCGAGGGAGACGTGGACTAGGAAAGCATGCTATGCTTCCAGAGATGGTCTATTCATACAGAAGTATCCACATGGGTGTGTTTTAAGTTTTATTTTCTCTGCATTGATGGTATCACTATCCTAATCTGCTGCTTGGTTTCTCCATTTATTGTGTCACATACTAGTATATACAGCTATAAATATTCTCTGTTGTTACCTGGATAATTGAATTTCCATCAGTGGGAATCAACCATCAGTTGGTAATGCAAATAAATATTACAAAGAACATTTGTGTTTTAATATGTAAATATATGAGGATTTTCTCTGCTTTATGCTAGGAAGCAGCACTGCTGGGTTGCAGTGTATACATATTATAACATCTACAGATTTTGTCAAATTGCTCTTCAAAAGGGATGTGGCCTTTAAATATCCAGCTAATAAAATAATTCTCTCTCTCTCTTTGTTATGTATATTTTCAACCTAGATTCATAGGATGATGATTATAAATTTTTGCCACTTGGATGTAAGATACTACATTTTATTAATTATATCTCATTTTTAAGGGCTTGCCTTATTCATCTTCTTTCTGTTGTCACTTAGCTATTTATCTTATTAACATAGAAAGGTCCTTTAAAAAATTTATTGGCTGTGTGTGTGTGTGGGCGCGCGAGTGTGTATACAGTGTATGCTTGGGCATGCGTGTCATAGAGCATGCGTGGCAGTCAGATGTCAACATTTGGAAACAGTGCTTTCCTTTCACCTTTATGTGGGCTATACAATTTAACTCAGATGGCCAGGCTTGACTGGCAAGCACTTTTATCTGCTGCACTACCTTGTCAGCCCATGAACAGGTTAAGCAAATTAAGCAACTGATACCTATTAGAAATATATTTCTCAGCCTGGTTGCCTTTGATAATACAAGAAAGACTGGAAGACGGCTCAGTTGGGAGAGTGTTTGCTATGCAAGTATAAATACTTGAATTCAATTCCCAGCACTGATGTGTTGTATTTTGTTTTGTTTTAAAGCATCTGGGTGATAGAGGTGGAGACAAGTAGATCCCTAGGGTCTGCTGGTCAGCCAGTCTTTTCAACTTGCTGGCAAGCTCCAGACTCAGTCAGAGACCCTGTCTCAAAAATAAGGTGGAGAGTGATTGACTAAGGAAGATATTTAATGTTGACTTCTATACTCTATATGCATATACATGTACACATAAAGTAAAAACTGGGTCTGCATGAATGGCTCAGTGGAAAAAGTACCTCCTGTGCAAACCTGAGATGAGATCCTTAGCATTAATATATAAGGTTGGTGTGGCAGTGTATATCTGCAAGCCCAGCATTGGAAATGAAAAGACAAGGAGAATCACTCAAGTCCCATGGCCAGCCAGCCTAGCCAAGAAGTGAACTCCAGGTTCAGTAAGAGTCTGTCTCAAAAAAAAAAAAAAAAAAAGTTAAAGAGACAGAGACGAAGAGATCCCATGTAGACCTCTCTCCACGTAGGCACACACAAGACACAGATATGCATTACAGAAACAATTTTAAAAGCTGAACAATTAAAAATACTAAAAGATTTATACATTTCCCTGATTTGTACGTAGCCAGTCTTTCATTGGCACTGTTAGGATCATTCTGTACTCCCAGTCCCAAGTTGCCTATTTCGTATCAAGACTTCTAAATCATGGGCTATAATACAAGACTTAACCTTAGTATTACATCACAGGAGAGTCCCAAGAAGTAATAAACAAAGCATACCCAAATGATGAATCTCTGTGAATAATATCCAGAAGTTTCCCCTTTAAATCATTCTCCAGTGTTTCCAACTTGAATTGCTGTATAATGTTTCTATCAATTTGAGGAGATGTATAAATAATGTCAAATGTAGGAGAAGGAAAATCAACCTGAAAAAATTAACAGAAATCAGTGAAAAAAAAATTGTGTGTGTGTGTATTTGGTTTTCCAAAGACAAAATTTTTCTGTGTAGCCCTGGCTGTACTGGAACTCACTCTATAGACCAGGCTGACCTTAAACTCAAAGATCTGCCTGCCTCTGCCTCCTGAGTCCTGGGATTAAAGGCATGCTCTACTACTGCCTGGCAAAAGCACTCAAATTATAATCCAAATTTTCCATATTAGTATTTTTGTCTTTTAGTCAAAAACTAATTTTTCTTAACAATCTAGATAAATTTATATTAAATATAAAGCTAGTGCTTTTTTCTTCCTGTTGATAGTGATTACCAACAACAGTTCGTCATTCTCAAATTTATATTTCTTGGGATAGAATCAGCAAGTTTTACCCTCTCAGAAACTGGAAATGGTTTTATTAACACTTAAAATAAGATTAATTAGGTTTCTTTAATAACAATCCATGTTATGGAATATACAAACACTTTTTTACAAAGACATCCACATTTAAGCCTACCATGTACCAATAACTACCATTACCTGTAGCACAATTCTTTCCATGACATAGCTTTTTTTGGGGATTGCTCCAGGAATAGAATTTGTATGTGATGAAGTCCAAAGGTAGAGAAGTTTAGTTCCACATGTTAAAAACCTTAATGAACATAAAAATACTGTGATTTTCACTTTAAGAATTTCAAACACATAAAACATGATAATCAACTTGGAATGTTAGTAAAACAGTATAGTTTTAAAGAATGCATTGGAAGGAATCAGCTACTACACTGTACTAAGAAGTTAGATAAAATATTTAAGTGTAGGGTGGGAACAGAGAAAGGGAAAATAAAAATGTATCTTGGAAAGAATGGCATTGAGAAGAGAACATAGAAGGGTAAAGACAGCCAGCCACTGTTGTCTACCACTACGTAAACAGGAAGGTTAAAACAAACCAATACCAACTCTTTCCAAGTTTTCTCCAGAGACCAGAACTTCTAGGTCATGGTTTGGATTACAGAACTGCATCCTGATTTTTACCATTAGAATAAAAAGCCAAGAGAATCAGTAACTGCTTTGTGCCATCAAAGCACAACTTATTTGAGTTAAATTATATTTAAGCACTCCTCAGTACATTTTTTTCTCTAAAAGGCTACATGTTTGTAATCTTAGTATTCAGGAGGCTGGGGCAGAACCTTAAGATTGGGATAGCTTGGGCTACATAGTGATTTTGTGCCTCAAAACAATAAAAAATGAAAATGAGGGGCTAAAGAGTTGGCTCAGTGATTAAGAGCACTTGTTACTCTTGAAGAGTAAACAGGTTTAATTACCAGCATCCACACAGCGGCTCCAACTGCCTCTAACTCTAGTTCTAGGGAATCCAATACTTTCCTCTGATCTCTGTGGTTACTATGCATGTATGTACATGGTACACAGACATCCTTGCAGGCAAAATCTTCACATAAATAAAATAAATAATGAATAAATACACTTTAAAAGGCTGGACACGGTAGCACATATTTATAACCTCAGCTATAGTAGTCTCTGTTGCAAAGTCTTCATTTGGCTGAAGTAATACAAAGTGGTTAAGAATGATATATAAATGAGTATGTTGTATGATATATTATAACAAGATATATTTATAAAAATAGGAAGTGGGGTTGGTAAGATGTCTTAGCTCTTGTTCTTACAACTGACAACTTGTAATCAATTTCAAACCCATACTGTGGAAGAAGAGAACTGACTGCTGCCAATTGTCCTCTGACCCACCCACTCACATACACTATAACTGAATGTTTTTTTAAAAAAAAGAAAAGGCAGTGGGATTCAAAACATATGTTGATCCTTATTCCAAACTATCAACTATTTAAAACACTTACATACTTTGATAAAAGTTTTTTTCCATCTTTAATTTTTTTGTGTGTGTATGCATGTATAAATAAAGGATAGAGAGATAGCTCAGTGGTTTAGAGCACTTGCTGCTCTTACAAATGACCTTAGTTCTTAGGACCCATATTAGGTAGCACACAATCACTTATGACTCCATTTCTGGAGAACTCCAAATCTTCATTACGTATTTCATCTATAAATTGTCTTGTATTTCCCAAAAACTAAACAATTTCAAGTCTGAGGAGATGGTTCAGTTGGTAAGTGCTTGCTCTACAAGCATGATCTGAGTCTGGCCTCCAGAACTCCTATTAAGAAGCCAGGTATGCCAGTGTATATTTGCAATCTCAGTGACGAGGGAAGCAGACACAGGTGGTGGGTTCCTGGAGCTCATTGGCTAGTCAATCAGAGAATTCCTGTGCCTCAGAAATAAGGTGGATGAATGGCTATCATGGTTGCACTTGAAACTCCCAATGCACATATAGGTTACAAGGGCTCATAATACTAAGTACTGCTTAGTGAGTTAGAACCGTTTAATCCTGTTCCATCTCTGAAAATGGAGAAAGATGTGAAATATGAAAAATAGATTCTAGTATCAAGAGAACTGATATAGTCTTTGCATTGTGTCATAATATACTTTACAGAAATGACAGTGGTTGGCTACCGCTTTTCTCCTGGATCAGTGAGTGACAAGCAATCCTTTGCATATTCACCAGATTATACTGAGACTACAGCAGAGACTACTTCGCCTAGCTCGAAGCTCATGTCTGTCACTGCTTCCACCCTGGCCTCCAGCCTGTTTTTGATGTACAGAGTGTCAGAGAACTCACTATCACAATTCAGTAATACTCACTGTTTAAAGTCAAACAGAGTTAACGAAACTTTGCCCAGAACTTCTGGCCCCTTTCTCTGTTTATTAGAATCAGGGGAACTTCCACTGCCCTGATTTAAAACTCCAAACAGAGTAAGATGAAGAACTGACTCTAATGGCAACTGCGATATCTGGATAGGAAAAATGATTCTGTGGGGCAGAGAAAAAAATTTGTTGGTGTTAAGGAAAAAAAAATAGATTAAAAGTAAAGCTTAGTAATCATTCAATGAAGACTGATAATTTTAGGTGTTTTATTTCACTTACAAAACAATCTTTAGTTCTGAGTAACAAGTATGAATAGCAAGTATGGCTAACTTGAAAGTTACATCTTAAATTTCATTATCAGTGCAGAACTTCAAAAATCTAACAATTCTTTCTGTAAAAGTGTCTAAGTACTTAAAGATAGGCAGTTTGATAATTAGGGAAAATAAAATTAGACCTTAATTCTGCAACTAACTATTTACTTAAATAATGACAGTTCCCTTAGTTAAAAAAAAAGTATTTAAAAAATTAACATTACAGAATATTATCATGTACATGGATTTAAGGTTCAGCTTGGTTGTGAAGAGCTGGATTCTTATATAGTGTTATATAATAAAAACTTAAGCAAGCAGTATATAAAACATTTCTAGAGTTCTGTGTAAATTTTTATCTTTAGCATGATAAAGTCTACAAAGTAACGCTACACTATTGCAATTTTAAAACAGAGATTTAAGAGTACTTCAAGATTTTTAATGTTAATAATTTGTCTTGTAGTATTTTGTGTAGAAGATATCAAGATGTCAGTAAGAATTTACTGAATTTCAATGGTGATCATAATAATGTATACACTGGAAAAATTACAGACTAGGGTACAGTGAAATAATTATAAAGTAAAAAACTCCACTTACAGTTCATCCCATTTAATAAGGTAGAAAAAACTCTTGTATGTGCCAACCTTCTTTGATTGAATGGGTTTGAAAAGATCCTTCCCATTGTGAGACAGGGAACATATCAAGTAGTATTTTTCATAACTGAAAAAAGAAAGCTTAATTTGATTTCTAGGTTGGTAATAATTATCTGACACAAGTACATTAGCAGTTTTTCCCAAGTTACAAAATGGTCACCTTTTGTTTTTTGAAATCCACGTGAAATTTAACCTTTGAAAATTCTACAGAAACAGAGAAATGGTGTAACGAAGTAAGTAGAGAGGGAAGCATATACCCCAAGTGTCAGTCTAGGGCCAGGGGTGCTGGGACTATAAAGATCCCCATGGAATATAAGCTGTTCCAGGTATTGTGCTGAGAGGACAGGTGAATGATAACAGACTATGTGTTTATCCATTTCTAGTTAAAACACAGGAAGTACCAACATTATCTTCCCTTGGTGTTATGTCTATTAAATTCCTGTTTTTGTTTTTTTTTTTTTTTTGAGGTTTGTTTAGTTTCTTTTGGTCTCTTAGCAGTCGTGGAGATGCTGATGCTACTTTCCTTTGCTACACCACTGGAACATTCAGTTAAGCATTATTTAACAATACACAGACCCAGTAATTCAGCTGATCTTCACAGGTACTGCTGTATTCTTTCACTAAACAGCAATGACAGTTCCAAATTGCTGTTCATAGACACACAATAAGACAATCTTCTAAGAATCTTGGACTCAATAAAACTGTATACTGTTTCTATTCTAACTTATTTCTAGGCTTACATGATAATCATTCTACTCATATCCACAGCTTTTTCTGGGTGTGAATAGGTAGGGTGGTGGTTGTTCTTGGAAACTTCTCATTCTTCTGTCTCCACCTCCCATGTACTAGGACCAAAGGAATGCATGTCATGCCAACCTATATCTATAAGTTATACAGGGCAGTGATGGTGCACACCTTTAATCCCAGCCCTTGGGAGGCATGTGGATCTCTGTGAGTTTGAGGCTAGCCTGATCTCCAGAGAGTTTCTGGACAGCTGGGGCTCCACTGTGTCAAATGGAAAAAAAAAAAAAAGAAAGAAAGTTTTTTTGTTGTTGTTGTTTTTTCGAGGCAGGGTTTCTCTGTGTAGCCCTGGAACTCACTCTGTAGACCAGGCTGGCCTCGAACCCAGAAATCCACCTGCCTCTGCCTCCCAAGCGCTGGGATTAAAGGTGTGCACCACCACTGCCGGGCAAAAGTTTTTTTCATTACATTTATTTAGAGTGTGTTTGAGGGGGCTGGAGAGATGGCTCAGTGATTAAAGAGCACTGATTGCTCTTCCAAAGGTCTTGAGTTCAAATCCCAGCAACCACATGGTGGCTTACAACCATCTGTAATGAGATCTGACTCCTTCTTCTGGAGTGTCTTAAGACAGCTACAGTGTACTCACATATAGTAAATAAATAAATCTTAATAAAAAAAAGATTATATTTAGAGTGTGTTTGAGTCCATGAAAGTGTGTGTGTGTGGAAGATAAAGAACAACTTGTGGGAGTTGGTTCTCTCCTACTATGTGGGTCCTCCTATATGGAACTCCAATGAACAAAAGAAAACACAAGCTTAAAGAAATTAACACAAATTGTTTGCCATGTTTTTAGCTGGGCATTTTGGAACACATCTGTAACCCCCTCAGTGAAAGGATCACTCAGTCTCTGAAGATGAGACCAGCCTGAGCAATATAGTGAGAAATGATTTCAATAACAAGACAGACAAAAAGAAACAGGCAGTAATTGCCACTTAAATGAAAGCTCCAGAAAGGCATTGTTCTGTTTGTTACTGAATTTCCAATACTGAAAACTATGCTTATAGATGGGGCTCAGTAAACACTTATTTCATGACTTAACAAAACCACTTTCAACTACAGAGTTCAAGGCTATAGCAAATTCCAGAACTGCCAGGACTACATAGACACCCTGTTTGAAAACAACAACAAAAAACACTCTATCATTTCAATTGAATTGAATTAAATTAAAGCTCAATTCAAGTGGAATTTTTGTTAACTCTTCACTAGACTTCATTTTATTGAATGTTTTAAGCCATCACAAACATATTTCAATAAAATATTAATTTTACACTTTTCACTTTATATTAGTTATTTCAAAGTAAATTAAAATTGGCCCCAAAATGCTATGCCCTAAAGATTTTAACAAAAGAGGAGGAAAACCCTTATAAAAATATCAATAAGAAGGAATATGCGCTTATAGAATTCAAATATTAGCAGTTGGTAGACTGTGAGCTATTAAAGGGATATAGGGACTGAATTCTAGTCCTATTACATTTTGTTTCAAATTACGTTGACTCTAAAAGTCAGAAAAGCTCAGCAATTTTAAGGTAGTTCTTTTAAACAACATTTTTGTTTGTCAATTTCACTATATATTTTCCTGTCTTTTGTTGTAGCTGGTTTTTTTGTTGTTGTTCTGTTGTTTTGTTTTTTGAGACAGGGTTTCTCTGTGTAGCCCTGGCTGTCCTGGAACTAGCTTTGTAGATCAGGCTGGGTTTGAACTCAGAGATCTGTCTACCTCTGCGCCCACGGGCTGAGACTAAAGGTGTGCACCATCACACCTGGCTCTCTTGCTCTTTCTTCATGTCATAAAAAATGATGTTTCACTACAGTTACTTCAGACAGCTCTGTAATTTTATTAAAACCACAAAGGTACCCAGAGAACTTTGAATTGTTCATTTAAACAAAAAAGATAAAAGTAGTAACTAACACTAAGTTAGTGTAACCTGTGGGTAAAGCTGTGAATGTCCTTAAGCAGCTACTTACTTTGATACCCAGTTACTGGGAATTCCGTGTGCAGCATAGACAGTGAACTGGAGCTGCTCCGTTGCTGTCCATGCTTCCTTGACATTCCTGCTACCTTGGGGACAGCCTGTACCACTCCTACTAGAATTTGCATGGAGCCTGAGAAGATCATAAATTGCTGCTGTTAAGTGATCCATGCTTACTTCAACAGGATTTTCAGGATTCAGTGACCCTACATTGAAACAGAGTCTTAATTCTCTGAAAAAGCAAAAAATCATTGCCAAAATGTAAAGAATCTAAAGACATACCCCTAGTTGAGTTCTTGCTAGTATCTCCTCCAGAAAATGAAGTCACCTGTATACACATGTATCAATTAGTCAGAAAATAACCATAATTTAATATAAAATGTTTACTGTTTCTTCCTTTTTTGAGACAGGGTCTTGTGTAGCCCAGACTGGTATCAAACTTGCTAAACTCCTGATCCTCATCCAAAATGATGGGATAACAGGAGTGCATCATCACTCTAAGCCTTTGCTTTTGTTTTAAATAACCTTTACTTTCGATACATTTCTTTAAATGTCAATAAACTCATCTCAGAAGAAATCTGCCAAACATGTCTGAAAAATTAATAAAATAGCAAACAAAGAAATGGAAGGCTATGAAAATGCCTCAGTTGGTAAAACAGCTGCCAAGAAAGCATGAGGAAGAATTCTCTGCACCCAGGTAAAACAGCTAGCATATCGTGTCGGCACAGGGAAGGGAGAGGGTGTGAGGCAGAAGGTGGATCTTTGTAGACCCTGGAGCTCACTGGCCAGTTAATCTAGCTAAGTCGAACATTAGGTTCTACAAGAGACTCTGTCTCAAAAGGAGTGGAGAGCAGCTAACATCTGTTGTAGACCTCCAGCCTCCACATGGACATTTCCATATACCTCCACTCCCAAGACATATCCATATAACCACACAAATATCTGCATCCATATAAACACACACAAATGCAGGCTAACAACCAAAGAAAAAAGCGAAAACATAAACCTAAGTAAACATGTTTTGTTTTGTTTTTGGGATGGGGTCTTACTACTATGTAGCCCAGGTTAGTTTTGAACTCAAGAGATCTACTTGCTTCTGCCTCTCAAGTGCTGGGATTAAAGATTTGTGCCACTATGCCTGTAATTACAGCACCTGGGAAGCTGAGGAAGGAGGAATACAGCAAGTTCAAGGCTGGCCTTGGCCAGAATGAGACCTTGACTCAAAGGCTGGCATGGTAGTGCACGCCTACAGCCAGCACCTATAAAGTAAGAGCAAGACAGGAAGTCCAGGACTTCCTTGGCAAAGGTACAATAAGTTGGAGACTAGCTTGGAAACTATGAGGCCCTGTCTCAAGAAGATAGACAAACAAGAGCATCTAAAACTTACTATGGAAAAGAATGAAATCAGTCCTTTTATTTTAAATGAATTAAATAATTATTTTGTAAAACAGTACAGTATTTTTCACTAGCATGAGAGTAACATCCCTAAAGAAAAGAATCTAAATTCTATTATCATTCAGTGATTAAAGGAAATTCATATATATATGAAAATATATATGGTAAACTCCCATCTTGACTACACTTTACTCTTCCTTTATTCAATAAAGGAATACGAATAAAAAGAACAGAAACTTCAGACATTAGGGTCTATGGTGATTGAGTTTCCAAATAATTTTTAAACAGAATTCCCCCCCCCAAAAAAAACCCCAACCAACCAAAACAAAACAAAATGAAGAGGACACTTAAATCCTTAAGCATTATGTAGCTAGACTTTCTGCAAAAATGAGTAGACTTGTGAACACACAGAGAGGAGCAGGCCAATAACATAACTTCTCCTTAAAATGTATAGTAGCTTGTGAGATTCGCTTTTTCTTTATTCCTTTCAATAAAAGACATAAACATTTCTATGAAATAAATTTATTAAAGTCCCATGGAAGGAAGTATCACGGGCATAGTTTTATTAAAAACTGGCATATGCATAATATCTGGCTGCTTCTAAGGCAGTGCCACTTCGACAGGGCAGAGGTGCGGCTCAAGTACAATGAGCATGGACATTTCCATCAAGAGGACTGGAAGCACTACTGTCTAAGTTTCCTAAATCGCCAGGGATCTCACTTCTAGAGGGAAGACACTAGAGTGGATTCAGTATTTGTTGTCAATGTTCACAAAACTCTTCTATCATTTCAACAAGGAATCCCCACCTCACCAAAAAAGCAATTCAACAAACCCAAAAGTAAAAGTCAAAAAAGTTAACATGACAATATTTTGTCTAAAGAGGTAAACATCCGGTGTAAGTGACAGGTAGTCACTTATGTCCACACATATACTCACATCAGAACTTTTATTCCTTGGAAGGTTAACTGCTCGCTTTAGCTTCTTCACTGCTTCTGTAATGGAGGGGGTCTCCACCCCGTCTAAAGCACTACAGATTTTTCTTACTGCTTTAATCACTTGATCAACAGCTCGGTGCTGGTTCTTTAAAAATGAAAAGCAAAATAAAAATAACTAGGCACAATATACAACCCATGTCAAAGATAAAGCCATAAGCTAGATATTTTAGACAATTCTAAGATTAGATATTTTCTATTGAAAAATAAAAGAACTGAGATAAGTTCTTAATCATGTGGTATGCTGTGAAATATACTAAAGCAAGGCATGGTTAGTTTTCACTCTGAAACAATTATTCATATGTAAATGTTATTAATTTCATATTAGAATGAAAAGACAACAAATTAGGAACAATTACTAAATCATTTTTTAAACTAGATTTGCTCATACATTTAAAATAAATCTAAAAAGTAAGCAAAACTAAATTTATTTTTTAAACTCTCACTTGGAAGTAATTTCCATGTTGAAAATAACCCTCTCTTCTGTAAAACACTAGTATTAAAAACTAAATTCTAACAAACTAAATCATAACCCCTGAGGGGCTTAAGAGCTCTTGCTGCAGCAGATGATCTCTATTAGTTCAAGACTAGCCTAGTCTAGAGAACAAGCTCCAGTTAGACAGAGCTGCACAGAAACCCTGTCTGAAAATAACAAATCACCCACCTTAACAACGGTATCAGGAGGACCTGAGTTTGCATATATCATCATTCAAACAAAAGCTGAGCATCCCACAAATGCCTCTAATTGGCTCTGAGGGACTCTATAGGTACTCAGGTATGTAGTGTACTCCTACACCCACATTTACATCTGCACATGCACGCACATATACTCATACAAATCTTAAAATAAAAAGCAATAAAGTAAAACCCTGAAGTTGTTTTTTAAAGGTCAGTTGCAGGAGTGCTGGGTCAGCATTCTATAAGGCTATCACTTTACAAGTCTGTTTGACCTCAGTCTCTATATGGACAGTCCAAGTGTGTCACTTCACTACAGCTGACTGGAGCATAAACCCAAAGTGTATACATACAAATGCACTAAAAGATCAATTACCCAATGACACAGAGTTCCCTCTACTTAAAAAAATTTTATTCATTTTTATTTTTGTGAATAACTGGACTTTTGGTTACTTTGTGGGTTGTTTTGTCTTCTATCATTCTCCACTCCTCTACCCCATCCTTTCAACCCCCTAACACTATGTAGGAGGGAAAAAAAGGATAGAGGGATAAGAGGCAACAATATCATTAGATTACTTTCTGCTGATTAGGAGCATTGAGTAGCCTGGGGCAAGTTTGATCTTTGCTGTCAGAATATCCAATTTCTTCATCTCTTCGCACACGACTACTTGACAATCAGCAACCAACAGCAACCAACAGCATCCAACCACAACCACCAACCAACTCCATTTATTGGGGCTCTAACACTCATATATCCTCTGAAAAGTCCCCAGATTTCCAAATGTTACACTCACACAAGAGCATGAACCTAATCATAGTCACCTGCTGTGAAGCAGCCCCATAACCCTACACCTGGGATTAAAATAAAAACATATTCCCATAATATTTCTATTTTTTTTAAAAGAAATCAAAATTTTCACTATTTGTGTGTGTGTGTGTGTGTGTGTGTGTTGTGTGTCCATATAAGTGAATGCCACATGTGTGTAGGTATCAGTAAAGACCAGAAGAGAGTGTTGGAACCCTTCGAGCTGGCAGGTGGTTGGTTGTGAGATACCTTATATGGGTACTGGGCACCTGTGGTGGTTTGAACTTAAGAATGGCCCCCACAGGCTCATGTATTTGAATTCTCAGTCACCAGGGAATGAAACTGAAAGGAGTAGAAGGATTAGGAGGTGTGGCCTTGTTAGAGGAAACATGTCACTAGAAGTGAGTGAGCTTTGATTTTATCATTATATTAGTTAACTAATTTTTTGAGACATCTCAGTAATGAGCTCAGGTTGCTCTGAAACTCCTTATGTAACCCAGGTTGACCTCAAATGTATAAATTCTCTAGCCTGTGTAGTGCTAGGATTACAGGAGTGTACTGCCCTGCCTTGCATGGGTCATTACTCATACATACACTGAAATATTTCATTGCATACCATAAATATGTATAACTATTATGTGTCAGCTAGCTATAAATTTTAGGGCTACAGAAATAGCTCATTCAGTACAGTCAGTATATAGGCATTGCAAACATAAATATCTTCACTCAACCCCTAGAACCCACATAAAAATGCGTGATGTAGTGGTGTATGACTATAAACCCAGTGATGAGGAGACAGGAGAATCCCTGAGGCTACCTGGTCAGCCACTCTGGTGGTTTAAATGTTTATAGCTCCCATGGATTAATATATTTCAATGTTTGGTTCCTGATTGGTGGGCTATTGAATAGAGAGGTTTGGCCTTGTTGCAGGTGTGTCACTAGGGGTGGGCTTTGAGGTTCCACATAAGGCCCAGTTTCTCATTCTCTGTCTGCAGATAATGTGAGCTCTCAGCTACTGCTCCAGCACCTGATGACAGCCTGCCTGCTGCCATGCTCCCCACCATGATGGTCATAGACTCACCCTCTGAAACTGTAAGCAAGCCCTCAATTAAGAACCTTCCTTTGGGGGCTGGAGAGATGGCTCAGTGGTTAAAAGCACTGACTGCTCTTCCAAAGGTCCTGAGTTCAATTCCCAGCAACCACATGGTGGCTCACAAGTCATCTGTAAAGGAATCTGATGCCCTCTTCTGGTGTGTCTGAAGACAGCTACAGTGTACTCATACACATAAAATAAATAAATAAATAAATCTTTAAAAGAAAAAAAAAGATAGAAAGAAAAAGAACTTCCTTTGTAAGCTGCCCTGGTCATGGTGTCATCTTCACAGCAATGCAACAGTAACCAAGACAGCCATACTAGCCTACTTGGTAAACTCCATGCCTGGCTCAAAGGAAAGGTGGATGGCATGCCTGAAGAATGATACCTGAGGTTATGCTCTAGCCTGTACATACACATGTACTTGTACACAGATACACACCCCAAAATGTAATTTTAAAAACTTGAGCAACAAAAGCATTCATATTATTTCTCTTCCTTCTCTTAGACAGGAACTTGATATATTGTCTATGGTGGTCTCAAATTCATAAGCTCAAAGGATCTTCTCTCTTCCTTCTTAGTAACTGTGCAGTATACACAGTTTAAAGATTCATAAAATATTCATGCTACACTTTTATGCAAGTACTATGAAAGGCTGAAACTCAGCAATGCATCTTCCCTTTTAGGATTTCAATTCTTGAGGCTTGGCTATCATAAGTCAAATGCCCCTTTCACCTTCAAGCATAAATGAAACCATCTCATTTTCTTAAATATCCAATTACTGTGTAGTTCTCAGGGCCTGAACTGAAGATCAGCATTCAAGTTCTCCCTTTCTAGTTATCTGATTTATGTTTATAACTTCATCTTCATGCAAAAAAACCTTTCCAATAAGAAGGTTCGTGACATTGTCTTGCACTATTCTCCATTATTCCTAACATGTCATGAACCAGTCTAACAGTTCTAACCCCACCCCTCTTTCGCTCTGCTTCTACAAAGCAGAGCTGAACTCACACTAACATATTTTGTCACTAGAGGGCACTAAAAGGACACTTTAACACAAAAACAACAGACCCTTTGTACCTGGGTTCCAGTCCTGTACACATTTATTAATTTCTTTCAATTCACTATGGAAGTTCAGTGGTTTTCAAAGACCATCCCCTACCTGTACCCTCAGATCATGTATTTCTGCTCTGGCAGCTCTGGCTAAAGTTCTTTAGGAACTTTCTTTTCCATGGGCTTTATCTTCCTGTGTTAGCCATTTGCTCTTCAAAGGGTTAAATTTCAGTCTGGGAAGAGGTTTTATCAGAAGTCCTTCTATGTCTTAAACTGTTCATTTTTCTACAGCCTAGACACAGCAGTTACTTTTTACATCTTCAAATTATGGACTCTTCTTAAAGATTAGCAAATTTTCTTTTTTTTTTTTGGTTTTTCGAGACAGGGTTTCTCTGTGTAGCCCTGGCTGTCCTGGAACTCACTTTGTAGACCAGGTTGGCCTCGAACTCAGAAATCCTCCTGCCTCTGCCTCCCAAGTGCTGGGATTAAAGGCGTGCGCCACCACCGCCCGGCTGCAAATTTTCTTAAAAAAAAAAAAGAAAAAGTATCCAGGTATGATGGCACTTATCTGTAGTACCAGTATGTGAGAAAAAAAGTCAGCCTGGTCTGCACAGTGAGTTCCAAGCCATCCAGACCTAGATAGCAAAAATAGATAAACTCACTGTCCCTATCATGACCACCCTCAAAGCCACTAATTGTCAGCCATGGTGATGATATACACCTACAATTACAGTGACTTCAAAATCTGAGGTGGCAATATTGAGATTGTCTCAAGACCAAATGAAACATAAAACAAACAATAAACATCAATTAAGTAAATATTTTATGTTTTCTGAGTCATCATCTATTGAGAATCAATTCTAGCATTTTAAGGGTGAAGACTTGACAATAAATAAGCAACAAAAATATAGGTGGCAGGCTGGACTTGGTATATGAGCTACAGTGTGCCAGTTCTTGCCTTAGAATCCTCTTTTATGGGCTGGAGAGATGGCAAAGCAGTTAACCACACTGGCTACTTTTATATAGGACTTGAGTTTGATTCCTAAAATCCATATGGCAGCTCACAACTGTCTGTTTAACTCCAGTCCCAGGGGATCTAACAAACTCTTCTAGCCTCTGCAGGTACAAGGCATGCACACAGTGAACAGACATAGATGCAGGCAGAAATTCATACACATAAAATGAACAAATAAATAATTTAAAAATAAAAGTTTATTTTAAAAAGAAATTCTTTTACTAAAAAGGATAAAAATCACTTTTTTACCTTTTCACTAATGATGATTTAGAATTTTTATTCAAGCAGCTGGCACAGAATTTGTCAGGCTCGTTCAGTTGTGTGTGTAGGCACGTCCACACAAGTCTGTAATCTCAATACTTGGGAAATGGAGGCATAAAGAACAAGAGTTCAAGGATGGGCAATGGGAGCTAAATGAGACCCCATCTCAAAAACAATCTAGAATAGTATACTCCTCCTTTGACTGGCCACTGACTGATAAATGTTAGTACTGATAGGTGGTCAGTTCTCTATATCATGTTATATACTTTTGTTCTGGGTATTTATTTGGATTTCTATTTTAAGTCAGATACACACAGAATAATCACACTGTCAGCTCCAAACATGTGTTCAGGTGCCTTCAGAAGCCAAAGGAGATAGATCTCCTTCGAGTTGGTGTTACAGGTGGTTGTGAGCCATTCCACATGAATGTTGAAAACCATACTTAGGTCCTCTGCTAGAGAAGTACATGCTCTTAACTACTGAATCCTAAGAACATTACAAGCCATTATTTCTTTTCTCACGTCCCATACTGCCACTTTAGCAAAATGAACAGAGTATTTCCAGAAAAATAAATTCAAGAGGATTAAAAATTTCTGCAACTTACTGATTTCCTTGTAAAGTTTCCCAAGAGAAAGTAAATCATTAATCCATATAAAAACTATATGAATATTTATTCCAACATTATTCATGATAACCACAATCTATTAACTTATGCCCAAATGTATTATTATTAGATGTACAGACAAACAAAATGGACTACAGTGGAATAGTAGTTAACAAAAAGGAACTGTTGGTTGGTGCGAGGGAGATGACTCTGTTGGCAAAGACTATTAAGCATGAGGATCTGAGTTTGGATCTTTAGCACCCATGTAAAAAGCTGCGTATAGGGCTATAGGGATGGCTTAGATGTAAGGAAGTGTACTGCTCTTGCAGAGGCCATGAATTTAGTCCCCAGAACTCATATGAGGTGGCTCCTAAGCACCTGTGACTTCAGTTCTTGGAGATCCACCCACACTAATTAAGTACTTATACAACACAAAAGTACAAACTACAAATTACAACAGATAAAAGGGTTTGATATTTGAAAAACAAAACAGGCATAGAAAAATTACTACATTCCATTTATAAGAAATGTGCAGAAGAGGAAATCATGCTAGAGACAGGAACTAACTCAGCAATTATTTGAGGCTAGAGCTAGAAGGAGGGTCAACTGCGAATTAGTATGTGGAAATGCTCTAAAACAGCACTGTGGTGATAGAATTTCTAATGATAGAATTCTGTGAATTTGGTAAGTCTCTGAATAGTGTCAAATGCATATACCGCCTTCACTCAGGAGCTATAGGCAGGAAGACCAAGAACTCAAAGCCAGTCTCAGCAACATAGCTAGCTCAAAGTCAGCCTGACCTGAATGAGTTCAATAAACTAAAACAGGAAAAAGATAGATACAAAAAGAAAAAAATACAATTGGGCTGGAAAGATGGCTCAGCAGTTAAGAGCACTGACTGCTCTTCCAGAGGTCCCGAGTTCAATTCCCAGCAACACCACGGTGACTCATAACCATCTGAAAATGGAATCTGATGCCTTCTTCTGGTATGTCTGAAGAGAGTGACATCATACTCATATACATAAATTAAGGCACTGTCTTAAAACAAACAAAAAACATGTTCAATCAAATTGTAAAAGGGGAAATAAAAGAGTTGATATTTGAGACAAGGTGGTTTGGAGCACTCAGATAACATTTAAGTTCCTTAAGGGATGGAAAGCCAAGCAAATGGCTTTCCTGAAGGAGAGCTCTAGGAAATATAGGTCCAGGCTCCCTAGTAGGGAGCACACTTGGCAGATTATAAGCCAAAGAGCTGGGGTCTTAGGATACAGTCCTAGAATATAGGAAGCCAAGGAGCGAGGTTCCCAAGTTTAAGGTCAACACAGGCTAAGCAATAAGTTCAGACTAGCCTAAGAGCTCACTTTGCTTTATAGTTTATAATTTGTAACTATTTTTCCTAAAAGCTCTTTTTTGGGGGCTGGTGGAGGGGGGGGGACAAGATCTTTTTATTATGCAGCCCTGGAACTCACTATGTAGAGCAGGTTGGCCTCAAACTCATATACGTAGGTCTGTCTCCCAAGTGCTGGGATTAAAGATGTGTGTCACTACAACCGGCTCTAAAAGTTCATTTTTTTGGTATCCCCCCACCTCCCCTTTTCTCTTATTTGACATCTGCTTTCTGTTCCTATTTTTCACTTTTAAAGTAAACTTTTCATTTGGAATAATTTTAGAATTATAATAAGTTACAAAAATAGTACAGAGAGTTAGCATATAAACCAGTTCAACAGCCTGCACAACCATGATACATTTGACAAAACCAAGACTGGAGCAGTGGCACACCATCAAGTAGATCTAGATTTGCTCAGCTGTCCTAGTGTTTCCACGAACATGTTTTTCTGCTGTTCCAGATATTAACTCAGGACACATCACTACATTTAATGAAATTTCTTAAAGTATCATTTTTGTTGGCTGAGGGGGTTGACGAAGGAAAAGCAGAGAATTTTGGAAGACTAGTAAATAATGCAATTGACTTAGGAATGATAAATGGTCATAATCTCCATGTGTTTTTATGTCAGAGATAGTAAGAATTAGATTTAATATGGGAGATGAAAGATCCTTTTTTTTTTTGAAAGGTCAAGGATAACACCAAGATTTTAGCGTGATTAAATGGGAGAACAGAGTTGCTACTTATTAAGGCAAAATAATAATAGAAAAGTTTTAAAGTGGAGGGGCTAATCTGGGAAGTACCAGTGGTACATATGGGATATCTCTGTATCGTCTTATTTTGCTCTGAACCCAAAACTTCTCTTAACATACAGTTGTGAAGCCTAGTAGATAAAAGAGTTTAAAGTCAAGCCTAATGATCCAAGTACAATGCCTCAAATTCACATGGTAGAAAAAAGAAAAAACTTCAGGAATACTCTAACCTCCTCTTGAGAGCTGTGTATGTGTGAACACACACATTCATACTCCACATCCCCAGAGATGGCTCAGCAGTAAAAGCACTTGCTGCCAAGCCTGACAATCTGAGCTGAATCTCCAGGACCCATATGGCCATATGGTGGAAGGAGAAAACTAATCCCCCCAAAGTTGTCTTCTAACTTGTACACAGGCACATCTAAAACAGCCCCTTCCAATTTGTGTTTGTATTTTATAAATATATATACATGTGTGTGTAATAATTATTTATGGGGCCAGAGAGATAAGCAGACATTAAGATCACTTGCTGTTTTTGTGGAAGACCTCCTAGCACCAACACAGTAGCTCACAATAGTCAGTAACTTCAGTTCCAGGATATTTGGTGTCCTTTTCTGGCCTCCTTTGGCACTAGGCATACAAGTGCACAGGTGTACATGCAGACAAAACACTCACACATATAAAATAAAAATAAAATTTTCTAGGCATGGTGAGTGTAACTTTAATCCCAGCACTTAAAAGGCAGAGGGGACCTCTTTTAAGTTTGAGGCCAATCTAGTTTCCATAGCAAGTTCCATTCTGACTAAGACTGCATACTATGACACTGTCTCAAAACAAAACCCACCAAAATAAATAAATAAACCTTTTTTAAAAAAGCAGATGTAAACAAATCTACAGAAAGACTAAGAAAAAAATGTAAGTACTACAAGATTGGGACTCTATGCATGCCTGATGACCTGAAGTACTGTTTCATTTTACTGTCACGATGAGCCAGCAAGACCGGCTTAGCAGGCAAAGGCGCTTGCCACGAACCCAATATGCTGAGTTTGAACCCAAGACCTACATAATAAAAGGGGAAAAGTGACTTCTTCAAGTTGCACTCTGATTTCCACATGCAAACATGTGCAGACATATCTGTGTCCATTTACAGACACAACAAATAATTATTTTTAAGGACTGCTAGCAATGAAGGCATAGTTGGAGTGGGTCCCTAAAAGAATAGGAAAAGGGGAGAAACAACAAAACTTTGCAGCTTATTGCTGCAAAGAGAACAGAGGAGTGGTGAGGCTGATACAGTATTACATGGGCTCTTAACATTTTATATGTATGTATGCATATGTTATGTATGAGCACTACATGTGTGTTTGGTGCCCAAGAAGACCAGAAGAGTCCATCAGGTACCTTAGAACTATGGTTGCCATATGGGTGCTTGGAGGAAAACCCAGGTCCTTTGGAAGAGAAGTCACTGTCTTAACTGCTGAGTTAACTCTTCTTCCACTCCTGCAATGATTCTTCTAGTAACTCAAGTAGGTTTTTTCTTTTTAAAGAATTATTTATTTTATGTATATGAGTACACTATAGCTGTCATCAGATACACCATAAGAGGGCATCAGACCTTATTACAGATAGTTGTGAGCCACCATGTGGTTGCCGGGAATTGAACTCAGGACCTTTGGAAGAGCAGTCAGTATTCTTAATCACTGAGCCATTTCTCCAGCTCATTTTATTTATTTTTTAAGGGATATATTTATTTATTTGTTTGTTTAATGTATGAATACTCTGCTGAATGCACACCGGCATGCCATCAGATGCTCTTATAGATGGTCATGAGCCATCATGTGGTTGGTGGGACTTGAACTCAGGACCTCTGGAAGGGCAGCCAGTGCTCTTAACTGCTGAGCCATTTCCCCAGCCCCCATCAATTAGTCTTATAGCTGTTAAGATACCATGTATACTTTGATGATTCCCAAGTGTATTATCTCCACTTGGACCTTTTATATTAAATTACAGGTTCACTCAATGTCTCTTTTGGATGAGTTGATGCCATCTCAGACACCCAAATTAGTTACTTTCCTTGTCACTGTGACTAAATAACTGACAGAAACAGCTTAATGGAGGAAATTATTTGGGTTCATTGTTTCAGAAGGTTCAGTGTACCAACACTGTCTCAGGATGTGATACTCAGTATTTTAATATAGGAATGTTGATAAGAATGTACTAGTAGTAGGGCTGACAAGATGGCTCAGTAGGTAAATCCTGACAGATGACTTTAGTTCAAGCTCAGGAATCCACATAGTGGAGAAAACCAACTCCTGTTGTGAGCCACTATGTAAGTGCTAGGAATCAAATGTGGGTTCTATGGAAGACCAGCCGATACTCTTAGTCAATGAGCCCTCTCTCTAGTACATTTCATCTCACACTTACATGCTATTATAGAGCTGTTACTTCCATGCATCATGCGTGTACACTTCTGTTTACAGGTCCTTCTCAACTCTTTTTTCTGGCTAATTCAAACTGTTTTAAGAGTTAGCCAGACAGTTCCTATGAGTCACCAATAACGTTCATCTGGGTCTGACTGCTTTTCTGAGTCAGAACTCAGAAAGGTTTTAACTATTGCTTTGTCTTCTCTTTTGACTTTTTCTTTTATATGCAGGCTAAAGCCCAAGTATGCTTTTAAACTCTGATGCTTTGGGCTACCTTACTCTTTTTCTAAAGCTTTCCCTACCTGTTGTCCACCACCATGTGCATGACTAACATGAAGAATATAATTTTAAAACATTTAACATAATTCTAAAACTAGAACTTCAGAGAAAACAGAAATAATCTTTAAATTCTTATACCAAAACTTACTTCAGTTTGAAGAGCCAGTTCTACTTGGTAGTGATAGGAATCTAAGAGTTCTTCAACAGGGTGTCTGAAAGAAAAAACAGGTATCATGGCTAAAGACTATTTTAGACAAAACAAGTTGTGTTGATCACAGAAAATAAATATATTCACACCCAAAATGAAGTTTGAAAACCTGTAATGAATGTTTTAGATGCTATACCTTGTCATGACTTCTTTATAAGGTTTTTCTATTTGATACAAGTATTTGTTTAAATCCACAGGTGCTTCATCATCTTCTGCCTAAATAAATACATATACACATGTTTAAGAAGAATCAAATATAATAATTTGGTAATTCTATCAAATTAAGTATAGATAAATAGATGATAAAATCTTAAAATTAGACTAATTTTTGAGGACTGGAGATAAGATGCTATCAAAACTATTATTTATAATTGGCTCAATAAGTTAATTAATATTAAGGAAAATTCATCTTTCAATTGCTTTAAATGTTTATTATTTGGGACTGGAGAGATGGCTCAGAGATTAAGAGTACTTGCTGTTCTTGTAGAGGATTTGGATCTGGCTCCTAGCATCCATATGGTGGCTCACAATCATCTGCAATTCCAGTCCCAACAGATCTGATATGCAGTTCTGGCATCCATGCACACCAAGCATGCATAAAGCATGTATGCATACATACATATATACATACAGGTAAACACTCAAGACATCGAATAAGAATAAGTAAATCTTTAAATGTCTTATTATTTATTTACTTTTGTATGTATGTGTACAGGGTGTGTGCATACATGCATGCAAACATGTAGAGGCTAGAAGTCAATGTCATATATTTTCCTCTATTGCTTTCTAGCTTATGTTTAAGACAGGACAGGCTCTTTGCCTAACTTGGAGCTAATCCACTGGCTACAGTGGTTGATCAGGCAGCCTGGGAGGTCTGTCAGTCTTTTTCTCCTTAGTGCTGGGATTATGGAAATGCTCTGTCATCCCTAGTTTTTTACAGATACTGGGGATCCAAACTCAAGTCCTCAAGCACTTTATCTACTGAGTTACCAGCCCTGTACGGTCCCATTAATTTTAAAAAGAAGGTTTCATGTAACTCAGATTGGCCTTGAACTCTTTGCTGGGATTATTGAAGCATACCACCATATCTGAACAAAACTTTTATTTTTTAAAAAAATATTTTTATGTATGGGTATTTTGTCTGCACCTATGTGTATCTATCAGTGCATCATGTGCGTGCCTGGTGCTCTGAGAGGGCCAAAACAGGGTGTCAGGTACCCTAGAACTGAAGTTACTGATGGTTGTGGGCTATTGTATGGGTACAGGGAATCAAACGTTAGGTCCTCTGGAAGAACAGCCAGTGTACTCTTACCTCTAAAGTCCTCTAGGTAGTCACAAACTTCTATTTTACAGAGATAAAGGCATTAGGCCCCCAAGCCTGATAACCCAAGTTCCATCTTTGGTATAAAGAATCAACTCTCACAAGTTGTCTTCTGACCTAAACACACCCATACCATGGCATGCTTGAGTACACACACACACAGAGACACACAATACATAAATGTAATAAATCTCTTAAAAAATGGAAAAGATAAACGTTCCTAAATTTAGTTTATAATGAACAAATAAAGTAAAAACTAAGCTGGGCCAGATGGTGCACCCCTGTAATCCAGGTACGGCAGGTCAGTATGATCTATTTAAAGAACTTCAGGACAGCTGGAGCTATGTAGCAAGATCCTATCTCAAAGAATCAATGGAGAAAGAGGGTGGGTAAAATCTAGGGTAGGACCAGATGGGGACAAGATCATTTGAATTTCTGCCTTTTTTTTCTCAGTAAGTTTTGTCCCATTCTCTGCTCATCACCATTGAGAAAAGTACTAGTTTCTCCTACCATTCCACATTATGCAAACATATTCAAGAGAAACTGAAAACCCTTATTTAGTAATCCAATCCCTTTCTCTTTTTTTCTTCTCTTAATTGTCTGAAATTTTTTCTCCTGTGTAAGACTATTAAATATGAGACTGTGTTTTGCAATGAACTGGGTAAACTTATCTTTTTCTATAAAACCTAACGAAAAAGCCAGGGCTAAGAATTTAGTAAAATTAGTAGAATGATTGGCACAAAGCTCACAGTTCAGTCTTAAAAAAAAAAAAAAAGCAGACTTTATTGTTTCATTTTGCTTTTCAAATTTATACTTCTAGATCTGAGGAATGTGCTACTTAAACTTTCATGACTAAAGATCTGAAGAGATTACTGCTGAAAACAAGTCTATCATCCCATCATTCCCAGCCTGGTGCAGAAAAAAAAATGGAAAACATACCGACTGAAAATCTATCAACTATTAGAATTATTTGAGGACTCACTAAAGGCAATTCATAAGCACTTACTGTTCGAGCCAGATTCTGGCACATTGCACTGAAGGTCAAGAGCTGTAATTTAATCTCTGTGTCCCATTTTCGACAATTTTGAATATGTTCGTGACTTCCAAGGCAATGATTACTGTTAAAATACATGAATTATCCACCAGTATTATTCTAGTCAAATCACAAGTTATAGACATAAAAGTAAGATACAAGTTGTATCTGTATCAGAAATTGAAGAAATATAGCTGTTTTTAAATTAACTATAAATATTTAAACAGGAATCTTTCTATATGAGTCAGTAAATATGAAAGAAGATAAAGAGGCAAGTAAGAGTATAGTGCCCCGATATTTAAAACAATTGGACTAACTGTAAGCTATAACAAATTACTGAAGTTCATACAATGATTATTGCAGTCAAATAAAAATCAGTAACAACTCATTCCTGTATATATAATAGCTGCATGCTACAAAGGAGAATGGAGTCTACAAATGATGTGATTACTGGCCTTTTAGAAGAAGGTATTTTATTCTGCTTTTAACCATCGACTACAACTTTTCACATATAGGGCTATTAAACTTGAGAGTATCAAGTCTTATATCTTTCTAAAATCCCACCACTATTCTAGATACAGCATATCTCACCACAAATTTCAACAATAGGACAAAATATATTTCTTACATTTTATCAATATATAAAAATAAAAATATTAATGAATGAATTTAGGGACTGTCTCACTGGGTAGCTCTGGCTAACCTGTAACTCAATATGCAGATCAGGCTGGCCTCAAGCTCACAGAGGTCCAACTGCCTCTGCCCTTACAAGTCCTAGGATTAAAAGCATGTGACATCATGCCAAACACTCAAATATATTTTTAGATTACAAATCTATATTGAAAAAGATTCTAATTTAAGGTATTAAAATGAAGTTTAGTGGGGCTGGAGAGATGGCTCAGCAGTTAAGAGCACTGACTGCTCTTCCGAAGGTCCTGAGTTCAAATCCCAGCAACCACATGGTCACATGGTGGCTCACAAACATCCATAGAGAGATCAGACGCCCTCTTCTGGTGTGTCTAAGGACAGCTACAGTGTACTTACATATAATAAATAAATAAAATGAAGTTTCCAATGATACCACTTATAAGTAGTTAAATAAACTTACTTCTGTAGAACCTCCTCTTGACCACAAACTTTCAGAATGTAGCTGCCAACATCCACTTGATTCAAATCATCATGTACCCAGCAAAGGGCTTGCATTATAATTATTTCTACAGTAGAACTCACTGAAAAAGAGTTAGGTATCATATTCATTTTGCTCTCTTACCTCTAAGTATTACTTATAATCTATGAGAAGACTGTACAACAGAAATATAAAGCAAATTCAATTTGAGGTCACATGTATTACTTTAAATTTTCTTTCTTTGAGACAGAGTCTCACTATGTAGCCCTGGTTGGCCTGGTCTACTATGTAGACCACACTGGCCTCAAACTTGTTGAAGGGCTAGAGAGATGACTCAGCAAGTTAAGAGCACTGGCTGCTCAAATTCCAGCACCACATGACAATTTACAACCATCTGTAACCAAGGGATTCAACACCCTCTTCTAGCCTCCAAGGACACTAGGCATGCAAAAATAAACAGCACACAGGCAAAACACTCACACACATTTAAAAAAAAAAAAAGAAGACAAGTCCATACCCTTGGTGCATCACACTAAACCACTTAAATTTTTCTTTTCTTTTTTTTTTTTGTAATTAAAATAAAGATTTATTTATTTTACACATGAGTACACCACCATTGCTCTCTTCAGACACACCAGAAGAGGGCATCAGACCCCATTACAGATGGTTGTGAGCCACCATGTGGTTGCTGGGATTTGAACTCAGGACCTCTAGAAGAGCAGTCGGTGGTCTTAACTGCTGAGCCATCTCTCCAGCCCCTAAATTTTTCGAATAGCCACGAAAACAGAGAGACAAAGAAAGAGGATGACTTGGGAAGCAAGCAATAAGGCAAAGACTCTCTCTTTCCTCTCTCTCTTTCCCTCCCCCTCTCTCTGTGTGTGGGAAGGGGCAGGTAGGTTTTGATGTAGCCCAGGCTGGCCCTGAACTCACTATAAAGTATGAAGCATAGGATGATCTTGAATTTCTGATACTTGTTTCTGCATCCTAAGTGTTGGGATTACAGGTGTATACCATTATGCCTAGTTTATGTGGGGCTGAGGATAAAAAAAAAACCTATCTCATGGATGCTAGACAAGCACTCTACCAACTAATCTACATCTCCAGCTTTGCAAAACTAATTTTAATAATATATCTTATTTAGTCTAATATATTAAAAACATTAGTTTAGTGGCAGGAGTATCATGAGTTTAGTCCAGTCTGGGCTACATAACAAGACCCTATCTTAAACAATAAACTGTGTAGATATATGATTTTTAGCATTATCAGTACTTTTTAAATTATTGAAATATTTTATACTTTTATATTTTTTTTTAGACTAAGGCTCTGAACTCTAGTGTATATTTTGGATATACAGCATGTACCAATCTAGATGAGCCACATATTAAGGGCTCCACAACCTCTATTAACTGTTAAGGCAATGAAGACCTAAGTAAGTCACATCAATATTACAGATTCCTTCAAATAGGGCAGCAGTTAGCAGTACCTAGCAAGCAGTGTCTTAAAACAAATGATAAAGAAAAGAGAATTACTAATTTAGATATTTATATAGTAAATTTCCCAGTGAAGAAAAAAAAATAGAGTAAGTAGGCAGTCTGACTCTTGCAAACATGAGCTAATAACATGACAAAAGAAAATTACAGTTCTCAATTTTTTTTTAGATTATTTTTAAATGTATGAGTGTTTTGTCTGCATGTACCCTGCTATATGTACCATGTGCATGCCAGGTGCCAGCAGAGGTCAGAAAAGAGTGTCAGATCATTTGGAACTGAGTTGAAGCCACATTTCAAGGGCTCCAAAGCCTCCATTAGCTCTATTAGTGTAGTGAGCAGCCATGTGGGTGCTGGAACCACATGGGTGCTGGAACCATGTGGGCGCTAGAAATTGAACTTAGGTCCTCTGTAAGAGCAACAAATGTTCTTAACCACTGCGCTAACTCTGCAACCCCAAATTAAAGTTTTTAAATTATTTATTTCTATACTCAAAACTTTCATGTTTAACTTTTATCCCACCGTCCCGCAAGACAGGGCTTCTCTGTGTAGCCCTGGCTGTCCTAGAACTAGCTCTATAAATCAAGCTGACTTCAAACTCACAGAGATCACCTAACTCTGTCTCTTGAGTGCTGGGATTAAAGGCATGCACCACTACCACCCTCTCAACTCCCCACTCCAGCCATCAATCTTTTATTTTCTTGGCAGTGTGTGACACTGTAACCCCAGGCTGGTCTTGAAATCATAGCAATCCTGCCTCAGTTTCTAAATGTTAGGAATATAGTCATCAGCCACCAGCTGGGCTGCCTGCTCTTAAACGACACGAATACCAGTGACTTCAAAAGCTTCTATGTACTAAAATATCTTATAAAATAGCTCTATTTTTGAGTAGATTCAAAACAAAAAATATACACTCTGATCTATACTTATATCACATTGCTTACATTTTTTCCAGTTCTAAGGATTAAACACAGAGCCTACTCATACTAAGCAAGAACTGTACTACTGACCTATATCCTCAGCCCATGTCCAGAGATATACATTATAAATATGCACTTATAACTAATCAATAGATATTTATAATACATTGAGGTTAGTCAGACTGATGAAATTAAGATTGATACAAATCAACATTTGCTATCAGTTTTTACTCATGTTTCATTTCAAAGCACCACCTATTGACTCTTTTTTAAAAACTTAATATTCTTACTGCATACTAAATTTAAATGACTGGAAGGGAGTATATTTTCTTTAGAAATTAAAGAATGACTGTTATAGTTGGCTAACATTTTCTGTATCAGATTTACAATTTTTCAAACGGCTTTCTAAAATTACAGAACCAATAGGTATTCAAATATTGGACACACTGCTAGTTACAACAATTAAAGAAAAAAAGAAAGGCTTCAGTCTTCGACTAAATTACTACTTTAGGAATAGGAAACTTACTTCACCATTCAAATCCCACTTAATTAAACACACTATAAATATATCCGGGACACAGTTCTAGAAAGGATATTTACCCAAGCTTGGAAGGAAAAATTAACACCAAAGGGAACTACCTTCTCTGCAGAGATTAGAAGTGATCTGAAGGTTCACTGACAGCTCTCTGTAAGAAAGTACTTTTCTTGCCATAAAAGTAGAGGGAAGTATTATAATTAGCTTTGATAGCTAATGCTTTTGGGCCTTAGCTAAAAACCAATTTATTATATTCAGAGGAAAGTCCTGTAGTAACCTGGTTCCCTTAACCAGAAAAATTCCCAAATAAATGTAGTAATTTTAAAAGGATACCTAATGATAAAAATTTTGGTTTATGAGAAGAAAGGATATATTGACATTGAAAACTTTTTATTCCTAGTTAACACAAACTTACCATCACATGTAAAAGTAACTGGTAGTTGAAACCCTTCAATTTCAATGGAGACCTTCACACTGGCATTTTCTCCACACGTGTTTCTTTGCACTGTGACTGGACTTAACAAATAGCCTGGATTTGTGCAGTGATCGGTATATGGAAATTTGGTCTTCAGTCTGTTCACAAGAAAGATATTAAATATGTTTTTTAGTTTCTTCAAAGCTGCATTTGAGAGCCCTGAACAGGCTTTACGTGCTTTCAGCTACTCAGAGCAGCTCATGAGAATGGCAATGAATGAACTCCTGTTAAAACTCCAAATACCAGCATGTGCCTTTTAAATGAAAGAGAACACACACAAAAGAGAGAGAGAGAGAGAGAGAGAGAGAGAGAGAGAGAGAGAGAGAGAGAGAGAGAAAGAAATTGATTAACTTGTGCCAGGATATCTCTGTTAACACTGTCAACAAGATCCAGGCATTCCAGAGAGGGCCGGCATCAAATGAGGTTCTCTGGTTTAGATTCTTAGGCTGCACAATGCAATTACATAAAGTGGTCTGTTTTAAATGAATTCTTGATGGCATGAAAAAAAAGTAACTAAAATTGTAAATACTAGAGGTATAAAAAGTTTCTGAAATCTCTCAAAACATTTTTTTCTAAGTGAAAACTTTTTCCATGTAAAGAGTTTGTGGTTATAAGACAAGGGGGAAAAATACGTTTTCATAGTGCTGTAAGGCCTTACAGTAAGTGCTATGAGGGATACTTTAAAACTTAGGGTCACATGCAAAGTTATTCATAGGAGCGCCACACTCAGATGTAAATCCATGAATGTAGTATGTGGCACATCTCCAGACATGACTGGCATTATGGCTATGAGAAGGGAGCCAGTGAAATGGCTCCATGTGTAACAGTACTTGCCACCAAGACTGAAAACCTGCGTCAGTCCCTGGGACTCACATGGTAGAAGAAGAGAACCAACTCCTGTCTGTCATCCTGACCTTAACATCTATATAAACTTTATGACAGTCCTGAGAAATAAACACACACACTTGCCACGGCATGTCTGCCAACACATAACTCACACTCACCCACACACACATAAGTACACACAATGAACTAATAAACAAATGTAATAAATATTTTTAAGAAAGGGGGAGATTTAACACTGTCAATACATGCTGGAAATACTGACGTAGGCCCCAGTAACTGACTTTTTCCTGGAGGTTGTAACAGGTTGGTCCCCTTACCTAATCAGTTTTTCTTCTCCTTTTTTGCAGTGCTGGGATTGAACCCAAGGCCTTATATATGTTAGGAAATCTACACATATACACAACCACTGAGCTATATATTTAGCCATCGTCTGTTTTTCATGAGGCCTTTAATGGAATGCATGCTGGAAATACTGTCTACATGCTTCTATAACTAGGAAACAATTTGAGACTTTCGAGATGGCTCAGTGGTTAAGAACACTGGCTGTTCTTTCAAAGGACCCAGGTTCAATTCCCAGCACCCACATGGCAACTCACAACTGTGTCCCAGAGGATCTCGCACCCTCACAAAGATATATATGTAAGTAAAACAACAATGCACATAAAAATAAATAAATCTTTTTTAAAAAATAGTAAATGATTCAAGGCACTCATTGAGAATAAAACAGTTTGAGAAGACAAGAACAAATGTAACAGTCAATACAAAACCTGTAAGGCAGACTACCTGATTTTGAATCTTATTTTTACTATTTGTTAGCTGTGTAAACTCAGTTAAATTACTGACATTATCTTGCTTCAGAGTAATATGACCATTTATGTCTCAGGATTATCTTAAGAATATGTAATATAAGATTATGAAGTACTTAGTACCTAGTACATAACAAATACTGTAAATGTTTTATAAAATAAATGACTCAAAGAATGAATGTGGTTTCTACATTGTGATCTTAGAAGACACATACAGGATCCAATATTAAAAAGATAAAATATGGAACTGGAGAGAAAGTTCAAATAGAGAGAGATGGAAAGTGGTTAGAAGTGTATACCATTCTTGCAGAGAACCCACGTTTGATTCCCAACACCTATGCCAAGTGGCTCACAATTACCTATAATTCAGCTCCAGGTGTTCTGATGACTCTGGCCTTTACTGGCACCAGCATTCACATGTACATAACCATACACAAACTATATAAGGGGTGTGTGTGTGTGTGTGTGTATTTTTTTTCACAAAATAAGTTGAAATGTGATCAAAGTGATATAAGCTGAATTGATATTGGTACTATATCTCTTATGGACACTGTAAGATACTTAGTTGCTTCCGTTTATCCCTTCATAACACAATAAGCTAATAATTGTGTAATAAGCCAATTACAAACTGGCTTATTCTTATTATTTCACTCATAATTGGCATTATCTTGTTTGCAGATTCATGAAATAACATTGAACTTTTAATCCCAGCACTCAGGAAGTAGAGGTAGGCAGATCTCTCTGAGTTTGAGGCCAGTCTGGTCTATCAAAGGAGTGAGATCCTGTTTCAAAAAAATTAAAGAAATAGAATTCATAAAATAGATATATCAAATCACACAGTAGCAAATATGAGAAATGACTGAGAATGGAGGATTGTCAGTTCAATGTCATCCATGGTTCTACAGCAAATTCAAGGTGAGATTGGACTGCAGGAGACAGCACTAAATAAACAAACAAACAATTCAAAGATGAAGTCAATTTTTGGAAATATTTGGAATGTCTTGGAATTAAGATACTATTGTTGGGGAGAGGGTATGATCAATGTTATTTTTATGTATGAAATTGCTGAAATGATACTTTTAACATTCCCTAATAAAAAGATCATTACAAGGCATAAGTATGAGATCTGAATATCATATAAAGAAAAGGTAGGTATAGAATATAGTTTTTCATTTTGTATTACAGAAACATAGAAGCAACAATAACCACAGGCCTGGGTTGGAGCTCGGTGCTAGAGGGCATGCCTAGTGCTCTAGGTTCAATCTTCATTATTCCAAAACAAGCCTACTATATTAACATTCTTTTAAAAACTTTTCTTTAAACCATAACTAGTAAATCTAGTAAGTTTTATCAAGAAAAAGAAATAAGTAAATATAATGAAAGGCAGTCCTAAGTCGAAGTAGAAGACCTTCACTATTTCAATTCTTTAATATCATTGACAAAAACACTAACAACCAAAGTCAAGGCCTAATACAGGCACTGAGATATTAAAATAGATGTACTATAATTTCAACTGTAAGCAAACACAACAGACTAATAGACTGATGCTTACTTCGCAGCTTAATCAAAATGACTGCTTGAATATTTTTAGAAGACTTTTAAGAAGCACGAATTGGGTACTATGGATGTAGCTCAGCAGTTGTGTGCATGCTTGGTTCAATCCCCTGAAGGGTGAGTCATTGTAGAAAATTATAAATGAGACTAGCCTGGGCTACAAAGCCAGTTTTAGTCTCAAAAGGGGAGTGGGAAAGAGAGCCAAGAACCTTAGTGTTAGTGGTACAGTGCTTGTCAGGCATATGTGAGGTCCAGGGTTCAACTCCCAGCATAGGGGGAAGGTCTGTGTGTGTGTGTGTATGTGTGTTTAAAGGCCACTGGGGTTGTGAGGAAACATACGTGCTCAGTCTCCATGTTTCCAGAGCAAAAAGGAAAATTCCTAGAACATAGCTTCAGAACCCTCTAGTTCTTATTGTTCTGATAATTGCTGCAATCATACTATGTTATGTATTACTGGACGTCTGAGAATAAGAACTCATTTCCTATTTGGAGCATAAATATGTATGTGTATACATAAAAATACAGCAGCCTCTTTATTTGGTTCTAGTTACTGTCCTGTCAACTATGATCTGAAAATACTTCCAGTAAAGCAAGAAGTCTGTGACCTAATAAGAGAAGGAAAAAAAAATCATGTGCTTAGGATGCTAAGATGGAAGGTAAATTATTCCCTGTCATATTTTTAACTTAAAAAAAATTTATCTGAGGGGGACTGGAGAGTTGGCTCACAGTGATTAAAAGCACTTTCTGTTCTTGCAGATAACCAGGTTCAACTCCCAGCACCCATATGGCAGGGAGCTCACAGCTGTTTGTAATTCCAATCACAGGGGGATTCAACACCCTCTTCTGGCACAGGGCATGCACATAGTATACTTACATACATGCAGGAAAAACACTCTTTACACATAAAATAATGAAATTTAAAGATATATTTATTGTTTTTAATTTATATGGGAAAGGGGCGTATAAGTGGAGGCCAGAAAACAACCAGAGGGAGTAGATTCCAGGAATCAAACTTGGGTCATCAGCTTGGTGGCAAGCACCTTTACCTACTAAGCCACCTGAGTGACCCCCCTATAAACTTTTTTTTTTTCAGAAACATATGTTCTACAAAATAGAGCTTACATCAGTATTTGCTTTTAGACATCCACTGAAGAGTTATGGAATATAGCTGTCCTAGCCAAAAAAAAGACTACTGTAATCACTTAGTTAAAGTTGGGAGGTTTTGGGCTGGAGAGATGGCTCAGAGGTTAAGAGCACTGACTGCTCTTCCAGAGGTCCTGAGTTCAAATCCCAGCAACCACATGGTGGCTCACAACCATCTGTTATGGGATCTGATGCCCTCTTCTGGTGTGTCTGAAGATAGCTACAGTGTACTCAGATAAATAAAATAAATAAATTTTTTTAAAAAAAGTTGGGAAGTTTGTGAAAACAGGTCTACAATTCAAAAGGCAGATCATAAAGAACTTACTCTTCCAACTTGCAAAGCTTAAATATAGTACTTAGTAAAAAGCCATATGAACTTGTTTTGGAAAAAAAGGAACAATGTAAGAAATAGATTATTTCCATTAATGTAAAGATTACTCCTAAATCATTAACTAAAATGGCACATATACTCAAAAATGATCTAAGGCCCCCATGGCCTGGTTAAAAAGGAGATCTTTTTACCGAAGGCAGCTCTAGATTCAGAATGAATCCCCTGGTTGTAATTGCTTTCCCTGCAGGAGAGAGCAGATTTTGCTCTCTTAGTCTTGAAGTTTGCTACTTCAGTCTTTTGCATAACTTTCCTCTGTCATTTTTCCTCTCTGCTAACAAAGGCATCAGAATATAGTCAGTTGCCATACACCATCTCTTAAAAAGTCCCATTAACAATAGGAGAAAATGAAGTTAAACCACATGGAGGTTGAACATGGTAAGAAAAGGAAAGAAAGGAAAGAGAAAGACAGAAAGTCTGAAGGATCTAAAAGGAGGAGTAAATTGTAAATTTGAGTCTTCATATTGGCAGATCTGAAAGACCTATAAGACTTGAGAAATATAGGCAAAGGATCCAAGTACAAGTTCATATTTCAATATATATCACACATATTCAACATATTGAATATGTGTGACATATAGTCATATATATGAATAAACCAATTTCAAATTTAAATTAAATAAAAAATTGAATTTAAAAATTAAAAAAAAATTAATTCACAGCAGTAGCAGTGGTACATATCTGTTATTTAAGCACTAGGAAAACTGAGGCAGGACTGTCTTGAGTTCAAGGACAGTATGGTCTACATAGTATGTTTCAGCCTAGCAGGGGCTACAGAGTGAGTGCTTCCATGTTTCCTAAAACAAAACAGAGATGACAAGATAGTTTAGCAGGCAAGCATTTGATGCATAAACCTGACAATTTGAGTTTTTTCCCCAGATCCCACAGAAGACTGTAACACATGCCCTAACAGATACAATTATGTAATGGAAACAAACATTTAACCAGAGGCAAAGAAGATGTGGCTCTGTACTGAGAGCAGATAAAAGCTTTGTTAGGGTATTTCTTTGGACTCAATTTTTCCATCTGTAAAAAATATGGTTACAAGGGCTGAAAATATAGCTCTTAGTTGGTAGAGAGTTTGCCTACATGATTGAGGCCCTGGATTCCATCCCCAGTACTACAGAAAACTGGATGTAGTAGCTCATGACTATAATTCTAACCCTTGATGGAAGCAGGAACATCAAAAGCTCAAGATCATCTTCAACTACAGAGGAATTTGAAGCCAGCCTGGGCTAGAGACCTCATCTCTCAGACAATAATAACAAAAAATAATACTGTCCAGTACATACAAGAGTGAGAAAATATTTAAAAGCTGTATTTTTAAATAAATAGGATAGCATTCTGAATGCTAGATAGTTTGTGACAAAATGGGCATAGTTACGTATGCCTGTAAACTTAGAACTCATGAGGCTGAGGCAAGAAGACTGAGAGTTTGAGGCCAGCCTGAGCTACAAAGTGAAAGTGTCTCCTAAAACAAAACACATACATACATACATACATACACACACACATAATTTTTTTTTGAGAAGATGGAAGTTTGTTTAAAAACAAGACAAGACACTTTCTAGGTATACAGAAATACACATGCAAGGCAAATCTTCACTTGTTAATAGAGGATCAGAATTCCATTCCTGGGTTCATTTTTTTTTTCCTTAAATATTTAGAAGCCTGACAAGTAAATATCTAGATTCATCTATGGCTTATGGCATGTGCCAATTAACTGTTTGCTTCAAAATTTTAGCCACATGAAGGAAACAATTTTTTAAAAAACTTAAAAATTTTTAGAATTGGCATTAAGTAGCAACTTTTGGTTTTTGTTTTGTTGGTTGTTGAGACAAGATTTCCCTGTGTAGCCTTGGCTGGCCTGGAACTCAGAGATATGCTACCTCTGCCTTACTCATCTCTTAAGTTTTTTGTTTTAAAGAATCTGTAAATTTATAAAGAAAATTCCTTACTTCATAATGGATTGACAAAAAGCTGCCACCTCCTCATTCTGTACTTCAAATTCTTGTAGAAGAGAACTTCCAGTTGGCAAACTACTGGTCCCATTTGGGTTTTTCTGTAATCAAAAAAGTGGTTTTATTTTAAAAGTCAAAGATCTCTAAAATGCTACATAGTAGCACCCCACAAGCCAGTTTTATGAACCTATACAAAATTAGAGCGATAAGTTGAATCATTTAAGTAGGAGAGCTTTCTATTAGCTTTAACACAGACAGCATATTATCCTATAACACAGGCAGTCCTCAGACTTTCAGTGATCCTCTTGTCTTAGCTTCACAAACATGGGAATTACAAGCATGAACTACTACAACTGGCTAAAAACACCTATTTCTTAGCATATACCTTGGCATACAGTTGAGGCAGGAAGATCTCCAACTCAAGGTCAGTCTGTATGTAATCAAGAACCCATCTCAGAAAAACAAAACACAAACAACAACAACAAAAAAAAAACACAAGAAAAGGGAAATTCTATCCTGGTAAACACCAACTAAGCCTGGTTTTAACTCATTGTTTTTTATTGATAAAATTAAAAACATGCTACACTGATCAGTTACAACAGTAAAGACCTTTACATTCTAAACATTTCAGTAAGCTAGCAGCTGAATAAGATTAAAAGGCTGTCATTTGTTTTAAGAAAAGGAAGAGAGCAAGCTCATTTGGGACTCTAATAAACCAGGATGTCTATATATTCAACTCAAGCTTCAAGTTCCAAGAGAACTGGCATCTTATGTAGAGATAAGTTTTAGAAGAATGTATTGTTTTTCTATATTAATAAGCATATACAAGCCGGGCGGTGGTGGCGCACGCCTTTAATCCCAGCACTTGCGAGGCAGAGGCAGGAGGATTTCTGAGTTCGAGGCCAGCCTGGTCTACAAAGTGAGTTCCAGGACAGCCAAGGCTACACAGAGAAACCCTGTCTCGAAAAACAAAACAAAAAAACAAAAAAACAAATAAGCATATACAAACATCCTGTCTTTTATAAGTTATATTTGGCCAGAATTTGTTTGCAGTATTTAGGGAGATCAATTTACCACCCAGTAACAGCCAAATAGTAGAGTTCACTTGAGGTATTTTTTTGTTGTTGTTATCAGGATAGAAATTTATTTAAATCCAAAATAATATGACTATAGTTAGAATGATGTAATAATTATCTAAAAGAAATATCATCATTGGCTTTGAAGCATTCTAAAGGTGTCATTTTTCTGGAGTCAAAAACATGTAGTAAGAATATACAGGAAGCAAAAATACAGAAGTAAGCCAGCTGAGAGTGGAAGCTGTAACAGGAGGGTACACTAAGATACTGTAACAATCCAAACAGGAAGACAAGAGTCAACAAGCTGTCTTACCTACCAAGTCCTGGACAGTAAGTCAGTAAGCCAGAATGAAGGAATAATAGCACGTGGTTAACAGGACAAATTTCCCTCTAATGTCTTTGAAACTGATTTCTTTCCTTTTTACCATGGGTTCCATCATGTTGACAAAACATTTGGTTTTATTTGCAAAGTGGAGTAAATAAAATATCCTGATCAGAGGGCTCAATTTTGTTGAAGGTGCTCAAGGTTCAAACTTTAAAAAGGTCAACTGGGCTAGTTAGTAGAAACTATTGGGTGTGTTTAAGATTGGATTGCTGTGATGTAGACAATCAAAAGCAGACAGATGACCTTTAATTAAACCCATTACTTCTAAGATAGAGAAAGCTCAGGGCAGAGTTTGGTTCCTAACAGTGTCCACGTCTGCATGGCACGGTCAGAAGGTTTCCTCCTCCCGTAGATACTGGAACACAGATGAGAAAGAAGTCTTTAAGTAGCCCTTTGAACACATCATCCTGCATAGCTGATGGGCCAGGCTTCCTAGGAGCATAAGGATCTTAGTGCTGGTGGCAGTCTTCAGCCAATCCCAGATCCTTAGCCATTGAGTGTTATTTCAAATCCACCTTGGTAGTTATTAAATGAAGGGACTCCATGTGTAACCCCAGGTACAGGGTTGTAAGTGTTGCTGGACCAGCATCACCCAGAACTCATATTCAGGACTTTAGTCAATAGTTTTGGGTCAAGGCCTGACCTGATTCCAAGGTTCATAGCTTTAGCAGTTCTAATCATACTTATAGCCAACAGCATGTTGTTGCAGATTTTTGCAGACTACCCAGTCCCAACAGCTCCAAGGTATACCATACTGGAGCCGATTTACCCCAGCAACTCTTGGGAAGAAGCAAATTCATTTTCAACTCCTCCCACCATAAATGTAAGGTTTCCAGACTGAGCAGCTCCTACACCACCGGAAACAGGGGCGCATCCATGAAAACAGCTCCCATTTTCTCAACTTCTTCTGCCAATTCTTTTGAACTAAAGGATCAATAGTACTGGGATCTATTAATAATGAGCCTTTCTTCACTTTTTTTAGAGTCCCATTTGCTCCAGAATAAACTTCTACCGAATTCATACTGGAGGGCAGCCTTGTGATAATCTTGTCAGCCTTTTCGGCTACATCTGCTGGGGAGGATGCTACCTGTTCACCAGCCTCTTTAAACTCTTTGTATACATCAGGGAACACATCATAGAGGATGAGTGGATAGCCATGTTTCATGAGATTTTTTTGCCATTGGACTGCCCATGGTTCCCAGTCCAATGAACCCAACTGGAGTCTTAGAAACCATTGACCTAGAACACACTGCTACAAGGCTACCCAAGGGCTAATGCTGGCCGTTCCAGTACCAGAGGCCGGAGGCTGTTCCCTGTAACCCCAAGGAGGCTGCCATGCTGTCCCCCACCCGCATCTGTGCCGTGACCTCCACCGCCTCACACCTGGTCTTTGAACTGCGAGGGTGCGCAGCAAGGAGGGCCCACATCACTGCAAGGACTTAAGAGGTATTTTAACATACAACATAGAAATATTTGATTCAGTATGAATTTCAAATACAAATTTCCTTTAAAATTAGAAATAGTTTCAACCCAAACGAAATGAATAAAAAGCCAAAGTTTTAGCTCAGTGGCAGAGACCCTGGGCTCAAGATTCCATATGGTAATAAATAAGTGGCAACAGAAAGATGGCTCGGCAAGTAAAGGTACTTGCTGCCAAGCATAGAAACTTGAGTTTAATCCCATATGATAGAAAGAGATAAGTGATTTTTGGAAACTGTCTGACTTTTGAGCACGCATGCACACACACACACTCTAAATAAATGTAAAAAGAGCATATAAACTTCAAAAATCAATAGATTTCAATAAGCTTGTTGTCTACGAAGATACTTAAATAAAAAATTTAAGGGCAACATGAACAAAACTCTAAAACAAAAATAGATCCTTACAATAAAAATTCCTAATACAGCTAGGCATTGTGGCAGAAGAATCTGGAATTCCAGGCCAGCCTGGGTTATACAGAGTGAGACCCTATCACAAAAGTCAAAATTACCATACCAAAACAAACCTAACAGTTAAATATACCCATCCTCATTCACCCCTTGAGTCATGGTCTTCAATCCTTTGAAACCTGTCTTTCTGTTTTGGGATGGACATTCTTCAGGGTATTTACTCCCTTGAAGACTGCAGAATAATGGACCCATATTAGAGTCTCCCTCTTGGCTAACCAGGAGGCAAAAGTTCTTCTAAGGGCCAATGTTCTCACAGCTGCTTTATATGCAGTTTCATCAGTTTAATACTGTGGGCTTCGATCTACTCCTGAAACTGCAATTTCGCTAAAACAGGACACGTACAGGATATTCAGCATTTTTCATAAAACCTGTTATATTGTTAAAGGTTTCTTTTAAATTGTAAGAAAAGTTTGTTTACGCCGGGCAATGGTGGCGCACGCCTTTAATCCCAGCACTTGGGAGGCAGAGGCAGGAGGATTTCTGAGTTCGAGGCCAGCCTGGTCTACAAAGTGAGTTCCAGGACAGCCAGGGCTACACAGAGAAACCCTGTCTCGAAAAACAACAAAAAAAAAGAAAGAAAAAAAGGAAAGTTTGTTTAGGATTGCTACTAAATAACAACATGCTAGGAAAGCTGAACTAGTACAACTTCCTTGTTGTCCCCATACCAATCTGAATTATCAGTAACATATTGGTATTATAGAAATAAGCACTGTAACAAACAGACTTTAGTTCTCTAAACAATGAGATTTAATTGCTGCTACTCCACATAGTCCAGTAGGTAAAATGCTGCCTTCCTCAACCTGATGGTCCAAGCGTGGACCTTCAGCACCCAGGTAAAAGCAATAACACTCATTTCCGTAATCACTGCAGAAATGGGAAGGAAGATGAGAAGAGAAAACTGAGAATCCTTGAGAAGCTCTCAGCCACCTAGCCTGGTGTAAAGAGCAGTGAAATCCTGTCTCAAAGTGGAAGGTTAAAGCTGTCTGCTGTCCTCCACATGTGTACCACACACATGAACATGCACACAAAATTATATTAAAGTTAAATTTTTAAAAATGCAAATTTAAAAAAGATTTAAAAAGTGCAAATAGCCACTGTCTATTCCAATCTCGTCTAATCTTTCTGAGTTTTATGATGCAGTTAGCCTTAATCATAATCTGTTCATCCAAAACACAATGGGGCTTGCTCTGAATTTTCTCTTTGCCTAAAACATCTTCCTCTTCATCTACCCTCATACCATGTTAAAAAATAAGAACAAAAAGAACTCCATCAAGTTTTTAGGCACAGTGAATGGCACTTCTTCTACATGCTTAAAAATAAAGTATAATGTAACCTCCATCCCTACTCTTGAAGTGCCTCTCTTCTCCCCACCCCCCCCATGTATGTATGTGTATGTGTATGTGTGTGTGATGTTTATGCTCATGTTGAGACCAGAGGTTGCTATCATCCTCAAACATTGTCCACCTTATTTTCTGAGACAGAATCTCTCACTGAACTTGGGAGTTCACTGTTTCTTTTACACTGCTAGTTGGTGTTATAGAAATGAGTTCTATAACAGTCTTCAGTTCTCTAAACAATGAGATATGACTGACACTTGTTCCAGATGCCACCCAAACTCCCCAAGCCTGATGACCTACATTTGGGTTCTCAGCACCTGTGTAAGAGCAGTAGCACTCATTTCTGTAATCTCCGCCAGAGTGCTGCCTGTCTCCTCCAACCCACACTGGGGTTACAAACTAGCTTTTTATATGGGTGATGGGGAATCTGAACTCCGGTCTTCATGCTTGCAGATCAAGAATTTATATTGAGCTATTTTTCCATCTCTACTCCACCACCTCTAAGTACTTAGTTTGAACCAAAACCTGTACCATCACATCCTGTTTTGAGTCTTGGTGTAAAATGCTTGAAAAAGCACCAAACTGAGTTTTGTATTTTTACAAAACTTCACATCCAGCTAAAAAAGTACAGAACCATTGATCAGTTCAACTAGTTAAATATTTTGCTCCCTCTAAAAACACACCACAAAACAACAAACAAAGAATTTAAGAAACTCCTTTTTTCCCAATAATCCCCTAACAGTAACTTTCATTAATATTTAATTCTCTAAAATATGCTTTTTAAGTTTTTAGTATTATTTTAAAAAATAACTTGCAACAAATACCAACAAGTAGTCTATCAGACTCTTCTGTGTAAAATCCACAAGCATTTGTTTATTAAGTAGTCTCAATAAATTGATACTATTATAGTTTGTTTTACAGATGGGGATATGGAAGATGATTCATATTCAAAAGTCTCCCTGAAAGGGGATGAGTGATCAATCACTTGGTAGGGGGGGTCAAGGGGTGTGAGTGTCCTAGTACTTGATTGATAAAGGCAGAAAGAGCAGAAGTTTGTGTCTAGCTTCAGCTGCCTAGGAAGTCTGAGGATAGCCTGACAACTGTCTCAAAAACAAAAAACAAAAATAAAATAGGAACACCCCCCCCCCAACAAAAACAAACCAGGGAAAACTATGTGGCTTTTGTCGAAGTAATGGCATAAAACCTGCTCTGTTGAATAGATGCCCAATCTCCTCAATTGAATGTTTAGACTTTTCAATTAAAAAGTGGTTATTTTTCATGATATCTTTTATTAAAGAGGCCCTTTCTTTTTTAAGTCACTGAATTTCAACTGACTAGACAGAAACAATTTCAAGATAATTAAGTAAGTTTCATGTACACAATGGGTTTAAAAAAATACAAAGCTGCCTATACTACCTCAGATGCTAACATCAACTTTGTTTGTATTTTGTAGTATCCCACTATGTAGTCCAGGCTGGTCTCAATCTTATAATCCTCCTCTTCCTCAGTTTCACAAGTGTTGGGACTGTAGGCATGTGCCACCACATGAAGTCACTTGAGTCCTCTTTCTCTGAAACAACACATTTTTATACTTATGCTTTTGAGCCATGTCTTACTACCTATAAGTGCCACACCAACAGCCGAAAAGATCAACTAGTCTCTGCCTCCATTAATCTTGAAGACTTTCCTTTTGTGGCACTCAAAACTTTGTTATTTCACTTTTTCATCTATTAGCCCCCTCTTCTGGATCAAGTTCTTTAGCGATCAGGTCTAAAAATAACTAATACTTATAACACACTGTATATCCTAAATCTTTTTCATATTTATTTGTTTTATGTATATGGGTATTTTGCACATATGTATGTCTGTGTACCACATGCATGCCTGGTACCCATAGAAGTTGGCAAAAAACAAACAAACAAAAAACCAACCAAAACAAACAATAACAACAACAACAATAACAACAACAAAATCCATCAGATCCTCTGGAACTGGAATTATAGATGGCTGTAAGCCTTCGTGTGGGTGCTGATGTGGGTGTCAGGTCCTCTGTAAGAACAAGTATTCTTAACCACTGAACCATTTTTCCACCCTCACTCATTTTCTTTTAGTAAATAAAAGACAGGATAATCAATAAAATGACTAATGCTATCAGTCAATACACAGAATGAAAAATAATGACTGTAGGGGAAGATACTGAGTTTTCTAGTAAACGTGTTTGAAATTCCAAGTAAATGTTTAGGTCACCACCCAAACGTTTTCTAGAAATGCCATATTCTAGAAATTCCAAGAGATTAAAAACAGATTTAGGCATCATCTTATTTATGTAATTCTCTACAGGGTATTTCCTTCCTCCCTCCCTCCTTCCCTCCCTGTCCCTCTCTCTCTTTTTTCTCGAGTGCATGCACGCACCTCCATCAATAGATGACAGCCTTTATGAAGGTAAGGGACACACCAGGGACTATACCTGATAGGCAGGGATAAGTAATATCTATCCTTGCCTTCTTTCTCCCTTCCCTTTTCAGAAGAAAAGACTGGTATAAGGAATTATCTCCAAGAAACTCCCACAATCTGCAGGTGGTAAGCAAGAGGCACAAGATGAAGACCCACAAAGAGTCAATGTATCATCACGTTTGAATCTAAAGGCAAGAGGGTGAAGTGCCCACATGTTTATATGTGTGCATGGAAATCAGTTTTACAGCTTGAACGTACTCAGAATTTCCAAATTGGAGGGTGCGGTGGTTTGAGTAAGAATGACCCTTATAGGATCATCTAGTTGAATGCTTAGTCATCCAGGTGGTACTATTTAAGAGAGATTAGAAGGTGTAACCTTTTTGTAATAGGAATGGCCTTGTTGGAGGAAGTGTATTACTGGGGGTGGGTTTTGAGGTTTCAAAATTCCCACATGAGGCCCGGCATCTTTTTTTCTAGCCTGAAGATCAGAAATGTAGCCCAGTTATGTGTGCTGCTATGCTCCTGCCATGATGATAACGGACTAAACCTCTGAAACTGTAAGCAAGCCTCCAATTAAATGGTTCCTCTTATAAGAGTTGCCTCGGTCATGGTGTCTCTTCACAGTAATAAAACACTCCAACAGGAGGTTAGTCTTTGTGTTCTTAACTGGTTGGATAAAAGCAAGCAATCTACTTTACCTAGTCTACTAATTCAAGCATTAGCTTCACACAGAAATACTCTAATAGACATTCTCAGGATAATGTTTGCTCAAATGTCCGAGTACTTCATAGCCTAATCAAGATAAAACAGAAACGGGAGAAAGAATACTCCAACTAGATATCATACGCTGCCAAATAAAACTCCCAGTACCAGGAACAGGTTACATCTGACATTGGTCAAAGGAATCCTGGAAGCCCACCTCCTCCCGCAGACACCACAGGCTATTGGTAGTGCTATTGCTATTGTGCAGGTTATTCCACAACCTACTGCTAAAGGCACCACACACTTACATCATAGAACATGAAAAAATGGAGCTGGTACTAAACTGGAAGATTCACCCCTACTGACTAGTGTTCACAGTCCTAAAAGGTGATATACACACTAAAAGAAAAGTGACCACCAATTTCTCTCATCTGGAAACCCTGTGAGCTACAAATAGTGACAAGTCTGCAAGATATGCCAACTAATGCCATAGTATTATGAATGTTAAAGGAGTAACCAACTACTTTTTAAAAACTGGATTTAAGGCCTCTTCTGGTATGGAACCTATACCAAACAGTATAAATATGTCCTAGGGTCTAAGACTAGATAGGTCACAGGCCCTACAGGAAAACTTACCATCATTATTCTGCTACACAAACACAGCAATAAAACAACTGATAACATTTTGCTCATAGAGCTGTACATCGATTAGCCCTCCACAGAGAAGCGTCTTGAAGTAGATGGTAATTAACACAGAAACCTACAACTGGACAATGTGCAGAGAGTAAGAGACTAGGAGTACTTGGCCCTAGATGGAATATATTTAGAATAAAAATGTATCAGTATATCCTCTGATTAAAAAAAAAAAAGTTGTCAAGAATACTGCATGGGTTGGGCCCAGTAGCACACACCTTTAATCTCAGCATTCCTAGCACTTTACAGAGACAGAAGCAGGTAGAGCTCTGTGAGTTCAAGGCAATCATGGTCTATACAAAAAGTTCCTGGTCAGTCAGGATTACATAGAGATACTCTTTCTCAAAACAACAAAAGAATATTAAATGGAAAGCCAGACCCAGTTAGTGGTCCACACCTATAATCTTAGCATTAGGAGATAAGACTATTGAGACTATAGCAGGAGAACTGTACAAGTCAGCCCAGGGTATATAATAAGGAAACCACCCAGCATTGGCTACAGAGTGAGACCTTGTCTTGAAAAAGAAATATTGTATGAGAAAGCAACACGCCAATACAAATTTTAAAGTTCCTGACACACTAATCAGAAATTAAATGGGATAAAAGTAATTTTGAAAAAAAAATATAGGAAATGCATTCTAAATATATTACTCTTCAGAACTAAATGCATTGCTTCCTTTACAATAAGAATATTTTGAATCTTTCTTCTGTAAAAGTAATGAGGAAAAAAAAGTGGGGAAGGTAAGAAATGGCTGAAACTAGCATTGTAAAACATGCTTATAATCCCAGCATTTGGGAGGTATAGGGAGGAAGTCAGGAGTTAAGGGCAGGCAGCTACATGATGAGTTCAAGGGTACATGAGACCTTGCCTCAAATAAATAAAAGAAATAAAATGAAATTGTTGTTGGACATTCTGCCAATAATATATAGTTAGGCTGTTAATACAATAAACTTTTAGCAACATCAAGTGTCCACATTTATAAAATCACATTGTTGTTTTTAAAATATAATGTTGCTATACTACAGTACAGGCTAACCTCAAACTCACTATATAACCTAGGCTAGCCTCAGACATTGCCCTGATCGTCTTTCCTTAGTGTTCCAAGTGCTGGGATTTGAATTTATTTTAACTATTATCATTTTTATTTTAAGTATATGTATTTTCTACCTGCATATTTAATGCCTGGTACCTGAGAAGGCCAGAAGAGGGAATTAAATGCCCTGGAACTGTAGTGTCTTAGTTAAAAGTTTTATTGCTGTAAAGAGATACCATGACCACAGCAACTCTTATAAAGGAAAACACTTAACTGAGGCTAGCTTACAGTTTCAACGGTTGAGTCTATTATCATCATGACCAGAAACACGGTGGTGAACAGGCAAACAAAGTGCTGAGAGTTAATATCTTGATCCACAGGTAGCAGGAGACTGTGTGTCACACTGGGCGTAGGTTGAGCATATAAGACCTCAAAGTCCACCTCCATAGTGACACACTTCCTCCAACAAGACCACACCTCCTAACAGAGCCTACCCAATGGCCAAGTATTCAAAACATGAGTTACAGATAGTTGTCAGTCACCACATGGATGCTGGGAACCAAACCAGGTCCTCTAAAGAACAATAAATGCTTTTAACCACAAACCAATCTCTCTAGCCTCAAATATTTTAAATATGTGCTATCATACCCAACTTTCAAAACCACTTTTATAAATGTCATCTAATCTCATCACTAAAATCTCTGAAATTTGTTCAAACTAGCTAAAATAGTTATTGACCACCAAGTCTGATTTAAGCTTAAAGTACCAAAACATCTTTTTAATGCTGTTCCTTTCATGGTTTTGGTCACATACAAAAAACTGCATTTAAGTATTTAGATTATTATTAACCAAACAAAAGACACTAAGAGGAAGCAGGAAGTAAGCCTGCTGAGTGAGAAGAAAAATATCCTTTAGAGTGAGGTTTTTAACACACAGAATTTCTAACAGGAAATGAACACATAAGTACATGCAGTAATTATAGAGAATAGGTATTTGCAATGCTGTTTCCCAACAGAAAGCATAAGCTTCAGGGGAACACATGTAAGTAGGCAGAGACTGAGCGGTATGTGAATACATGAAAGCCCCATTCCAAAATCAGCCCGTTATTGTGATCTCTTTACATTTTGGGCTACATAAACCAAACTTTCTTATTATAGGGCATATATATGATGTCAGTGTGTGTGTGTGCACATGAATGTCACTGTACATGTGTGGAGGTCAGAGGACAACATTATGGGGTCAGTTCTCTCCTTCCATCTCTACACAGGTTCTGGGGATTGAATTCACATTGTACAAGTAAAATCAGCATAAGATTTTACAAAATGTATGAGATCTTGGCATCTAGAAAAGATTGGGGACTGGAGAGATGGCTCAGTGGTTAAGAGCACTGACTTTTCTTCCAGGGATCCTGGAGTTCAATTCCCAGCAACCACAACCACATGGTGGCTCACAACCATCTGTAATGGGATCCAATGCCCTCTTTTGGTATGTCTGAAGACACTGGCAGTGTACTCACATATATAAAATAAATAAATCTGAAAAGAAAAAGGTAGAGGCTAGCCTGACTGGTGAGTGACAACTATCAAATCCCTATCTCAAAAAAAATTAGTAAGGGATAGGTAAGATAACTTAGAATGTAACAGTGCTTACTGCCAAGTCTAACCACCTGAGTTAGATACATGGGATTCATATAGAAGAACAGACTCCTGAAGAAACTCACGTACACATATGCACAATTAAAACTTTTTAGGAACTAGGCTTGAAACTTTAATACGAAAAATCTTTTTTGTACATCAAACTTAAATTGAATGCTTCTAGTAATTATGTTTGCAACCCAAGTGTCACTATTATGAAATAGCTTATAGATTCCTTGTAGATAATTAGATATTAAACTTTCCTATTTGAACTTTCTTTCCCATCTGAACTTGTTCTACTTTTTGGGATACTGAGCTGTAAAACTAAGTTACTACACTAACCTCTTAATTTACAGGGAAAAGAGGTAGAATTTGCTTGATTTTAGGATTTTCTATAAAATATAACTTTTAGCAGCAAACACTTGTCTTGATGGAAATCTAGCACAAACTATTTTACCCTAACATATACAAAGGAAAACTTAAAATATTTAATAGGAGCCGGGCAGTGGTGGCGCACGCCTTTAATCCCAGCACTTGGGAGGCAGAGGCAGGAGGATTTCTGAGTTCGAGGCCAGCCTGGTCTACAAAGTGAGTTCCAGGACAGCCAGGGCTACACAGAGAAACCCTGTCTCGAAAAAAACCAAAAAAAAAAAAAAAAATTTAATAGGATTGAAAATTTGGTATACTACTATTTCATTGCTTTACAAGAACACCATATCTTTCCAGAGATCCTATTCTATGCATTAGTTTGAAAATACACATTCAAAATATAAAACCTCCTAAGGGATGCAGCTCAGTAGCACACACAAGGCACTGTCTTCAATCCCTAGCACAACTATCACACTAACAACAACAACAACAACACACAAACACACACACAAAAACCCTACAAAAAAGTTAGGGTCCTCTTTTAAATGGCAACTTTCCAAATTTTATATTATACACATATATAATATTATATATTATGTTATTTTAAATAAAGGGATCTCATAAATTACCTAGTATGACTATTTCAAAAATGAAGAAATGTGATCAAGGCCAGACATGGTAGTGCGAGCCTGTTAATCCCAGTCTTGAGGTAGCAGAGAGAGGAGGATCAAGTCCCATGCCATCCTACTCTAGATAGCAAGGCCATCCAGGACTACTTAGCAAGGCTACCTCAAAAAGACCAAACCAACTAACCAGACAAACAAACAAATAAAAATCCTTCAGACCAAAATAGTAACTTCAAATATAATTAATATTCTCTTCTTCTGGGGAAAAAAAAAGTAATTTTGTCAACAGGTCTCAGATACCTTAACTTGTAGATCTTGAAGACTTTTCTTTTTACAACACAGTTTTACTGGTACCCCTCTGAGAATGTGCTCCAATTGTCATGTACAATAGGATAAACAATATTATGCCTCCTCAGCCACATTCAGTTATTCTAAGGCCTGGCAGGTAGACTAAGCTACTTCAGTGCAGATGATGTGCTACTAGTCAAGCCGTGGATGCTCAGCACTAGCCAAGGTCAGCTCGACTTTCTAACTCAACAGCTGGCTAATTATGCTACTTTTATCTACTTGGCTTTGACCTACGGTTCTCATTAACCTGTTTCCTTATTCTTTAATCCTTCCTCAATTTAACTAATTTAAAACATGACACTGCCCAAAGTCAGGTGTGATAGTTCACACTCGTAATCTCAACACATGAGCAGCTGAGGAAAGAGAATAGTCAGAAGTCTGAAGCCTGAGCTAGAGTGAAAAACTTTACAAGGGTTAGGGATACAAAAGGGCTAGGGAGGCAGCTCAGTGGTAGATCACCTGTCTAACAGGTGTGAGGCCTTAGGATCAATCCTTATCACCAACAGGGCAAAGAAACAACAAACCCTGCTTATGCGAAGCAGCTCCAATAGTTATTAGTCCCTGAAGTTTGTGACAACCATTAGACCAGATGGCTTGGATTTTTGCTTTTCCCAAGTAATTCCTTTCCCTGAATGAATAAAATGTTACTATGGAAAATCTGAAATACACACAAAAGGAAAATAATGCAAAATGCCTGGGTATCTGGCTTCAACAGCTATTATCATGTGGCCAGTCTACTTTCTACTGCCCCAAAAGTGAGTGGGCTCCAAGTAGATGCCCTTATCAAACAACTACAAACAGCTGACATCTCAAGCCCTGACTAGCAGCACCATACACAGAATTACTTTCAATCATGTTTAACCTATAAAATGAAACTGCTATTAAAAAGAGCATGAACTCATTAGTGCCCTACAGTACAAGATGAAAGATCTGGGGATGACTAACTTCCCTTCTTCCCCTCTCCTCACTTAAAAATTTTAGGTAAAATTCATAGAATATAAAAGTCACAATTGTAACCATTTAAAACTGTATAATTCTGTAGCTTTTATGACATTCAAAATTTTGTGCAATCAACAATTTCAGAATGGTTTCATTACATCAAAGAGCCTGGACTGTTATGCCATTCCATATACAGCAATCTAGTCCATGCAGACAATATTCTGCTTCCTTTTTCTACATGTTTGCCCCCTTTAAAAATTGTTTATTCATTTAACGCATATGAGTCTTTTGTCTGCATGTATGTTGTACATCATGTACATGTCTGGTGCCTCTAGAAGACAGAAGAAGGCATCAGATACCCTGGGACTGGAATTACAGACCATTGTATGTCACCATGTGGATGCTGGAAATTGAACCCAGGTCCTCTGGAAAAGCAGCCAGTGTTCTTAACTATTGAGCTATTTCTCCAGTCCCTCATTTGCCTCTTAAGAATACTTCATATAACTGAAATTATACAATACATGCACAGTGGAGTTGTTGTTAGTTATAAAATAAGGTCTTACCTCTGGTTAGTCTAGCACTCACTATGTAATTCAGACTAGCATCAGAATTTGTGGCAATTATTCTGACTCTGCCTCCTAAATTCTGAGATTACAGACCTGTGGCACCAGGATTTTTAAATCTCTTATCTATCAGCATGTTGGTTTTGTTTGTTTTTCCTGCTGGTGGGCAATAGACCCAGCGAGCCTTAACCAAGCACTTTATCACTAAGCTAAACCCTCAATCCCACACTCAGCATATTTTCAAGATTTAGGTATCAAGTATCAGGATTTCATTCATTTTTTTTCTAAGAGAAAAGTATATTCCATTGCATGGATATACTATATTTGTTAACACATTTTTTAGTTCAACATTTGGGCATTTTCTATTTTGAATCTTTATGATTCATTTTTTATGAATAATTCAGTTTTTAAAAAGTAGACAAAGATCTTAAATAGATATTTCTCAGCCTGACATGGTAACTCATTTATAATCCCAGTGCTTGGAAAGCTGAAGTAGGAGGATTGCTAACAGTTTGAGGACAGCATGAGATGCATAGTGAGTTTAGAAAATAGTGTCTCATACAAATGAACAAACAGGCCAACAAAATGATTATGTGTATCTCTCCCCCCAAAACAGAGATGGCCAGTAAAAACAAAATGGAGGGCTAGAGTATATAGTTCAGTGGTAGAAAGCTTGCTAAACTTCCATAAGGCCCTGGGTTTGATCCATAGTACAACAGAAAAACAAATGCCATGAAAGAATAATCAACAGCAACTTGGAAAATAGTAAGGGCTGGAAAGAACGAAGAGAAACCTGAACTTTCATACATTACTGGTAGGAAGGTAAATGGGGAAATGTTATGGAAAATAGTATACATAGTTGGCATACCTGTACCTGTCTGAAACACAAGTCCTTAGGTTGTTGAGGGAACAGCATGAATTCAAGGTCAGCCTGGGCTACATAGTGAGAGAAACTCTATAACCAAAACCAAACAACAAACTATATACAAAATTACCACATGATCCACTCAGGTATACTGCTCCCCACTTCTCTCCCTCTCTTTTTGAGGCAGACACTATGTAGCCCTTAGTGGACCTGGAAACAGCTATACAAAACAGGGTAGCCTCAAGTTCAAGAGATCTGCCTGTCTCTACTTCCTAAATGCTGGGATTAAAGGTGTGAACTTCCTAAAGGTGGGATTAAAGTTTTTCTTATTTAATCCTTAAACATTTCCAAGGTCTACAAATATAAGAGCAAAATATTTGGAATGTTTATGTTTGAAAAGGAAACTTCTATACTGTGACTGACTCTCTTCTGAGCAAAAATATATTTGCAGTTACCCCTTAACTAACAATGTCTTAAACCTTTAATCCCAGCACCTTGGCAGGCTCTAGTGGGATGGCTGTTCCCAGTTTCAGGGCAGTTTGAGTTTTGTCTCAAAGGAGCTAAGAGCACTGGTAACGACCAGGTTCAGTTCCTAGCACCCACATGATGGCTCACAACTGATGCCCTCTTTTGATCTCCACACGCATTGCACGTATGTGGGGCACAGACACAAGGAGGCAAAACACCCACACATGTAAAATAAAAATAAATCTTTAAAAAATTCCTAATTAAAAAAAAAACTCAAAGAATTAAAAAAAAACCTCACATAAATTAATGATAGCCTTTATACTACTATTTCATTCTTCTTTTATCAATATAGGCATTTAAGGAGAAGCAGTTAAATGGCCCTTTTCCTGTCTCTCTAAAGTTATGTTTTTGTGTCTTTCATGATTTAATAACAAAAGAAAATATATTGGAATTTATATAATGAATTCCTTGCTTGCCTTGAAAATAAAAGAGAAGAAAAAGAAAGATTCACATATAACAGAGAGAGACTAAGAATATCTTCAACTCACATCAATAACAACAAATCTTCAACTAGGCTTGTCTTACTTGTTTTTTTTGTGTTTTGAGACAAAGTTTCTCGAGGTAGCCCTGACTACATATTCACTATGTCAAACATGCTGGTCTCAAACTTACAGTGATCCACTTGCCTCTGCAATCTAAATTCTGGGATTAGAGGTGAGTGCTACCAGACTGGCCTAACTAGGTTTTTATAATCTTGACAAAAAAAATAAGCAAATTTTCAGTTGGCCTAATCTTTAATCTTTTGACACACAACAAAAGAACCCAAGCAGCCTTGGAAGCAAAGAAAGCAAGATTAAAAAGACCATTTTTTTCCCTAACAAACGATTCACACAAATATGTACTCTGTTTTACTACTGAATTTAAGAAGTTAGCGAGGAGAGACTATACCTGAGATACTTGGCCCTGGGCTTTTGTAAGTTGAGCTGTTCGAATGATTAAAGACTGGCTTCTTGTTACAGTTGCCCCAGAAAGGGATTTTCCATTCACCTTTCTTTCTAAGTGACAACTTGTTGGAGATCTCTCTTCAAGAAGAACAGCATCCCAAGGATCCTCTGCTAGCAAAACTGGATTCTTCTTCTCTTCTTCATGTTCTAACACCTCCACATAGTCTACCTTAGGCTTACTCAGAGGATCCAAGTCTAACCAATCAAATTTATTGATGTCTTCAGACTTTGAAGACATCTGTAGATTGCAGACTGAAGCTTTTGAGTTTGTTATCTCCAAATCAGTCCTCGCTTTCCCATTTTTTAAAAATTCTGAGGTACTTGCTATTTTGTCAAAGAGTTTTGCCATGTCAGGATTGACTAGTGGCCGATAGACTGGTAAACTTCCTTGTGGATGAAATGGTGTGGCAGGTGTCAAAGGATATGAAAAATATGGAGACTGTCCTGGAAGCCTTAAATATATAGACTCTGTAGATGGAAAAGTGGGCATCCTTGGACTGAAGCCATTCTGGAATGTGGCCTGTTTACTGTATGCTGAAGGATAAATAGAAGGTAAAGTGTATGTAGAAGGTCTGCATAATCCAGGGGGCCACTGGTCTCTTTGAACAGTAGGTCTAAGATACAGCTGTGTTGAAAATGAAGGGCTCAGAACAGGAGTAACTGGTAATGCAGGGGTTTTTCTAGTTTCAAAATTGTCATCCAGCAATATCTTCTCAAGTTCAGCTTGGGTGAGTTTTTCTACATCAATATCTACTGCTCTTTTTTGGGACTCCGACTCAGGAAACACCATGAGATCATAATCCTGTTTGTTAAAACCTTGTGTTCTTTGTCTAGTGCTGCTAGACAGCTCAAGGCCTCTTGGACTGTCAGTCATTTGTCTATCCTTCTGCAGTTTTGCTAAGGCTTCTGCTTCCATTTGTAATGCTTCTGCTTTGTCCACATCTTTGGTTCTTATTGGTTCTGGCTGTGAGGATGAACATTGTTTAAATTCACTGTTGTTGGAAATCTGAGCCATGTCCACAAGAGAACAAACCTCTTAATCTTTTTTCTTGTAGCTTCCAAAATACCAGGACCTATACATAAAAATAAATGTAATACTCAGTTAGATTTTCTAAACACAAATTTATTTTGTTTAAACCTATTTCTGCTGGGTATGATAACAAACATCTATAATAATCCCAGCACTTAAGAGGAAGAGGCAGGCAGATCTCTTTTGAGTTTGTGACCAGCATGGTCTATAGTGAGTTCCAGGTCAGTCAGTACTACTTAGTAGTGTGCTGTCTCAAAACACAAGTAAACTTTTTGAAGCTACTTACAAAAAATACACACTAAATAAAAAACAATGAAATCCTAACATAAAAGCTCATAATACCTTATCCACTCTTGGGTTCAGAAGATGCTAAAACAACACATTTACTTTACCCCATTTCCTGAGTTATCAAAATACTTGGCACAGTAAATGAAGTTAAAGATGGGTCATGTTCACTGTCAAAATGGCCATCATTTCCCAGTAGCACTCTAGCTTTATTCCTGGCATGAAATTACATACGTACCATTCACATATTTCCAAGGCAAGGTTTATGATTACACAACGAAAAAGTCAAAATAGTAATGATCTTCTTGTTATTTGTTAAACTGTTCAAAACCAAACTTTTATCAGTCAATAAGATAAACAATTGCTACTTGATCAAAATTTATTAAAAACTTATTTTTTTTAAAGATTTATTTACTTATGTATATAAGTACACTGTAGCTGTCTTCAGACCCACCAGAAGAGGGCATCATATCCCATTACAGATGGCTGTGAGCCACCATGTGGTTGCTGGGATTTGAACTCAGGACCTCTGGAATAGCAGTTAGTGTTCTTATCCTCTGAGCCATCTCTCTAGCCCCTATTAAAAACTTATTGAAGCCTTTGTTATACCCCAGAAATGTTAAAAATGAATGAAGTAGCATAGCTTAGAATAGTAGGGCAAGCTTTAAAATTATAAAGAGCTTTAATATTCCACTCAAAAAATTTATCATAACTCAGAATTTCTTACAGTTGATTATACTTCTATTTATATGCAGATAAAATCACTATAAAACGTATCCTTAAAATGTTTCCATAAAAAAAAAAAATCACAGCTTAAGCCTTTTCTACACAGTAAATAAAAACATGCATCTAAGAAAATCATTCTAAATAGAGGTAGAAGAGTCAGGAATTATAGATCATCCTCAGCTACACTGCCAGTTCAAGGCCAACACTGATTCCTGCTTGTATTCTTTTCTTTCTGTTTTTTGGTCGTGTTCAACCCTGATGTGATAGTTTTTGTTTTATATTTTTGTGTTGTTATATTTTTATCATTTTCCCTTAGAAGCCTGTTTGTTTTCTTTTTAAGGATTTACTGATTTTATGTATATGAGTCTACACCAGATCAGATCCCATTACAGATGGTTGTGAGCCATCATGTGGTTGCTGGGAATTGAACTCAGGACCTCTGGAAGAGCAGCCAGTGCTCTTAACCGCTGAGCCATCTCTCCATCCTATTTGTTTTCTTGAGAGACAGAAAGAAATGAACCAGATGGGAGGGGAGGTAGGAGGCACTGGAAAGAATAGAGGGAGGGAAAACTGGAATCAGGATAGATTATGTAAGAAAAAAAGCCATCTACTTTTCAATAAAAGGAAAACAAAACAAACAAAACAAAACAAAAAACCATTAAACTCTGTCAAAAATGACTGGGAGAGGAGCTAGAGTAATGGCTTTGTAGTGGCTGCTCTTCTCCAGGATCCATGTTCAATTCCTAGGACCAACACAAAGGCTCATAAATACAACTCTAGTTCTGGAGGAGCCAAGGCTCATTTCTGGCATTCTAATTGTAGCACCAGACACCAGGTGGTATGCATATATGTATACAAAACACCGATTCACATTTAATACAATTTTAAATTATTAATTTTTTCTACATGTATATCTATAGACCACATGCATGCCTGATACCCATTGAGGTTACCAAAAAACAATGGATCCCCTGAAACTGGAATCACAGATGGTTGTGAGCTGCCACGCAGGTGCAGGGAACGGAATCCAGGTTCTCTGCAAGAACAAGTGCTTTTAAAACACTAAACCATCTCACTAGCCCCCAAAGAATTGTTTTGTTTTTTCTCTTAATTAAAAAGGAAGGAAGGAGCTACATGATCTTTTATAAGTAAAAATGTTTCAAAGTGCCTCATTTTATAGATTAAAAAAATAAAAGTCAGATTAAAGAACTAATGCAATAATTAATATTTATCACTAACTTTCATGGTAACCCCTTGCTGATCACAAACGCTACAGCTACTTTAAAATTCTCTAAAAGTGGGTAATTAAACTAGTCAAGCAAACTTCTGGACACCATTTGCATACCCTAAAACAAAGGAATTCATTTAAAAGCTACTTGCTTTTTCTGTGGTAGACATTCATTTACAATTTAAATTTAAACCTCAAGTAAAATAAAACAAGTCAGTCTTACTTATCTAAATGCTTTCTGATCTTAACAATTCAAGATAGCCAGGCCTTGTTGGCACCCTAAAGAACACTGGAGAATGAGGTTTCAGGAAGCTTCAGGGGTGCCAGCCATGAGTTCCCATTCCAGCTTATACTCTATAGGCAGACTCAGTCAAAAAAACAAAACAAAAAAACAGAAACAGGGCCAGTGGGTAAAGGCACCTGCAACAAAACCTGACAACCTGAGTTAAGTTCTCAGCAACTACACGGTTGAAAGCGAAAGCCAATTCCTGAAAAGAAAGCCAATTCTTAGAGGTTGTCTTCTAAACTCTGTCACATACACAATTTAAAAAAACTTAACATCACAAGATACTAAGATAATGAAGAAGCAATGATTGTAGTTCAACAGTAGACACAATTCTTTTCGCTGCCAGCCACCATCATGGTTTACACACATGCTCCTTGAAAGGGCCTGTCCAAGCTGTTCTGCTCTACTGCCTCCATCCCCACCTGGATGAAGTGACATCTGACAGTGTCAGGAGAATATTCACAAAATGTCCAAGAAAGGCCTGATGCCTTCAGAAACCTGTGTGATCCTGAGGGACTCATGGTGTGGCATAGGTCTAGCTTTGTAGCTGGCAATACAAATTTAAGAATCCTTAAGTCCCAAGGCTTTGCCCCTGATCTCCTTGAGGATCTCTACCATTCTGATTAAGAAAGCAAGTCCCCCCCCCCCAAAAAAAAGGAAAGAAAAGGAAAGCAAGCAAGCAGTCTCACCCTGTAGGCATCTTGAGGATCAGAAATGATGAGGATACTAAATTCACCTGTGATAGACGAGTTTCATTGGCTCGTTATTATAAAATTAAGCAGGTCCTCCTCTCACTTGAAAGCATGAGTCATCCATAGCCTCTGCTCTAGTTGCATAAATCTGTCTTAAATACTCAGGCAATAAAATCACTTAAAAAACAAAACTAGACACTATTCTGACAATGATATGGAACCAATTATGCCACTATTAGAAATAAAATTATAAAGCTGGGAAGACAGCTCAGTCAGTAAAGTGCTTGCCACTGGGTCTAAGTTTGATCCCAAGCATCCACATAAAAAACCATGCATGACCATACAGGCTTGTAATCCCAGGACTGGGGAGATGGTTACAGGTAGTTGGATCCCTGGTGCTCACTGGTCAGCCAGCCTAGCCTACTCAGCTAACTTGCTGTGAGTGACTGTCTCAAACAAAAGATGGACAGCACCTGAGGAAGGACACCCAAGGTTGACTTCTGGCCTATACACACACACCACACAAATTGTGTGAACTGTAGTTACTAATGCTTAATAAAAATCATGGTAAGTATGTATTTCTATCTATGTAGAGCTAGAGATACATAGATGCTGTCACATTGTACATAAGCAATTTAATCCTCACAAATTTTACAAAGTCCTACTGCTAATATCTCTAGTTCACCAATGAAGAAACAGAACAGTTATATAATATGCCTAAATTTGGAGCAGATAGGGGTTGGAAAAATGGCTCAGCAATTAAGAGCATTTACTCTTTCAGAAGACCCAAGTTTGGTTCCCAGAATTTACATGGTGATTCCAACCATCTATATCTCCATTACCAAGGGATTCAACACATTCTTCTGATCTCCAAGGCACCAGGTACACAAATGGCATGCAGACAAAGCATAATACACATAATAAATCTAAAAAATAAAATAAAAATAAAAGAGCAGGCAGCAAGTGTGGAATATATCCAAGCATTACTAACTTACATGATACACTTTTAAATTATCTGGAACCAGTATAGGCTTAAATTACCATAACTTATCCATCATAAATATCAAATTTCTTCCTCAATCTTGAACTATTTTTTCCTATAGTGATAAATTTTGCTTTAATTCCATCATGAGGCAGTTAACACTACTAGGTAGTCACAACATATACAATATGTCAGTTAATTTACCAGCAACAAATGACTGGCACATTTATAATTTCATCGAGGACAAGAATTCTTTCTTTCTTCCTTAATCAAAATTTTAATGACCAAAACAAAAATTAGAAAAGAAAAATCAGGCAAGAAGAACCTTTTATTAACAATTCACCCTTTACTTAAAAAAAAAAGTCAGATGATTGGGTTCAGAATAAATAGGGAGAGGCAATTATCTTGAACACTAGAAAGAATATGGCAATAGAGAACTAAAAATAGTTGTTCCATCTCTGTTAAAGATGGAAATACCAGTAGATGAAAACAGAGTATTCTATCTCTAATTCATGGAAAGGAAGAACTCATCTAAAAGGAGAAATCAAGTAGTTTGGTATTAAACACTAATTTATCACAAAAATAAAATGGAAGACAATTTAAATGAAAAATTTAAAATGTCAACAATTTTATTAATAAAAATAGGTGGATTTTAACAACATATTTTTCTACTATATCCGAATTATCACATCATAGATAATATGAAAGTAAATAGAGTATTTTCTTCTTTTAGTACTGAGTCTTTGAAATTTGATATTTATTTTACACTTATTTATCACAGGAGACTAGTTAGCCTTTGTCTTAGGTTCTTTGATACAGAGTTTCATGTAGCAGAGCCCACATTAAGGATGAACTTTAAATCCTCCTGCCTCTCTCCCCAAGGTGCTGAGATTATAGGTTAATGCTACTGGGATTAGAGCCTGCATCGTCACACCCAGCAAACTAGTCACATGTATGCACAGTCCAGAGTCATAGTTTAGAAGAAAAGGTTTAGTAGGAAAAAGGGCAAACAAGCATGATACCTTCTGCATAGTAACAAGATGCATGATAAAACAGTTCCCAACAGCCATTTCTTTCCTCAAAACAGAAAAGCAATTCATATGCTTACTATTTGGAAAGAAAACAGATTTCCTTTTTATTTAAGTCTATAGATAATCTACGGCCTTTACATAAAAGCTACCTTATCTTTTTTAACTTACTGTAATTTTTATTTTAATTTTTTGCAACACAAGAAATGAAACCAGCCTGATGGTAGTGGCGCACACCTTTGATCCCAGTGCTCAAGAGGCAGAGAGGCAGGCAGATCTCTGTGAGTTTGAGGCTAGCCTGGTACTAAGTTCCAGCACAGCCAAGGCTACACAGAGAAATCCTGTCTTGAAAAACCCAAAAGTCAAAACCCAAAACAACAACAAAAACGGAAGGAAGGAAGGAAGAAAGGAAGGAAGGAAGGAAAAAAGAAAGAAAAAAAATGAAACCAAAGATATCTGAGGCAACAGCTCTACTACTGAGTTATATCCCCAGCCTTCTTCATAACTTATGTATGTTATGCAACTTTTATAAAGTATATAACTTCCAAATAACAATATTCTAGAATTATAAACGTAACCTTCTGTAAACAATATTTATGGAGCTAGAGAGATGGCTTAGAGGGTAAGGGTGCTTGCTCAGTAAGAGGACCTGAGTTCAAATCTCCAGCATCCACAGTGATCTTGGAGCCTGGTGTAGTGGCACACACCTTTAGTCCCAGCACTTGGGAGCCAGAGACAGACAGATACTCTATGAGTTTGAGGCCCATCTGGTGGAGTTCCAGGACAGCCAAGACTACACAGAGAAACCCTGTCTCAAAAAATCAAAACCCACATCACCAAAAACAAACAAACCAACCCAACAACAACAAAACATCTGAGCATGGTAGCATATACCCTAAAACCAGAGCACTGGGGTGGAGACAAGTAGTCTCCAGGAGCTTGCTAACCAGCCAACTTAGCATGCACAGGATGCCAGATTCATGGTCAGTGAAAGATCCTATCCCTCAAAATAAGGTGTGAAAGTGGGAAAGTGCATAAGACCTGAGTTCAATTCTCAGAACCCAAATGCGAACTTACAACTAGCTCTAATGCTAGTTCCAGGGAATCCAATGCTCTCTTCTGGTCTCTGAGGGCACCAGGCATGCAAGAAGTATGTATGTATACATGCAGGTGAAACATTCACAGGCATAAAATTTTTAAAAATATATTTAGGTGTAAGAAAAATCATAAAAAGAAAAATAAGGAGTGGCCTAAGCAACCCCAGTCTGTGACACCACCTGGACTACAGGCCACTACAGCCTTCCTAGCAAGGAGGGTGAATGCCGGGTGCTCTTTATCCAGAGCCATGTGGGGGGCTAAGTGGGCAACAGAGCAGCCATGTTCCCTCTTCAGGTTTTGGGATTTGAAGTTGATGCCATGAACTCTGTGCAGGTTTCAAACCACACAGGTAGGTGCTGAAATCCCAGGAACTGCATGAGCTGTATGAAGGTCTCAAGGTGAACAGTGTCAATAAGTATGACTATGTGCTCACTGGTTACATGAGAGACAAGTTCTTCCTGGCCATGGTGGTGGACATCGTTCAGGAGATGAAGCAACAGAACTCTGATTCGTGTACGTGTGTGATCCTGTGATGGGCGACAAGTGGAACAGGTAAGGCTCCATGTATGTTCCCCAGAACCTCCTTCCAACATACAGGGACAAAGTGGTACTCGTGGTAGGCATCATTACTCCCAACCAGTTTGAGGCTGAGTTGCTGAGTGGCAGAAAAATCCACAGCCAGGAAGAAGCATTCGAGGTGATAGACTTGCTGCACTGTATGAGTCCTGACACTGTGGTCATCACTAGCTCTGACCTGCCCTCCCCACAGGGCAGCGACTACCTGATCGCACTGGGTAGTCAGAGGATAAAGAAGCCTGTCAGCTCCACGGTGACCCCAGCGCATCCGGATGGAGATGCGCAAAGTGGACGCCGCCTTTATGGGCAACGGGGATCTCTTCAATGCCATGCTTCTGGTATGGACACACAAGCACCCAGACAATCTCAAGGTGGCCTGTGAGAAAACAGTGTCTGCCATACAGCATGTCCTACAGAGGACCATCCAGTGTGCAAAAGTCTAAGAAGGAGAAGGACAGAAGCCCATCCCGTTTCAGCTGGAGCTGAGGATGGTCCAGAGTAAAAAGGACATTGAGAACCCCGATATCATCGTGCAGGCCATGGTGCTGTGAGGACCATGCACACTTGACCTGACACACAGGGAGCTGAGGAGTCTGTCTCCATCCCTGTCAAAAGCTGTAACATCTGCCTTAGAGCCATGACTGAAACTTGACATTGTGTTCCTTCCTGAGAGTCAGGTCTCAGTCAGTTTCTATTGTAAAAATGTTCCATCGTGATCTTTAAAAAAAAAAAAAAAAAGACAAAGCTGATGTAGACATATGTGATTTAGACCCATGGCCCCTTCCCCAAAGGTTCTGGGCCTCTGACTGCCTCATGTTGAAGGTAGGTGGAGATGAGCCTGCTGCCTCTGGGCCCTTCTGTTGGTCACTAGCCCCCGTCATCGAGGTCTTTAAAATTGGGTTAGGTCTTAATTGTTAGCAAAACAATTAAACTACCACAAGCCTGTATTCCAAACTATATTCCCTACCCATGAATGAGAAAGTAAGAACTAAGAAACTATTCTATGAAATTTAAAAATTTACAGTAAAATATATGATCAGAGTAACAAAGATCAGAGAGGAAAAACAGTAACAAACATACAACAGGAAACTGGTAAGCTACTGGCAATAATGATCAAACAAAGAAAAATTAAAACTAGTGAGGTAGCAAAGCCTGCAATCCCAGCACTCAGGAGGTAGAGGGAAGAAGTCAGGAGTTCATGGTCATCCTCAGTTATGTAGTTATTTTATGTGTATGAGTATTTTGATTGATTTGCATGTATGTCTGTATACTACATGGAAACAGTACCCATGGTGGCCAGAAGAAAGTGGCAAATTCCTTTGGTACTGGAATTACGAAGAGTTGTTAGCTACTATATGGAGGCTGCAATTCAAACCATGGCATCCTCAGCTATATAACAGAGTTCAAGACCAGTCTGTTGCAAAAGCAAAAAATTAAAACAAGTACTATAAATAAAATATATGCTTATTATGGTAGATAACTGGTGATGAGGAGAAGGAAAGCTCCTTCCTTTACTGAAGGTATCAATAACTTACTAAATGGGAAACCTTGAAATTTTTCTTATGTCAATAAACAAGAGCAGGATATCAACTACCTATCACCTTAATTCAACATTGTAACATTTAACCTGTTTAACATTAACATTTAACATTTCTAGACAGTACAGTAGGGCAAGAAAAAGAAGTACAGAATCAAATAGGAAAAGTCAAGATACTGGTTGACTACCCTCTATCTGAAATGCTTGAGGTAAGTACTATTTCAAATTTTAGAATATTTGCATATTGAGATGTACCCAAGTCTAAATAGGAATATATTTAATATACACCTTATACAGAACCAAAATATAATCGTATATATATTTCTTCTTCTCACTGTTTTATGAGACAAAATTTGGTCTTGAACCCATGGCAATCCACCTGCCTCAGCCTCTCAAAGTGTACTGTGAGCCACCCTGTATCTTGATAATTCTGGGGATTTGGTAGTAGTACTAGGGATTGAATCTGCGACCTCACATGTGCTAGGCAAGCTCCCTATTCCAGCCTGGGAGCTATCTTAAATTGGACAAACTTTAAGCTACAAATTTCTTTCTCAGATGATCATGTGCATGCTGTTTTTCAAAACCATATGATTCCTTTTAGTTGGGTCAAAATACAGTATTACTGTGAAGTTCCTGTGAGAAGTATACTTCCTCTCTGCTTGGGAAGTAGAAATACTGGCCTAGAGTTCAATAGAGCAATTTGGCTAGAGATTAAAAACAAAACTCTAGGTGACATCTATGAACACCAGAGGACCTAAAGACAAGAAAGCAATTGATACTACCCTCAGAGAATGTAAAGAAAGAAAAGAGAGGCGAGAGAGAGATCAAGAAACACAATAACGCTCAAGTAGGAAACAAAAACAGGAAAAGAATATGATAGAGAAATACAGGAATTAAATGGGCTAGGAAAATGGTCAGTATTGTCAGAATCTATAGACGGGATAAGGACTGGAAAAGTTTAGAAAAAGCACAGATACCTGAGGGGACCGAAAAGCTCTTCAGGGACTTTATGAGAAACAGATTAATTGAAATACATTCTCCTAAAAGTTCACTCAGGGGCAGGCATGGTGGTGCATGCCCTTAATTAAAGCACTTAGGAGGCAAAGGCAGGAGGATCTCTATGAGTTGGAGAATAGCCTAGTCTATATAGAGTTCCAGGATAGCCAGAACTGCATGAGAACCTGTTTCAAAATCAAACAAAAATTCACTTAAGCCAGGTATAGTGGCACATGCTTTTGATCCCAGCACTCAGGAGACAGAGTTCTGAGTTCAAGGCCAACCTGGTCTACATAGTGAGTCCTTATCTTAAAAAAAAAAATAAAAAATTAAATTAAATACACAGAGCTGAACAGATGACTTAGTAGTTAAAAGTATATACTGCTCAAGAGGATCAAAGTTCAGTTCCCAGAGAGAAATTATGAGATCTAATGCATCTATGTCAAGTAACTCACAACTAGCTGTAACTCCCTTAGTAACACTCGTGAAGTTAGTATCAAATCAAATTATTACATAGATGATACTTTCTTAAAGGAAGTAAAGGGTTGTTTGTGAAGGGTTGTGTGTTTATCTTATATATTTCAAACTGATCTTGAACTCCTGCCTCTACTTTCTAAGTGCATGGATTATAGTCACTTGTCATCATCATGCCTGACTATAACAATCAATTATATGATTTGGGGTAGGAAAAACTTTAGGTGATTAAAGTGTAATCTTAATTAAGCCTGGAGACTGAGTTCAACACCACCGGCACTCTACCAACTGTGCCTATGCAATGAAGGCACAGTCAGAAAAAAGCATGGTCCCTAAAACTCATGTGAGAGTCCCTGGTTGCCAATACTCCATGTATACTGTTACACACTGATAGTGGGAGCATAACGCATTCTTACTTCACAGGGAAAACTACTAGAAGTTCCACGTTGGGAACATTCCTGAACTTTGCTCTACATGCTCTTTTCCTTGGCTGGTTTTAATCTATCCTTTCCCTGTAATAAACCATTAACTACAAGTATAACAGCGTTCTGTATGTTTTATGTATCCTAACAGATTATCAAACCTAAGGATGGTTTGGGAAACTCTGCCTTCAAATGTACAGTTCATGTATGACATGAGGATAGTCTTATGGGCATTATGCCTTCAGAGGTGAGATGATAATAAAGACAGTAAGGCAGATCTGAAAGACAAAAGACAGGAAGCAGGACTGAAGAACTTTCTAGAGACAGGACAAGCTGGTTAGAGAGACTGGCAACGGAGTTCTATAGGATATTAGTGTTCAGAATCCATATTTTGCTGATGAGCTATTATGGTTCTTTTTCAGTTATTTTACCTATTTATTTGCATTTTGAGAAGAAAAATATTCTAGGTAATCTAAATCAGAATCCTCCTAGATTTTTATAATAAGCTAAATTACTATACTCATTATTTATACCTGGCTCAAATATTATGTAACCCTTGTGATAGACAACTATAAAGAACCAAACAAACTTGACAGCAGGGCATAGAGCAGTGATTCTCAATCTGTGTGTAGCAACCCCTTTGGGGACGGGTGGAAAAACAACACTTTCACAGGGTTTCCAGACCACCAGAAGATAGATATATTATGATTCATAACAGTAACATTAGTTATGAAGTAGCAATGAAATAATTTTATAGTTGGAAGTCACCACATGAGGAACTGTATTAAAAGGTTGAGAACCACTGGCATAGAATACATCTGTAATCTCAGCAGTGAGAGGCTAAGAAAGGATGACTGCCATGAGTTCAAAGTGAGAGAGACAGACCAGAGAGAGATAGGATGGGACATGGCTGACTGAGATTGAGACTGATTGCTGGGTTACCTTAGCTGCAGCTTTGATTAGGCATTTCACCTCTCAGAGAACCAATTTCTCAAGTAAATGAAGTGGTTATGCACTGAATGATAAGATTTACTCAAACACCAGCATTTCAACCTCAAACATGATTTGAAAATTTTAATTCTTTCCTCTAAATTTATATTAAATGTGCAGTAATATTTCTTCCTTACAGTCTGACACAATGAAAGTTTTTCATTTGAATCAAACTTTAATTTTACTTTGTGGATCTGGTGAAATGTTTTGATAAAGATGGAGAATAAGTCAGCTGAGGGTGTAGGCTTCAGGTTCAATGTCTAGCCACAAAACAAAAGAAAAAAAGTTCAATCATTAAGATTACATATCAAACCTTCCTGCCCTCCTTCAAACCTTGAAAAACCTGACAATAAGAATGTGTAGTGTTGGAGACACTCTACTGTACTTACCAGTGTAACAGAAAGACAAAGATAAAGTTTATGCACATGAATTTACACTGTTCAAAAATTCCTACTGTTCTGTAGAAAATAACAAATAAAAATAAAAATGGAGGACTTGGGGTAGAGTTCAATAACAGATAGTTTTGCCTAGCATGGAAAGGGCTGTGGGTTTCTTTGTAAAGAGAGGGAGGGAAACAGGGAGACCCAAGAGATAAATATGCAGATAAATGAGGGAACTAACAATGACTTGGCATAAAGATGGTGGCAGGGGAAATGTTAGAAGTGGTTTGATTTGTGGCGCACACCTTTAATTCCAGCACTTGGGAGGCAGAGGCAGGCCGATTTCTTGAGTTCGAGGACAGCCTGGTCTAAGATTGAGTTCTAGGACAGCCAGGACTATACAGAGAAACCTTGTCTCAAACAAACAAACAAACAAACAATGGTTTGATTTAAACAAACTTGCTGAGTTTAGATAGTATGCGAAAAGGAAAAACAAAGAATCATTTCGTTGGGGAACTGGATGTTATTTTTAGTCAGTAGGGGAAAAAATGAGGCATGGGAAAAACTAAGTTTCCCCATGATTCTTCATGATCTTAAAGATAGGTAAAGCCGGGCATGGTGTCTTACACTTGCAGCACTCAGGATCCAGAGGCAGAAGGATTACTATTGATTTTAATGTCAGCTTGCTCCACCTATACAGTTCCAGGCCAGCCAGGCCTACATAGTGTAACCCTGTCTCAAAAGAAGGAAAACAAACAGACCAAAAGGCTCTCCTTTTGGCTCTCCAGAGCTCCAGTACCTGCCAGGTGAGAACCAGTGCGATAGCTCAGTGAGTAAATTGCTTGCCAAACAAACTGTGAAACGGAGCACAGACGTTCAAGAATAAAGTGGAAGGCAACAAATCTTACCTGTCTTTATTTCAGTTAAATTATTAATATTATTGTTATTATTATTATTTTTGTGTGTGTGTGTGTGAAGTGTGTAGGGGTACTCATACCACAGCACCTTAGGAATTGGTTCTCTCCACCACATGGGTCCCAGGGATCCAACTCAGGTTGTCAGGCTTGATAACAAGCTCCTTTACCCTTTCTTGCCAGGCCATATTTTTAAAATTTAAAATTCAAAATATTTTGTACAAGTATACTAATAAGGAGCTTAAGTCATGACAAAAGCAATGACTATACTGTAACCTAATAGGCACTAATAGTTCCACTCTCAACCCTTAAGAGCAATATTCTAAACATCCAGGACACCCAACCACAACAACCTTCAGTGTCTAGACAGGGATCTACTATATATGAGTGGGGGTGAGCTCAAAGAAGAGAAGGCCCAGTCACAGAAAGAAGCTTCTGAAAGGCAACATGCTGACCACAAAGTTTGCAATCTAACTTGGTTTCCCAACAGAAGTTCTTGGTGGAGATAATTACTGAACTTTGGACTACTTTTCTGTTTATTCATTTGATATGAATCATTAAATATACTTTGACATTACCAAAATTTTAACATGACAAATAGCAGTAAATCTTTTGTGCTAAATGTTATAGTACATGCTTCCATTTCCAAGATGGCTTAAAAGAGAAAAATTAAAACAGAAACACAACTAGGAATTACAAGGTAAGAAACAGTAATAAACAATAAAAAAACTGAGTCAAGCTGGGAATGTGGCTTAGTTGATGAGTGCTTATCTAGCATGCATGAAAAATATATTTATGTATAGATACATATGTGTGTGTGTGTGTGTGTGTGTGTGTGTGTGTGTGTGTGTGCATGAGTGTGTCCAATCATTAAAATAAGCATCTTGGGGACTAGAGAGATGGCTCAGCATTTAAGAGCACTAACTGCTCTTCCAGAGGTCCTGAGTTCAAATCCCAGCAACCACATGGTGGCCCACAACCATCTGTAATGGGGTCTGATGTCCTCTTTTGGTGTGTCTGATGACAGCTACAGTGTACTCATATAAAGAAACTATAATAAAAGTAAAATAAAATAAGCATTGATGTGCTCTAAACACTAAGAAGTCCAGGTCCATGAAAAGATGCTGAGCAACATAAGTCAGAAGGGAGATACAAATCTACAACCGGACACACTTCAAATCTACTTGACAACTATAATTTTTTAATGGAAAATATGAAGTAGTGGCAAATATATGCAGAAACTCTCATATTTTGCTGGTAAGGGATGCAAAATGGTGCAGCCACTCTAAAAAACACTTTTGTGTGCTTCCTTTAAAATGTAAACATAATTATTGTTTGAGCTAGCAATTCTACTCCTACTCAAAAATACCAAAAACAAACTTAATCTACACAACAATCTGTTTAAAGGACACTGTGGTGACCAAACTGTGCAATCTTGGTATAAGCACTATTATTTACAATAGTCAACAGGTGGGAATAATCATGTGTCCATCAATGCATGGATATACAAAATGTAGCATATGTACAGAACAGAGTATCATCTAGACATAAAAAGTAACGAAGAATATTGTAACATGGATGATCTTTAAGAGCATTATAATAAGTGAAATAAACCAAACAAAAGGAACAAATGAAGTCTATTTCCACTCAGGAAATATCTGTAATAAGAAAATAGGGAGACAGAAAGTTGGGTAATGGTTATTAAGGTATGCAAGAGGTAGGAGCATGAATAGTTATTAATAGGCAGTCTCATTTTGCAGTAGTAAGTAGTAGTAAGTTTTTTTAAATAGACAGTGGTAGAGATAACATTATAACTGATGTCACTAAACTATAAATGAGCAAATGTTTGTGAGAGGGAGAGAGAATCAGGAGAGAATGTGTGTGTGTGTGTGTGTAAGACAGAGACAGAGACAGATTACTGAGGGTATAACTCAATGGCAGTTCTCATCTAGTAGGTGAGAGGCCCTGGGTTGAAGTCCCAGCATCATGTAACCACCGGAGTCCAAAGTTTCATGCTGTTAATCCTAGTTCTCAGGAGGTTGAGGCAGGAGGATCAAGAGTTCAAAGCCAGCTTGATCTACAAAACTAGACCATAACTCAAAAATCACAATCTTTTTGCAGTGATGAAAACATTGTCTGTCTCTTCCTTCCTCCCTCCCTCCCTCCTCTTTTTGCTGACAGCATCCTTGTGTAGCTCAGGTTGCCTCAGACTCATTACACTAAGTAGCAAAGGCTAACCATATACTCCTGATCCTCTTGCCTCCCATCTGTTGAGCACTATGACCACAGGTGTAAGCTTGATCACAGAACTCCACAAATGCTAGGCAATCACTCTAGCAATGGAGACACAGCCCCAGTCCCACAGTCTCTGTCCTAATTGCTGTTATGCCAATTCTGTGACTGCTGTTTTCCATAATCAACAGAAGTGTTCAGTTTAGGTGCCCAGATGTCTAGATAAATAGATTTATGGATTTTTATATGTAAAACATACCTTAGTAACTATGAGTGGAGCAAAAAATGCAACTGCAGTTAGTGGGGCATATGCAGTGGTTCACACCTGTAATCCTTGCACTTACAAGGCTGGGGGCAGGAATGTCATAAGTTTAAGGCCAACCTAGGCTACTGAATGAGAAAACAACTAAAAAATAGCAAGCACTGTCATGCCAAGCATTTCAGCATGCACAAAATCTAGTCTGAAAACTCCATGGCAAAATACTCATCTAACATGCAAAATGAGGAAGGGAGGAGTCTATTCTGACAAAAGAGGGTCATTCCAAGATATGGGGAGACACACATGTAATTTCAGCATTCTGAGACTCAGGCAGAAGGATTGGAGGGTGTTCAAGTCTAGGTTGCCAGTGAAAATCTGTCTCCCACTCCCTCTGAAAAAAAAAAAAGAAAGTACAACACTGAATATTCTCTGGAGCTAAAAAGCACCCTTTTCCCACTTAGCACTGCAGTCTAAAACTCACTTATACATTAAACTATGAAGTGTTTGTTAGAACAGTCATAAATTCTACTATGAACATAGATAAAGTGACTTAATAAATAAACCAGTGCAGTTACAGTTACTCACAGCACTGTGGTTTTGTTTCTAAGAATAGGTCTCCATCAGAGCTTATCTTGTAGGAAGAGCATACATGTTTACTTACTCTCGGAAACTGAAAATAGAACATTTGAAAAGTATTTTCCTGATTTCTAAGTAGACTGCATTTTTTGAAACGAAATCACTCTTGTGCCATTCCCTCCTCAACAGAAGGCATTACCAGCACTGATCGCCACTTGGGAGTCTCCTCTCATTCATTTCCTCTCACCTGGAAAGACTGTGATTTTGCTTTGTTTTCTCATTACACAGTGGAACTTCAATAATGATTTCTTAGATACATGTAGTGGCCTACAATGTAACTTTTAACACTCATGAAGCTGAGACAGTAGGATTACTCTAAGTTCAAGCCAAGCATAGGCTATACTTTTGAGACCTGTCTTGAAAGGGGAGGGAGGGAGAGAAGGAGGTAGAGAGAGAGAGAAGGATGGAAAAAAACAGTTGTGCACACCTGTAATGCCAGTGCTTGGTAAGTAGAAGCAGGAAGATCAAGAGTTCAAGGCTACATAGCAACTTCAAAGCCAGACTGCACTCTGTGACCCTATCTCAGGAAAATGTTGTCATATGGATTATAATTGGTCTTTCCAGGTTAGACTATAAACTTGCTCATTCTTTAAAAAATATTCCAAAACTGTGATACATGTTACATATGTAAACATCCAAACACCAATTTAAGAAACACAGTGGGGGCTGGAGAGATGGCTCAGTGGTTAAGAGCACTGACTGTTCTTCCAAAGGTCCTGAGTTCAAATCCCAGCAACCACATGGTGGCTCACAATCATCCATAACAAGATCTGACGCTCTCTTCTGGTGTGTCTGAAGACAGCTACAGTGTACTTGCATATAATAATAAGTAAATCTTTAAAAACACACACACACAATGAAAAAAACACTGGACCAGCATTGCAGAATCTGGGTTCAAAAAGTACCTTTCTAGACACTATGCTAAATAAGTCATAATATAATTACGCCTCATTTTCTGTCCAAGAAAACAAGAATATTCACTATTTATTTGAATAATAAGGTCTTGAAGAATAAAAGCATTATTTAAGCTATGATCAACAATCAATGCAAACATCAGGCTCTTATGTTGTCAGTCTAAGTGAGTGATTCTCAACCTTCCTAATACTGCAGTCCTAATACTGTTCCTTATATAGTAATGACTCCCAACCATAAAATTTTTTCATTGTTATTTTATAATGTAATCTTGTTGCAATTATGAATAGCAATGTAAATATCTGTGTTTTCTGATGTCTTAGGTGACACTTGTGAAAGAGGGTCATTCAACCCTCAAAGGAGTTCTACCCTACAGGTTGAGAACCACTGGTCTAAGTTATCTACTTCTAGTGTCTGTTTCTAACAAATCTCAATGTACATCAAATTAAGTGAAACAATTATTTTTTTTTCTACAGTGTAACTGTTAAGCTAGTAATGGTAGTGCACGCCTGTAATCCCAGGTACTTAGGAGACTGAGGCAGGCCAGAAAGTTGGTTCCTTGGCAATCTGAATTACATAGAAAGACTGGATCTCAATACTAAAGTCAGACACGGTGCTTCATGCCCATAAAGCACTACTTGAAGGGCTGGGCATGAGGACTACCATGAATTCAAGACCACTTGGGCCTATATAGTGAGTTCTGGGCCAATCTGAGCTAAAGTATATGACTCTTTCACAGTAAGACTTTCAAAAAACATTACTGTTTAACAGTGAGGATGTTAATTAAATAGTATTTTAATATATTCTCAAAGTCCAAAGATAGATACCTACAGCTAAGCCAACAAAAACTGCTTTCAAATCTATTTAAAAAGTATTTTAAAATTCCATTTATTTTGTACCCAAATGGCTAAAAAGAAATTCGAGGTCAGTTATGGTGGTACCTGCCATCCTAACACTTAGTAGATAGAACACAGGAAGAGCTAGTCTTCAAGGTCCTCCTTAGCTACAAATCTGAGGCCAGCATAGGCTTCATGAGACCCTACCTACAAAACCAAAAAAGAAATCCAAAGTAGTTCATATTTGTATTTATTTCCCTTTTAACTGTCAAAATGTTTATGTGTACATCTTGTTCTTTTTTAATCACACCAGAAAGAAAACATAGGCTAGGCATGATGGCACATGCCTTTAACTCCAGCAGTCAGGAGGTAGAAGGCAGAGTCGGAGGTTTCTCAATGTGGCAAATTCCAGACCAGGGCTACACAGTAAGATCCCAAGTAGATAATGTCCCAACAATTTAAAACAAAAATCCTAGTGCCAGGGATGGTGTAAGATACCCCCCTTAATAGGACTGTTGGATAAGGAAGTACCCAAAGCTCTCCACCCTCCCCTCTAATACAGGCTATTGCTATTGCTCTTGGTTGCTAACCAGACCTAAGTATTAAGACAGTATTGCTGAAGACACAAAACACTTCTGGTTGCAAGACATGCAAACATCAAGCTAGAATTGAGCTGGAAACTTCCTCCTTGCTGCCTATTTTTCTGATGTCAGAAGGCATTGTGCAGGTTACTAGAAGAGAAATGGCATCAACACCCTTACTCTTCTATGAATCCTGTGAGCTATAATACCAATCTTCTGGCCAAGATGGTGCAATAGTGGCATGGCTGTTGTCTTAGTTAGGGTTACTATTGCTGTGATGAATCACCACAAACAAAAAAAGCAAACTGGGGGAGGGGGGAGGGGAATGGGGGAGGGGGGGAAATGGGCTTCCAAATCACTGTTCATCATTGAAGGAAGGCAAGACAAGAAGAACTCAAACAGGCTAGGAACCTGGAGGCAGGAGCAGATGCAGAAGCCATTAAGAGCGCGGATTACTGGCTTGCTCCCCATAGCTTCCTCAGCCTGCTTTACTGAGGCAAAATTAGCCAGCACAGCTGTTATGGGGACAACCAACTACTTCTAATTGGATTTGAGGCCCACTCTATAGGAATTCACGCCTGTACTTGTACTGTAAATGGATGGAGAGGTCATAGCCCAAGGAGAGGAACCTATCACAGTTGTTTTGCTAAGTGGACAGAGTGTTTAACTTCAAGATATCTATGCTGTAGTGCTATTATCAGTGTAGGTCAAGGAAGCTTCTGTTTTCAGTGGATGTAAATTAATGAGAGCTGTATGACTAGTCAGTGTTGAAAACAACTGACTACTGAGGGTTCAACCTTAAAAAGAACATCAGTACCACCCCTCCAAAGTTCAGGTAATACTGAGGAAGAAAGGCTGAAAGACTTTAAGAGCCAAAATATGGGAGGGAATACTGTAAAACAGTTTTCAGGGTGTGCCACCCTGTTGTAACCATTACTCACAGAAGCATGGCACAAGACCTGCATAAGACTGGGCCCATTAACATTCTCTCATTAATTTGGAGGGGACTCATAAACTTATCCCACTCTCAAGGAGTTACAGGAATGGTTGCCAGGGGAGGGAAGTCATATTCCTCAGTGGTGTAACCCCTGGCTAGCCACCTTTACTTAAGTAAATAACCACCCATCCATGCTCATGCAGACAACCTTAATTAAAACTTCCACAAAAGGGAAAACGGAAGACATGAAAGTTGTTGGAAGAAGGGGTTCACTGGGAAGGGAAGAGATAAGAGAGAATTAACAGGGGTGGGGTGGAAATATCATAGTATATTATATTTTGGGGGGGGGGTTTGAGACAGGTTTCTCTGTGTAGCCCTGGCTGTCCTGGAACTCACTCTGTAGACCAGGCTGGCCTCGAACTCAGAAATCCTCCTGCCTCTGCCTCCCAGGTGCTGGGATTAAAGGCATGAGCCACCACCGCCTGGCTATAAAGATTTTATATACATGATGTGTACACTGTAGCTGTCTTCAGACACACCAGAAGAGGGCATCAGATCCCATTACAGATGGTTGTGAATCACCATGTGGTTGCTGGGATTTGAACTCAGGACCTTTGGAAGAGCAGTCGGTGCTCTTAACCACTGAGCCATCTCTCCAGTCCTCGAAATTAAAATTTTAAATAAATAACATTGCAGAAAAAGATAAAAGGTATACACAAATGCACAAAATAAAGATATAAAAACTGTAACTTCATGGCCAGATGTGCTGGTACATGCCTTTAATCTCAGCACTTGGAGACAGAGACAGGTCCAGGCCAGCCTAATATACATAGTGAGTTCCACGATAACCAGAGATAGAGGGACCCTGTCTCAAAATAACAACAACAAAAGCAAGCAAACAAAATTGTGACTCCCACATAAGCAAGGAAAACCAAGATGTTTCTTTTACCTTCAACCATAGTCCTATGAACAATGTGGAAGACAACTATTGAGAGCAGAATTTCCAAGTGTGACCATGATTTCTACTAAAAGAATATTGTATATAAATACTATCAAATAAATACCAGAGCTATTAGGCACTTGCAGGTAATGGAAGAGAGCTTAGGATCTGATCACTTTTATCCATGTTGCCCTTGTTAATAGAAAAAACTTATTCGTTAATCCTCATTTTGGGCATGATCTTTCTCATCAGACCTGCTCATTTCTTCACCTCAGGAGATCACATCCTTCTTTGGAACTTTGAATCCACCACTGTCTTTATAACCACAGTGTTAGAACTCGCTAGCCTGTCTTCCTAGGTGGATTGAACAATTTCTACTTTGCTTTCTTTCTCTCTTCTCCTTCCTCCCTCCCCAGTTTCTGGGGGTTGGTTTGTAGCCCAACTCAGTTACAACTATCAAATGAAACCACCAAACCAAAGGGGATATGGCTCAGTGGTAGAGGAGGGCGGAGTGTGTGTGTTCAGATTAAACAAGACACTGAATTCTGTAAATGCAGCACACTTAAATACCTTCAGCATTTGCCTGTCTTAAATTTGTTTTGGGAGTTGGAGAGATGGCTCAGTGGTTAAGAGCACTGACTGCTCTTCCAAAGTCCTGAGTTCAAATCCCAGCAAACACATGGTGGCTCACAACCATCCGTAATGAGATCTGACACCCTCTTCTGGAGTGGCTGAAGACAGCTACAGTATACTTACATATAATAAATAAATAAGTCTTTAAAAAAATTTGTTTTGAAAGCATGATCAGTTAGTAAAGCAGATTAAGTTGTCTTATCAAAGCAAGGTAAGTTACAACTTCATTCTGAAAATACTGAGAATCAAACCAGGGCCTGTGGGAAGGCAAGGTTTCTTAGCTACATCCCCAGCTCACAAAACTTCTGATGTTTTGCTTTTTGTTTTTGGAGACAGTCTTCTGTAGCTCAGGCTCATCTCTACAGGTATGTTGTTAATGAATTTTAACAAAGTGCTCTGCACCTCTCCTGATCTGAAGGGTTCATGTGATGCTGAGATGCAGACTCTGAGCTCTTAGAAATCAGTCTGTCTTCAGGTAGACATGTACTGAATTTACTAATTTACTACATTCCAAACAATATGCCAGATTTACTCCTGAGCACAGAATGTACACAGCAACATAAAACTGAATGGAAAATTTGGAGCTCTAAATAGATGCAACAAAGAATCATACACGTAAACAGCTGATTACAGAAAGTTAGTTGTTTCTAAAATCCTGAAAGCAAACAAGCCAACTTTTATGCTTTATAAAAATGAAAAAAAGATTGAGACCATTAAAGTATAATGTTTGCAAGTTAAACTGCAGGCAGCATGTACACAAATCATAACACAACTTTGCTTCCTTATTATTATTTTTAGAGACAGTGTCAAACTAGGTAGCCTAGACTGGCCTTAAATTTGATTCTACCACCATAGTTCTGCAATGCAGACAAGCACTGCAATTACAGAGTACAGCACCATGCCCAAGACAACAGAGGTTTTCACAAGGCAAACTGCTTTCGAATCTGAATTTCACTCATGGGAATCTGTGGAAGCTCTGTATTTATTTTGTACCTATGTTAAAAATCACTTTGAAACTAAGTATAAGAACAAATATCTCTACATCAGTTACAATGCTTTTCAGTACTTGAAACACTGAATGCCAAACATGCAGACAGCTTCAAAAAACTTGAAATTTTCAACCAAGGCACTTCAGTGTGGTCTGTAACCTTGAATAACCAACTCCAAATACAGCTGAGCGGCTTAACAGTTTCTTGTGGAGAATGAACCATCAAGGAGGCAAGAGTACAAAGTCTTCCCTGGAACCAGTGTTCCAGGCCCTCTGCGCAGCCTCTCTTCCCCACTTCCCCAACTCCCTAAGAATAGCCTTTTATTTTCTGTCCTTGTGGCTTGCGATGTTCTACATTCAATGACTTTTCCCAAGGCAGTTTTCCTCCTGACACCTACCTGGAAAGATTTTGGGAATACTTCTTTAATAAGTAATCTTGTTCAAACAGGGATGCTTCCTTCGTGTCACTGAATTCAAACAAAAATATAATAATTAGAACTTCATCTTCTATCAGGACAACACGGGGAAAGAACTACCGTATACATTCCCCCTCCTCTTCATTATTTCTTGTTCCTCAGTCACTCAGAAAGAGTTAAATATTACTTTAATTCCCTAGCAGAAAGATGATGCACTAAATATACACAAATATTACTGCGTTCCCAAAGCAAGTAGGTTCTGGATTTTTGTTTTAAGGTAACGAGGTGATGGGTCTCGGGAGAAGAAAAAGAACCACCCGAGGCTCCAAAACCCGAACTGGGAGAAGAGAGGAAGAGGCCATAGCAGAAGTTCAACAGCCACTCTCCAGAACAGTCGGGACCGGAGCCTGGGACCGCCGCCGCGGCTCCCTCACTGTCCCGGGGGACCGTGGGGTGGCTTCCCCTCCCCCCGCCCCCCGAGGGACAGCAGCGTCCGGCGACAAAGGGGCCTGGCGCCGGGCGCTGGCGACCGCCGGGTGGGGGACGGGGCCCCGAGGAACGAGTCAGAGAGGATGGAGCGACCAAGGGGCACGGCGGCCGCGGTCCCTCCCCTCTGAGTCCCTCGGCGGTCGCGCAGCGCCAGGCCTCGCTCCGCACGCACCGGCCGCCCCTCACCTCACGCTGCGGGAGCCTTGGTCTCCTCCGCAACCCGAGCCTTCGCGCCCTCCAAGGTCCGAGCCATGTTTTTCTCCCGCCTCAGCAGGCTCAGCCGGCCGCTGAGGAGAGCTTCGACCGACTCCGCGGCCAGCCGAGCACAGCACGTCACTTCCGATGGTACAAGCACCGCCCCCGTGCCCGAACGCCTTGCGATTGGCTGACGCGGATGGCCTACCTGTGGTGGGCGGGGCGAGGGCGGGGCCTGAGAGGCAGCAGCGGGGAGGTTGCGGGCTGGAGTGGTTGCCCCGGGGAATGGGTGTCTAGGCGCGGCCGGGGGACCTCTCGGGGAGGCTACCCCGGGACCCCTCCTGGCTGGCCTCGGGCTCCGAAGCGCCCTTTGTTCCCGGGCTCTTTCCCAGCACTGCGCGCCGCCGACCTCTGGCCTGCGGTTGCCTGGTTTGAGATTTTGGCCTCAGGCCGCCCGGAGATTAGCTTGGATTGGAAGAAGAGAAAAGAACAGTCAAGACGAATTCTTTCATTCCCTCCAGCGTTTAGCGAGCTCTCGCGGACGTTCAGGTGCTTCGAACTTTGTAGTTAGCTCGCCATGTGGGTCCTGTAGAGGGCTGGATGCGTGCGGAGGTCTCACCTTGGTGTTGGCTGACAACCTTGCCGCGGCCAGGTGAGGAAGGTTAGCCTGATAATAACAGCGCTCGGCCAGACATCACACCCAGGCCCCATAGTAATCATACCTTTCTCGGGAGCGCGGACTGGAATTGTGCTTGTGAAGAGTTTAGCGCTCTGTTGTCTTATTTAAAACTGTGAAGCAGATGGAAAAATTACTCCCGTTTTCCAGATTGCAAAGAAGACTGTCGGTAACTGTCAGAGGCGAGAAATGGCAAAGTGAACTGGCAGAGTCTACTTGGGTTTTGGAATTCAGAAGTGTATTCCCAGCATTTTTCCCTTTCCTTTAGTAAGGGAGGAGAGACCTTGGTCCTTTCGTTTAAATAAACACGTATGCACTTCTAGAGACTGGATGAAGTTCTACTTTAAGAGGAAGGAGGGGAGGGAATATGAGAATGTGGCATCTTTCTGTCGTCCAGGCTGAGGTTAAGACAGGAGATTACTAAAGCTCAGCAGTTTGGGACCTGTCTCAAAAAAGAAAAAAAAAATCTAGCTCAGTAGTAGTGCACCTAACTAGCATGTGTGAGGCATAGGTTCAGCCTCCATCACTAGCTAAGCAAAATAAAAAGCTATTCTAGGGAGAAGTCTAGGAGCAACTTCTGGCTGTACCACCTTCCTAGCCCCTAGCTGTCCACCAACCCCACCTTCCTCTGTGCATTGGCACTTCCAAGCAAGCTTACACACCCCAGAAGAATGTCCCTTAGGAATCTGCTCAGCTCTACAGCATTGTTCTGCTTTATCTTCTGATCAAAGGAGGAATTTATACGCTTGGCAGCTCTTCCTCAAGATTTAAAAGGGTGAGGAAAAGGAATTCTGTCAGGATTGGCTTCCTACCTTCTGCTGGAGAACAGAGTGTGCCTTTAGGAAAGAAAAATTAAGACTTATGGGAAGCTAAAGTGGTTCTCTCTCTCTCTCTCTCTCTCTCTCTCTCTCTCTCTCTCTCTCTCTCTCTCTCTCTCTCTCTCGGTCTCTCTCTCTCTCATTTATCTGAGAGAGAAAGGGGGGATATCTTCTTTTGGTTCCTGGTAGTTGATACTCTCCCTGGTTTGACTGAAACAAATCCTTGTTGAAATTCTGACTTTCTCATTTATGTTGGCTTTTGTATGGCCCCACTGGTAGGCTCTGATCACCTAGGAAGTGCAGTAGACTGAAAAGGTAAAGACTTAGGTAGCTTTCAAAAAAAAGAAAAAAAAAGGCAGCATTGCATTGCAAATTGCTAGGTGCAAATTGCTAGGAGAAGCTGAGCTAGGAGCCCTCTTAGCGTTCCTCCTCTGTCTGGCAGTGGTACCTGCTGATGGTTGTTAAACAATGTGAACAGATGTGTGAAAGAAAATGCAAACCACGCTGTTGTCCTTTGAGACCGATTAAACACTAGCTAACAGCTACTTCCTCCCACTGGCTTCAGTTTTAAGACTTTAAGTTAAAAAAAAAAAGGGATTGCATCATTACATTTTAAATGGCTCCGACCTTAGCTCCCCACAGAGAACTTGATGGCATAGCCAATACCCCAAAACTTCTTCCAGTACCAAGTGAGAAATGGGGACCCTTTCCCTTTTGCCATCTATAAAAAGAATGGCTGACACTTATTGAGCATTTCCTGAAACCAGACCCTGTTCTTTGTATTACCTTACTGAATCCCACCCACAACCTGAATAAAAAGGGGCCATTATGTCCTTGATTTATAGTTGAGCACTTTGAGGACCAGAGAGAAAAGCAATTTGCCAAAAGCCACACACAAAAGCTGTTAATAGAGTCCAAACCCAGATCTTACCACATAGCCCAACCTCTCTAACCCTCTCACTGCCCTTAAATTTTAACCAGAGCTTTAAAAGGCCATCAATAGCTAGGCATGGTTTTACACACCTGGAAGTCCAGCACACAGCAGACAGGGGCAAATAGATCATCAAGTTGACCAAATAGATCCCTTGTGTGTGTGTGTGTGTGTGTGTATTTATATATATATATATATATATATATATATATATATATATATATATATATATATACATACATATCTCGAGTTTCTGAGTAGCACAGTGACCCATACCTATAATCCCAGTACTTGGGAAGTAGGCTAGAGGACAGAGTTGAATAACTAGGCCACACAGTGAGACTCTTATCTCCAAAATTAGAGAGATGTACTTCAGTGACATATCACTGCCTCCTATGTATAAGACTCTGGGTTCCAATCCTGGCTCTAGATTCTTTAGAAATCATCAACTATGGCAAATAACATTGACACAGATAAGTGACACTCAGAATAGTGAACTTGTAAACAATAAAAGAATATGAAGTTGGTGAAAGGAATAAGTGCTTGCCTTAATCCAAAAAGGGGAGTGAGTGTTGAGGGAGCATAGGGAGGATATGCTGAGCCCTGACCTTCGTAGAGTGTGTCAACCACTGCTCTATGCCGAGGATACACTGGGCAACACAACTGTGTATCTCTGTCCTCTGAGTTTGGAGTACGTGGGAGGCAAGCACTAAATACCCAATTAAGTGATCATTTACTCTCAATTGTGATAAGCAGTATGAAGGAAAATTATAGTGTTCTTTGATTTAGAGTGGAAAGCAGGAAGGCCTTCTCTAGGAAGTATCATTGAGCTGAGTAGAAATTAAGGATGTGGGGCATGCTGGCACACATCTGTAATCCTAGCCCTTAGAAGACAGAGACAGAATTAAAAGCGCCATGCCAGCCTTGGCTACTTGTTAAGACCAACCTGGGTTACATGATACATGAGCTCGTATTTTTGGTGGTGAGCCTGGCCTTTAACAGCTGGGTCATCTCTCCAACCTAAGACCCTTCTCAAAAGGTGGGAGGGAAGAGGAAGAAATGGAAGGACAAAGGGGAGCCTACACAGAGGGAACTGTGTGTAAAGAGACAAGGGAGCAAGGTTCAGCAGAGGAACTGAAAGGCCAATGTCATTGTTACGGTGGGAAGAGGGAAGTGACTCTTGTTTCCGTAATGAGTCAAACAAGCATCTTGTGCTGGGTCTTAGAAACAGTGTTAAAATTTTAGGTCTTGGGTCTGAAGAAAAAAGAAGAATGCTTAACGGGCTGGAGAGATGACTCAGCGGTTAAGAGCACTGACAGCTCTTCCAGAGGTCCTGAGTTCAATTCCCAGCAACCACATGGTGACTCACAACCATCTGTAATGGGATTGGATGCCCTCTTCTGGTATGTCTGAAGACAGCGATAGTGTACTCTTATATATAAACTAAATAAATCTTTAAAAAAAATTTAGGTCTTGCCAAATGATAATATACTCCTGTAATCTCAGCACTTGGGAAGTAGAGGCAGAAGGCTCAAAAATTTAAGGCCAGCCTGGGTCACATAAAACTTTGTCTCAAAAGCAAAACAAACAATCTCCTACCCACCCCCTATTCCCCCCACACACCTCCCCACCCCACCCCCTAACAATTTGGAGACTGGAGAGATGACTCAGTTGTTAAGAGTGTGCGATACTCTTCTAGAGGACTTGAGGTTAGTTCTCAGTACCCATGTCAGACAGGCTTACAATTGCCTGTAACTCAAGGAGGTCTGATATCTTTGGCCTCTTTGGGTGCCCACACACATTTAGCACAGACTCATGCAGAAACAAAGCACCATATAATTTACAACTTTTTAAAATGAAATGAAATTTTAAAAAAGTTAGTTGGATGTGGTAGCACATGCCTTTGATCTCAACACTAGGTGTCTTAGTTAGGGGTTCCATTGCTGTGACAAGACACCATGACCACAGCAGCGCTTATAAAGGAAAACATTTCATTGAGGCTGACTTACAGTTTTAGAGGTTTAGTCCATTATCATCATGGTGGGTAGCATGACAGCAGGCAGGCAGACATGGTGCTAGAGAAAGAGCTGAGAGTTCTACACCCTGATCTGCAAGCAACAGCAGAAGACTGTGTATCACACTGGGCATAGCTTGAGCATCTAAGACCTCAAAGCCTGCCCCTACAGTAATATACTTTCTCTAACAAGGCCACACCTATTCCAACAAGGCCACACCTCCTAATAGTGCTATTCCCTATAGGCCAAGCATTCAAACACATGAGTCTATGAGGGCTGTACTTATTCAAACCACCATACTCGGGAAGTAAAGGCAGATGGACCTCAGAGTTTTAAGCTAGCCTGGTCTACATAGTGAGTTACCAGTCAACCAAGCCTGCACAGTAAGACACTGTGGATTTCAAGCTCTCAAATGGTCAAGGTTGTACTTCTTTGAAGATTCCTTAGAGTGGTGGGAAAGGGCTGGAGAGGATTCAAGTAGCCTACTATGGAAATTAGAACAAATATCTGTGCCTTGGACTTTGCATAAGAAACAGTAAATACTATGCTGACTAGGCCAGGGTTTCTGTTTTAGGAGACAGTCCAGCTGGGGAGAGTGACTTAGATTGGTAGCATAGGATGATCATCCGTAGAGATCTTTCCAAATAACTCTGGAAGCTCAAGGGAGATACACAGGGAAGATGGAAGTTTGCTAACTATATGTGGCCTCCATGTTTATTGATACCCTAACTAAGCAACTTAAAGGAACATGCCTTTCATAGTCATATTTCCTTTGGATGAGGAATGTAAGCATTGCTTGGATTGGTCCTTCAGCTAGCAGTCTCATCATTTAATGGCTTAATGGGTGTGGGGGAGGTAGGAGAGAAACCATATCAAAGATTACTTCATGAGGCAATGAGAAGGCACCTGCACAGTGCTGGCTTCCCTGGGATCACTACAAGTTTATGGCCACTGGACTCTCAAACAAGTTCTAGAAAAGTCAGGGATACATATCAACATTTTGTCTCAAAAACAACGAGGTGTGAGAGAACAAGACTGTGAGGACTAGTATTTTGGTGTCACCTTGTCACTTCTCTTAGACTGTATTCCTTATGAGTGGATAAGCATGGCCCATAGTCAATAGAACACACAAAGGTGGGCTGGAGAGATGGCTCAGTGGTTAAGAGCATCGACTGCTCTTCCGAAGGTCATAAGTTCAAATCCCAGCAACCACATAATGGCTCACAACCATCCGTAATGAGATCTGATGCCCTCTGCTAGGGTGTCTGAGTGCAGCTACAGTGTACTTACATATAATAAATAATAAATCTTAAAAAAAAAGAGCACACAAAGGTGGGAAAATCAGGAGGGCGTTGTATATGGATCATTGGGGTTCAACAAATGTGCTTAACCGCTGAGCCATAGCTCCAACTTCTTTTAAAGATATCAGTTTATCTTGACCTTCCCCTACAAAGGTCTTATTCACAAATAAGCATGCATTCTAAGACCTTTAAGTGTTAGCACTGTATATATGAATCTACAAGGAACACAATTCAATTCGATGTGTATGGCATGCAAGGAGTGAAAATAACCTGTAGTGATAAATCTTGTCAACTTGAATGGGTCAGGAATCGACTAAGAGAGAAACCGATGGGCATATCTATAATGGATTTTCTCCTTTTTGTTTCCCCTTTAAAGATTTTTTTCTGTGTTTTGCCTATATGTGTATCACCTGTGTGCTACCTGTTGGGGTCAGAAGAGGGTGTCAGATTCCCCTGGACCTGGAGATTTGGTGGGTGCTGGGAATGGAACCCAGTCCTCTGCAAGGATAAGTGCTCTTAACTGCTGAGTCTTCTCTCCAGACCCTGTAAGAGATTTTATTGGGTTATTTAAAGTGGGAAGGCCCAGCTTAAATGTGGGCTGCACCATCTGACATCACCCAGATGAAGGGGTTCTCAGGGCAAAGGGCTTCGCATTTTTGCCACTTGTTTTGTTGTTGCCTTCCTGCCATGCTGACAAGTTCATATACCATTTGCATTGCTGCCGAGTGAATATACACTTTTGTTGCTGCCGTGCCCATCCTCTGCAGACACTGGAACCCAGCTTCGTCAACCTTCCAACACACCCAATGGTTCTTCAGAAATCCTCTTAGCTTTCAGCACTAGACAAGGACTGCTGAAATATCCAGGTTGTCAACTGAGTGCCTGAGCCTCTACAGTTTGGTGTTGGACTACCAAACCATACTGTTTAAGCCAATCTAATAAATCACCTTTTATTTTAAAAGTTTAGGAAGCATTTTAGTGTGTGTGTGTGTGTGTCTACCCAATACATGTACAGTGCATATGTGGCTGTCAGAGGACAATGTGTGGATCCTGGAGCTCAATCTCAGGTTTTCAAGTTTGATAGCAAGTGCCTTTTCCCAATGAACCAACTCATTGGCCCAAATCTCCCTTTTAACATACATATATATTATATAGAACACACACATACACACATACATATATACAATTATACACACACAACACATACACACACAAAGAATTCTATTGGTTCTGCTCATCTTTTTTTTTTTTTTGCACACATCACAGACATTTTATTAAGTTTCTTCTACACAATACAATAAGTTCAATTGAGAGGCCAAATGGATCCAAGGAAGATACAAATTAAATACTTAAATTAATCAAAAGGTACTATGACACCACCTAAAACCCACCACCACCTCAGAGGTAGTAGGCTAAGGAAGATCGTGCTACAGTAAGTTACCTAATGTGAATGTTAGCAGTTACATAGCAAGAAGCAAGTCTCTTACAGAAGATTTTGTTACAATGATCACTGAGTCCAAGATATTTGGCCAGGAAAGGGTCAAGATAGCTAAAGGTAAAGCCAACTGGAAAGGAATAGGTGTAGAGAATCCAAGCTATAGAGTTAAACAGATGGCACTGGATCAGGCTTCTTTCTCCCAAAAATTAATTACTGCATTGAGCTACCTGCCCCTGCCTTACAGGGTGCTCAACAGCTGAACTATGTTTAAGGATGCTCGGGGTTCTTGCTGTAGACCTCTGAAAATGTATTACACATGGGCTGGCTTTGTTGCTAGTTATTCTGAATAAAGAAAACCCCAAGGCATTCACGTGCAATGGAGTATGAGCTTTGTTAATCACATCCTAAGGACCTTGTCGAATACTCTCTTAACAGTCTATACATCTTTCAACAGCTGAGCTCAACTTAAAGTGGCAAGGCTCACAAAATAAACAAGAAAGCCAGGACGCAGGTCGGGCATCCTAGCAGTTAATAGAAATCTGTCTTTCTCCAATTTAGGATAAATTCTAACATAGCTAATGTGGGATGTAAAAAGCTATACTGAAGCAAGCTAGGTCTTCTGCTGAACTCACCAATACCAAGAAAAACAAGGGGTGGGGTTGGTTTATTTTCAAAATGCTTCAGAAGTTATTATAAAGGAACATGGCTGAATAGGTAGGAGACAGAGTCTCCATTGTGGGTTCTCCTGATGGCTTCTGCAAGGATCATAGAGATGTCAATCACCTGGATTTTGGAGCAGTGTTTCATCTTGTCCTCCTGAGGTATGGTATTGGTAACCACTACTGCTTCAAAGCAGACATTGTTGATTCGAGAAATGGCTGGGCCAGAAAAGATTCCGTGTGTCAAGATAGCATAAACTCTGGTAGCTCCAGCAGAGAGAAGTTTTGTCAGCAGCATGACAGATTGTACCACAAGTATCAGTCATGTCATTCACAAGTATAGCCACACGGTCCTTCACATCTCCTATGAATACCATGCGGTCCACTTCATTGGCCTTCTTCCGTTCCTTGTGAATCAAAGCAAAATCCATATTCAACTGGTCTGCAATGGAGGTCACTCTCTTGGCTCCACCAGTGTCAGGTGAGACAATAGTACAGTTTCTCCACTCAGATGTATTCTCCTGGATCCACTTTAGGACAGCTGGCTCTGCATACTAATTGTCCACTGGGATATCAAAGAAACTCTGAATTTGAGATGCATGTAGATCCATGGTGATAATATGATCCGCACCTGTTACAGATAGCATATTTGCAACAAGCTTAGCTGAGATTGGAGCCTGGCTCTTATCCTTCTTAAATTGGCAGGCATACGGGAAGCATGGGATGACCGCAGTCAACCGGCTGGCCGAAGCAATCTTGCAAGCATTAATCATGATCAAAAGCTCCATTAGATTGTCATTTATCTCACCACACCCACTCTGAACAATGTAGACATCTTCTCCACGAACACTTTCCCCAATTTCCACGCGGGTCTCCAGGTTGCTGAATTTCTTAGTCACCACCTTGCCTAGCTCCAAGCCCAGGCGGTCAGAAATTTTCTGGGATAAGTCCTGGTGGGAGCTCCCGCTGAAGATTTTGATATTCGGCATCTTGGGCAACTACCCAAATGTGCTCAGTGGTCGCTGCCGACACTGGAACGGAAGTCAGCAGGCAGTCTGAACACCAACAGTACCGCGTTGCTACTCCGCCATCTTGGTTCTGCTCATCTTGATAACCCTGACTAATACTTAAATATCTATCAATAGGGAAATAGATTGAATCATTCTATGAAATAGAATAATATGACATAATGGTAAGAGGGTGTACTTATCAGGCTAGGAGATGGCTTAGCAGGTAAGGTGCTTGCAGCACAAGCCTGAAGGCCTTGAGCTTGATCCCTGAAACCCACGTAAAGGGAAGGAGAGAAATGAATTCAGGGAGTTGTTATCTAACTTCACACATGTGCTACACACACACACACACACACACACACACACACACACACAGATTTTTAAAGTGTGAGATCATGGTAATTGGGACATGAAGTATATTTAGCTTATAGTGGACATGTTTGACACCAAGTTCAACAATCAACAAAAATGAAGATAAAACACAAACAGGGCAGGACTGGAGTATGTGAGACCTGATACAAAGTTGCAGTGGGATCTTTATCAGTCCTTCAAGGACTTGTGTCCAGGAGGTTCCAACAAAGTCCCACTGTTAAATTCAGTTGACTTTAGTTAATTACTGACTGAGAACTAGGGCTGTGAGCTGTTGATAGAGTGCTTTCCTAGTATGCACAAGCCCTGTGGGTGAGACCCCAGCACCGCTTAAGCTAGACATGGTGGTCCACTCCTGGAATGCCAGCTCTTCTGTTGTTGCAACTTTCAATACATTGTGTTCACACTCACATCAACACATCATACACACATACACAAAATAGTAAATAACAAAAAAGTGTAAAGAAAAATTGAGTTCTAGCTTAAATAGAGGAATAATGTATAAACCAGCTGGAACAAGCATGGGGCAAGCAGGAGTCTAGAGGAAGAAACCTGGGCAATGAGTGGAATTGGACAGGAAAAGGTACAGACTGGTCTATCAGACAGAGGGAAGACATTTGGAATTGCCTCCATTCAGATATTTGCTATAGGCTGGAGAGATGGCTCAGTGGTTAAGAGTACTTGTTCTTTCAGAAGACCCAGGTTTGATTCCCAGCACCAATGTAGTGGCTCACAACTATCCATAACTCCAGTTCTAGGGGATCTTCTGGCTTCTGATGACATATATACATGCAGGCAAAAAACAAAATGAATAGATTTTTTTTAAAAAAGTTTTAAATATTTGTGAGGTCTTTCTTCTCTTCCTCCTCTTCCTCTTCCTCTTCCTCCTCCTCCTCCTGTGATTTTTGTGGTACTGCTGGTCAAACCTAGAGCCTTAATCCTAGCACTTAGAAGACTGAGGCAGGACTGTCACAATTTCAAGGCCATCCTATGCTAATTAATCACCAGGCCAGCCTGACTGAAATGGCAAACCCATGTTTCATTAATGACTGAAAAAGAAAAATTCCTGGACCCTTGTGTATGCTAAGCAAGTTCTACCTTTGAGCGAGTTGAAGATTTCGAAGTTTGTAGACTTTCTCACATGACTGTATTAATAGAATTTAACCCATATGATGGGTCCTAGTTTTTAATGGGAAGATACCGTCACTGCGGCTAATTGTAATCTCTCCATTTTCTGAAGACCTGATTCTGTTTCTTTAATTTAATCCTTAAAGACCTTCCATTAAAAAAAAAAAGAATGGATGTTTTGCTTGCATGTCTGTGTATGTGTTGTTTCCAGGCCAAAAGAAGGAGGGCATCAGTGTCCATAACTGGAGTTATTTTTATAGTTGTGAGTCACCATGTGGGTGCTGGGAACTAAACCCAGGACTTCTGGTAGAGCAGCCAGTATTCTTACCTGCTGAACTATCTCTCTAGCCCCATTACTCCATCCTTAATGTTTTCAAATAATTTTATAATTATAGTTCCTTCCATCTAGCGAGTTCTGAGTGTTCAGCCTTGTATATACAGATTTCATTCACAGCCCAGTTGTTTTAGAGGCTGGGTGATATAGCCCAGACTGGCCTTGCTGTCTTCATGTAGCCGTGGATGACCTTGAATTTCTGAACTTTGTATATTTATTTATAGATAGGACCTCCTGTTTCCTGAGCTGGCTACAAACTCATTATATAACCAAGGATGATCCTGAACTCCTGATCTTCCTGTGCTGACTAGACATGTCCTACTGTGCCCAATTTTTATATGGTGCTAGGATTCAAACCCAGGAACTTATATCTTAGGCAAACACTTTACCAACTGAGCTACATCTCTAGCTCTTCTGAATTTCTGACTCCAGCTCCCTAATGCTGGGATTACGGCAGGCCTAGTTAAGAATAAAGTTTCTGTCTTTAGTATTGTTTTTCCCAGATATGATCACAAGTTCTCTAAGAGTAGAAACCTAAGTTCAAAACTCGTTTCCCTTCTTTTGGCTTCCTAGTTCACCCTCTCCATTCAACAGCCTGCACATACATATATCATCCCATTGCCTTTTACATTTTAGCCATGATGCTAAAATGGAGGTCAGAAAACAGCTTGTGGAAGTGGCTTCTCTCCTTCCACCATTTGGGTCCCCAAGGATCAATTCAGGTTGTCGGGGTTTGTGGCAAGCACTCTTACCTGCTGAGCCATCTCTCCAGCCCCCTTAGTCTCTCTTGAATTTTTGTTTTAATTTTTATTTATGTGTAAATATAAGCTATATGTATGCAGGTGTCGGTAGAGGCAAGTAAAGGATGTCAGATCCCCTGAAGCCAGAGTTCCAGGTGGTTGTGAGCTGTCCCATGTGGGTGATTGGAACAAAACTCTGGTCCTCTGCAAGAGCCTCAAGAGCCCTTAACTGCTGAGTTATTCTTCCAACACCACACCCCACACCCCTTCTTGACCTTACGTGTGTTCTAACTTCCATTCTTCCTCTGCTTCCTGTTATGACAAAACTCAAGAGAATCACCTCTACTTGCTGACCGCTTTCTCACCCTCATGGGCCTCATTCCCCACATATTCTGAAATGTCTTTTGCTAGGACCCCATCTTTCCAGGACACTCAGCAACTTTTCATTCTGTGACCTTCCTTCTGGAGGATTCTAGGATTCCAGGGTCACCTAGGTTTTCCTACCCTACCTGTTCCTCAAACAGGGGCTAGTTAATTCTCTTTTGTTTTTTAGAACTAGAGATTGAACTGAGGCACATAAAGAGAAGCCACCCAATGGGTTAGCTAAGCTGTCTTTTTTGAAATATTAAAACAGTCTTTATATTCCCAGGGTGTCCTTGAACTCTTGATTCTCTGTTTTTTTACTCTTGGGTAGCTGGGATTATAGGCATTCACCACCATGTCAAGACTCTGCCTGTCTTCCTTGTCATTATCAGCTCCTTCTTTATCAAAACTTTGATGGTAGGTGGGACTCTAAAGATTTAGATTGGAACTCTTTTTTTCCTCTGTTTATATCTTCTAACTGGGCGAATTCATCAAGTCCCATTGTCTTAAGTACCACTCCTGGATCAGTGATGCTCAAATCTGTATAACTAGTCCCTAATATCTCTGAACTCCCTTAGATAACTGTCTATGTGTTTGCATTTGGATCCTTGGCAACTCAGAATTCAGAAAAGGTGGGTGTAGTGGTACATGCCTGTAATCCCACACTCAGAAGAGGGAAGCAAAGCTTGCTGTGAGCTTGAGATTGCTGTGAGCTTGAAGTCAGGCTGGACTACATGAAATCTAGTCTCAAACACAATGATAACAAAGGAACTAACAAAGCAAAACCACAAATCAAATCTCACCACTGCTCAAAACTCCGCAGTAAACTGAGCATGGCAGCATGAGGAAGAAGGATTGTTGTAAGTTTGAGGTCAGCCTGGACTACCTAACATGACAGTCTCAGACAAAATCAGAAACAAGACAAACTCTCCAGAAGCTTCCCACCCCACCTACAATAACCCTCCCCTTTACTCCCAAAGCCTATAGAAACAGAACAGGTTTAGCTCTGGCCACAGTTTCCCAGTCAGAGCGGCCTCCCCATTCCTGCTGTAATATTAGTAATTCCCTTGCCTGGAATGCCGGCCCCTTGAGGGTAGCTGGCTCTAGTTTTTATCCTTTAGATCTCTGCCTAAAAATTCCTTCCTGAGAACTGGCCTGACCACTCTCTCTGAAATAGTCATTGAGCACCGATCTATGCATCTTTGCTTTCATGCTCTGGGAAGCAGCAACTGTTTCCTTATTTATTTATTTTTAAGATTTATTCTTATTTTATGTATATGAGTACACTGTAGCTGTCTTCAGATACACCAGAAGGGGGCATCAGATCCCATTACAGATGATTGTGAGCCACCATGTGGTTGCTGGGAATGGAACTCAGGACCTCTGGAAGAGCAGTCAGTGCTCTTAACCACTGAGTCATCTCTCCAGTCTGACTGTTTCCTTATAGTTTCCTATTTTAGTTGTTTCTCTTTCTACATGGGAAAGTAAACTAAATGCCAATGGGGACTTCATCTTGTTCATCACTAATTCCTCAGTATTTAGAACTGACACAGAGCACAAGCTGGTTGTATGTAACAAAGTCTTGCTCTCTAGCCAAGGATGGCCTGAGGCTTAACTCTATAACCCAGAGTGGCCTCAGAGTCTCAGCAATCCTGTCTCTGCCTCCCAAGTGCTGGAAGTATAGGCAAGAGCAACCATCCTCAGTAAAAAAGCTTATACTTGAATGAGTAAATGAAATAAATTCATCATGTTTGATACCCCCTTAGTCCTAGTCACAAAACCTTTCATTGTGAGCCAGTGGTGAGAAGCATCTGTATTGGAACTGAAATATTAAAAAAGAAAAACAGAGTTGAGGTTCAACATGAAGCATAAAATGAAGTTGGAATTTGTCAAGTGTGCTTAAAGGATATCAACTCTGTGTGTCATGAATGTGGTAGATAGAGCCCAAGGCTGCAATTGTGAAACTTGGGGATACTTCAGAGGAGGGTGAACCAGGAAAGCTATATGAAGGTAAGGACCTAAGTATAAAATTCAATAAGCCATTGCCAAAGTTTAGCTCTTCAGTGTCCCTCAAAAGTCTGTTGCAAAAGCTAAGGGAAGGTCTTCAAGTTCCTTGAGGAGATAATGGGTACCCTTGTCCCTTTGTCTTCCCTTATTGAATAGAGTCCTGGAGCGTCTTTGTTCCATGATATGCTATGAACATAATATATGCCTTGTCACAGTCCTCAAATAAATGGGGCCAACCAGTCACAGAAGGGAACCGCCAAATCTCTCTCTCTCTCTCTCTCTCTCTCTCTCTCTCTCTCTCTCTCTCTCTCTCTCTCTCTCTCTCTCTCCTCCTGCTCCTCCTCCTCCTCCTTCTCCTCCTCCTCCTCCTCCTTCTCCTCCTCATCCTCTTCTTTCTTCTTCCCTCCCTCCCTTCTTCCATCCCTCCCCACCCTCTGTCCTTCATTCCTTCCCTCCTCCCATTCCCCTTCCCCTTTCTTTGAGATAGGGTTTCTGTAAGTAGCCCTGGGTGTCCTGGAACTCACTACATAGGCCAGGCTGGCCTTGAACTCTTAGAGATCTGCCTGACTATGCCTCCTGAGTGCTAGGATTGAAGGTGTGCACTACCATGCCTGGCTCCTGTTCTTTTAAACTTCATTATTTTAGGGATTTGAGGTAGGATCTCACTCTGTAGTTTAGATTCTCCTAGAGACACTATGTGGTATAGGCTGGCCTTGAACTCCTCCTGCCTCAACCTCCAAAATCTAGGATTACAGGCATGAGCATCCATGCCTGGCTCCCATGTGTTTTATAAAAAAAACAAAAAGCGACTACTATACTAAGGTTTTCCTTTTTCTGTCTGTTTCATGTATCCTTTGGGTTGTCAGGTGATCCAAAGACCCCTTTTCAGAATAACATTTTTACATATACATTAAAATATAATAGGATAGCCCAGGAATCTGTGGCTCCCACCTGTAACCCTAGCACTGATATAAACTGGGGACAAATCAGGAATTCAAGGTCATTCACAACTTCATAGCAACTTCAAGTCTAGTCTAGGCTACTGGAGCCCTTGCCTTAAAAACAAATAAGGATGGGAAGTGGGTAAAGTGTTTGCTGTGCAAGCATGTCCTGAGCTCCGATCCCCAGACCCCATGTAAATACAGGTGCAGCAGTGCATGTCTATAATCCCAGTGCAGGATGGGAAGGGAACAAAGACAGATCTCCAGTCCTCACTGGCCAGCCAGTCTAGCCAATAGTGAGCACTAGGTTCAGTGAAACACTGTCCCAAAAATAAATACAAATTTAAAAAAGCAAAATGGAGAGCAACATGGGCAAAGATGCTCAGACATGTACACAGATGTGCACACACACCAGACAACAATGTAATGCATGGAGTGAAACAGCTGTTCGTTTTGTTTGTTTTTCAATATAGAGTTCAAGGCCATCCTCTGTTATATAGGGAGTGTTTAGCTATAGCCTGGACACAGGAGACCTTGTCTGGAGGTAGGGGAAGCCCAGAAACAAAACTAAGCCACGCCATGCTTTCTGACAGTAGAACACAGTGACCGCTGAGTGCCAATAATGCCATGCTTCCAATATAAGGACAAATAATTCTCTTTCCTTTTTTAACAAAAGGCTATGAACAAAGCTATCTTAAGGTGCTTTCAATTCACAGAAGAGCACATTCCGAACTAACTGATCTCTTGGCCTGACAAAAATAGTCTGACTGATGACAAAGCCATCTCTTTTTCCACTGGCCCCACAGTATATCTGTGGTTCTCAGCCTAGGTGTACACAGATGATTCTGGCCAGTGGGACTGGATATATTTCACCTTTAGGATAGAAATTAGAAGTGATGTAATGTACTAGAGACAGCAACCTGACTTTTATTGGGTTTGTGTGAAAAAAACATACTTCTGCTGTGTCCAGTCACTGAGATTATAAAGCTTATCATAGCGGGGCAGTGGTGACCCACGCCTTTAATCCCAGCTCTTGGGATGCAGAGACAGGCGAATTTCTGAGTTCGTGCACAGCCTGGTCTATAGAGTGAATTCCAGGACAGCCAGGGCTACACAGAGAAACCTTGTCTCGAAAAACCAAAACCAACCAACCAACCAACCAAATAAATAAATAAATAAAATAAAGCTTATCATTAGAGCAGCTAGCACGCAGGGGGACGCTAACAGAGTAAAGAAAGTATTCCGGGTTGGAGGGATACAGCTTGGTGGCTAAGTGCTTTTGTAGCCTACATGAGGCTCCCAATTCAATCCCCAACATCTACATGAAAATAAAAGCAAATACAGGAAGATAGTTTTGCATTTCTGGTCCTCAGATGTGGGTCTGCATTTCACCTCACCACTGGGGTGCTAGGATAGAAAAATGAAACGCGGGGGTGGGGGTCACCTTCCTTGCTGCCATCGGGGTGCCAGGGTCATGGTACTCCAACACCCACTCTGAGGAGGAGAAATGCAACCTTAGAAGGGGCCCCAACCTATATTCCTCCAGGTGAGGAACAGTGAGAGCTAGGGCCCAAACCGTGGTTCTCTAATTCCTGAGCACCTAGATGCTGCTGGGAACCATGAGGAGTTGAGAACAGGGAGCCCTGGGGCCTGAGATAGGCCAGGGTGAGTACAGCTTAGATCACCGACAGCGCCAGGAGTGTGGAGGGGCCTTCTGTGGGAGCCTTAGGTGGTGCAGCTCAGGAAGGAAGGCTTCCTCCCACCATGGTTCTTGATGAAAGAGACAGTCCTTGCTTGTCCAAACTGTTTATTCATGGTGGAAAAATGGATGCATATGACTTAGTCAGGGTAGACCAGAGATTAAATACCTTTTGTAGGAAGGAATGTCCGGGAAGGGAAACTTATTTGCTAAACCCTCAGATAAGCCCATCTAGATACTTTATTAGCATGGAGAACTCAGGGCTCTATGCTACATGACCAGTTGTCGTCCTCTTATTGGGGTATTGTGGTCACATGCTCCAGGACAGGAACTGGGTGGGGAGCAGATTCAAACGCCTACCTTTCTCAATTATGAGAATTGCCAGGGTTTCTAAAGCTGCTCGGCCTTACCAGTTTTTCTGTCTGGTGACACGGTTCCACTTGCCTCACACTCAGACTCCCTTCCTTTGAAATTGGCTCCAATCAATCAATCAATCAATCAATCAATCAATCAATCAATCAAATGTACAGAAAGTGCTCCGGCCAGTGTCTGGCACAGACTGAACATTCAGCTCATGTTAGCTCTCACTGGGATCACAAATGGGTTCTATAAAACTCATTTCTTCTGACGACTCAGGCTCTAGCTTTAAGTGATTTCACAATTACGCTACTATCTGCAATGCTGTGGCCCACACCCCTATGTTTGTAGGACTTCAATGTATTTCTGGACCCCTTGGATCACAATATTGATAGCAGTGGTAGTATTTATTTTTATTTTTGAGATGAGGTCTTGCTATGTAACTCTGGCTGACCTCAAACTCTTTAGGTAGACTAGATTGGCCTTGAACTTATGGTAGTCCCCCAGTCTCTGCTTCCTGATTACTGAGATTACCTGCATGTACCACACACCCAACCAATGTCATATTGCCATTCAGTTTTTTATACACCTATAGTGAGCCACCATACCTAGTCCTACTTATAAACTGTTTATACCAATGTCCAAATGGCAGTAGGCAGTAGAGTGGTCTTTCTTTCTAGTTACCACACAGTTAGGCTTGCCATTTGTCTGAGGGGCTGTCATCCTACCTTCAGCTCCATGGAAAGCCAATGGTTATTAGGAAGCAAGGATCAGTATATTCTCTCTCTCTCTCTCTCTCTCTCTCTCTCTCTCTCTCTCTCTCTCTCCAGAGAAGTTCAGATTCTCTACGGTAGTTTATTCAGTATTCCTTGATGGTTCCTCAAAGGGTAACTAACCCAGGGATTTCACTTGATATTCAGAATGCCATTCCTCATATGTAGCATGAAATTAGATATAAGAGTTGCCCTTGGAATCTTGTAGTATTCATTTCTGGAGCTGAAAGTGTTCTATTACTGTAGTGTTTATTACAGGGATGTTCTTGAGACTTTGGCCATTGTGTCAGAGTGACTCATAACTAGGGACCATTTCTCTCAGGTCTTATTACCAGGAAGCTATATTTCCCTTAAGAATGACTTCATTGTTGTCATGGGTTCACTGACTTTCATTATTGTTGGGATTTTCTATTTTTACCCTTCCTGGAAGATCAGAATGGAATATAGCCCAGGTCTAGCTATCGCTAAAGACTGCTTGTCTGTATCACAATGGCTAGCATCAATTTACCCCACTTCTGCTTGTCTTCTCACTTCCACCCCACTTACTTGAACCAATTGATCTATTTCATATAAACTGTTGGAGTCTTCTAAACAAAGACACAGAGCTAGCTGTCTCAAATTCTGTCGCTGAGTGTCTCATCAAAATCAGTTTGATGTCAGAATTCATGTTTGTATAGATTCTAACATTCCTTCACCCATGGGGAGGCCCCCCTTTCTGCCTCTTTCTAAGCTATTTCCTACTTCTTCCACTCTGTATTGCCAAATCTTCCAATAACCTCCACACTTGCTGCTCTGCTTGGAATGCTGGAATGTTCTTTTCTTGGCAGCTCTTTAGCATTCTCCTGACTCTCTACCATTTTGTGAGACAAGGTCTCACTAGAAAGCACTGACCATTCTGGAGTTTTCTATTTGTCTAGCCTGGCCTCAAGCCCACGGAGATCCACCACTCTCCTGAGAGGCTCACCACGGGGCATTTCTGCAGTGCATATGCTGCACATACAGGCTTTATTTTTCTTTGTGAACCTGTACTTTGTAAGTTGAATTTGAGGGCTTCCCGAAGTCTTCCCTCCCCCACCCTCCACGCCAAGGGCAAGAAAGGGTGCAGAAGAGGCAGCAGAACAGAGCTAACTTTTATTAGCTGGGCAGTAACTGTCAATTAGGCAAAATGGGAACCAGTGATTTTGAGTCATAGAAGTATATTTTCCTCCTGTTTTTTATGGTTGTTGTTGTGAGATAAAGCCTTGTGTAATCCAAACTGGCCTCAGATTTTTTATTTAGTAAGATTAGTCTTGAATTGTTGATCCTCCTGTCTCCACCTACCACATTCTGAAATTACAGGCTCATACCCCCATACCTGGCTTCACTGTATACATCAAACACATATCCATGTGCATTTTGTGTGCATGTGAGTGCATGTGTGTACCTACGTGTGTTCCCCATGTGCCATCTACTTTATCTTTATTGGCCCCGAGAGCTCATATTTGGCTAGGTTGGCTGGCAAGCCCCAGAGATCTGCTGCGTCTGCTTTCCCAGCACTGGGATTACAATCACAAGCCACCATACCGGGTATTTTGTTTGTTCATTTGTTTGCTTGTTTTTTCAAAATAGGGGTTCTCTGTGTAGTCTTGTCTGTCCTGGAACTTGCTCTGTAGACTAGGCTGACCTTGAACTCACAGAGAAGATAACTGATCCACACATACATCATGGCACAAGCACTTGGACACATATGCATACATGCATACACTCACAGAGAGACACACACACTTTAATTTTTTTAAAGGTTTATTTATTTATTATATGTGAGTACACTGTAGCTGTCGTCAGACACTCCAGAAGAGGACATCAGATCTCATTACGGATGGTTGTGAGCCACCATGTGGTTGCTGGGATTTGAACTCAGGACCTTCGGAAGAGCAGTCAGTGCTCTTAAACGCTGAGCCATCTCTCCAGTCCCACTTTAAATTTTTTAAAGAGGAGAATGAGTTTCCTCGAGAACACAAGGATTTATGTGCTAGTCCTACTGGTAGGAAATTGGGATGAAACAGAAATAAGATTTCATACTTCTCATGTTATGAACAATCTAGTGGAGGCTGAACATCTCTAAACGTCATCAGGCTTGAAAACGACCTCAAATCCCTGAAAGATTTAGTGGAGAATAAGAAAATGGTGGACTATTGGTTGAGAGTTTACAGTAACTCAGGCTCCATGCTAAACAATATAGGCAGCATCCACATCCCCTCAAACACCCCTAAATCATGGGAGGAAGATATGCAGTAGTATATATACCAGCTTCCATTGGTAGCTGATCGGACTCCGGTAACCCAATGACAATGAGAAGCTGGCAGCATACTGATGCCCATGATTCAGATGTTAACATAAAAATTAGTCAAGAGACAACACAGCCAGACTCTCAGGACACTTCCTTTTATAGCTGGCATCAAGGCTAGATTTATGCTCTTAGGTTCCTGGCCTTTAGTCCTGGACTTGGATTTCAAAACCACACCTCTGCCTCCAAACACATGAGGTAATTTGATTGTTACGTAGCCAGTCATCACAGAGATTTCAGAGTGTCATAGTCACAACCATGTCACACTATGTCATCTCTGTTAAGAGTCTCAGTACTACCCCGAGTTTTATTTTACCACTATATTATGGGATGGTTTATAAAGTGATGTATATTTTGTAGTTTTCTATCCAGCAGGGGGAGCCAGGTCAATGTTGATTAAAAAGAAAATGAACGAAAAACCAACACTAAGAAACAAAACAACAAAAGGTACTGGGTGAAGGAGTCACGTGTCTCTCTTTGTGGTGTGCTTTGCTGGTGGACACAGAAGTAAAAAAGGGACCTGGGAGTCACTTAAGTGGCCATGTCCTGTTTCTCATATCTTGTCATTTTCTCATCCTCATTATTCCAAGGGCTTCTGTATTAGTAGATTTTTTTCCCTCAAGATTTTATTGTAGAGGCGTGGTGGTACACTTGTCTAGGAAGGCAGAGGCAGGGAAGAGATCTGTGAGTTCTACACAAAATGAATTCCAGGCCAGTTAGGGTCACAGAGGAAGAACTTATCTCAAAAATATTTTTAATTGTATTTTGAATTATGCATGTGTATGTGTCTGCATGTGGATATGTGCATGGGAGGAGAGGTTCGTGGAGAGACTGGAAGAAAGCTTCAAAGCCAGAGTTACAGGTAGTTGTGAACCTCATGAAACATGTGCTTGGAACCAAATTCAGGTCCAATACAAGAGCAGCCTGTGTTCTTAACCACTGGACTGTCTAGCTCCTACGTTAATTACTTGTTGTTGCTGTTATAAAACACCATGACCAAAGGCAACTTAAGTTTATTATGACTTATGGTTCCAGAATGAGAGTCCATAATAGTGGTGAAGGCATAGCTGCAGGGGGGCTGAGCAGGAAGCTGAGAGGTTATATCTAGACTGTATACAGAAATTAGAGAGAAATCTGGAAGCAGGGCAGGGCTATAAACTCTCAAAGCCCACTTCTAGTTATATACTTCTTCCAGCAAGGCTCCATGTCCTAAAAGTCCCATAAGCTCCCCAGTTAGCACTACCAGCTGCGATCACGTGTTCACATAAATACAAGAGCCTACGGGAAGATTAACTATTCAAGCCACTGCAGCTTCCTGTTAGTTTAACTTTCTTTCCTTATTTTCAGTAAAGTAATGAACATCTCTGAAATTACTCATCATCTACAAGAGCAAGATCTTTATGGTAATTTATATCTCCTAGAGGTTTCTCCTATGTATAGGCTAGTTTTATGACAACTTGATACAAGCTCTAGTCATCTAAGAGGAGGGACCCTCCATTGAAAAAAATGCCTCCAGAAGATAGAGCTATAAAACAGACAAGCCTGTAGGGCAGTTTCTTAATTAGAAATTGTCATGGAGGGCCCAGCCTATTGTGGGTGGGTCCACCCCTGGACTGGTGGTCCTGGGTTCTATAAAAAAGCAAAGTGTGCAAGTCATGAGGATCATGTCAGGCTCTTTCACAGCCTCTGCATCAGCTCCTACCTCCAAGTTCCTGACCAGTTTTAGTTCCCGCCGTGGCTTCCCTCAGTGGACTGTGAGATGAATAAACCCTTTTCTCCTCAAGTTGCTTTGGTCATGGTGTTTCATCCCAGCCAACAGAAGCCCTAACTAAGATCCCCTGGCTCTCCATCCTCATACTTCCTGTGTGGGCAGCCACAGCTCATGACTGCAGTAGTAATGTCTTATCCAGAAATCACATTTCATAGCTCTCCTCCCTAGCTGGCTCTCCAGGTCATTCCACTCCTGCTTCTGCAATGTCCCTTGGGCCATAGAGAGAGTGTCAAGCATGTTGGTGCCGGCCATGGAATGATTGTTGAATTAATAAATGAGTGGTAAGAAAACACAAACAAAAAGCTTGAGTGTTTCAAAGGAAACAGTTTTGAGACAGGTCTCCTGCAATAGCCCAAGCTCTTCTTGAACTCACTGTGTGGCCCAGGCCATTCTAAAACCTGCCACAGCACCTCTGCCTCAGTCCCTGTTGGGCTTCAGGGATTACAACTGTGAGGCACTATGCTGGGCTCTGTTTTGTCTTATTGGTGTGTAGGTCTGGGTGGCTCAGAACTTACTGTGTTAGCACAGCAATCCTCCTGCTTCAGCTTCCAGCATATTGGCATTATAGATGTGAGGGGTCACACTCAGCTTTGTGAGGTTTTTCCCCCCAGTGGTTCAGAATTTAAAAGGTCAAAAAGAGTGAGCAGTTGTTTTACACTTCAGTTAATACTTTATTCTATCTCCAAAAGTCAGTCACGGATGTCTTATAAGCAACACCACCACACATTTGTTATCTCCCTATTATCACACAAACTGTAGTCAGCTACACTCAGTGTTCTGAGTTTGCTTTGAAAACTTAAGGACATAACTTCTGAATGAAGGCAGAGTATTTGTGTATGGGCATGCCATGCTAGTTTAAACTGTAGCTTACTATAATGGTGACTTCTGATTGCTCACTATTTATACAATGGACAGCAATGACTAAAGACTGTGATGGATCTGTTAGTTTTTACATGTGAAAGCTATCTGCAAGATAATTTTCTAGAATATGTTTGCTGAACAAAGATACAGTTCTGAATGTAACTTTAGTAGATTTTAAATCTACATCCTGCAGAGCCAATACTTAATATACACTCTTGTACAATATGAGAGAATGCCACGCTAGACATGGCTGTGCACAACTGTAATCTTAGCTCTTGGGAGGTTGAGGCAGGAGGATCAGGGGTTCAAGGTTATTATCAGCTACACAGTAAGTTTGAGAACAGCCTGACATATATGAGAACCAGTCTCAAACAAAACAAAACGAGATGGCTCAGTCTATAAAGGTACTTGCTTCCAAGCCTGATGGCCTGCATTGTTGTGGGACCACATAGTAAAATGAGAGAAGAGACTCCACACGTGCTACATGTGTATCCATACCAAACACAAAATAATATAACTTTTATGTATTTGTTATAATTAATGTATTAAAAAGTAATTTCCATTTCATTTTCTCTATCCATTTTATGACAGTGTTTGACCATTTTCCTACTGGGCTGTTGATGATATATTTAGTTAAAGGATTTCGACTCCTGCTCCAAACCTGTGTGATTTCTCAGGCCATTGCACAAGTTTTATCTGGCAGGTGTCACAGTGGAATGTGTCCTTCCCTTCCCCTGCCTTGCATACACATTACATTGTGGTTGCCAGAGGGAGCTTCTGACAAAGACTCAAGTCTCAGGCTTCCTGCCTGGCTGTGATCTTAAGCATGTCTGCATTCCCAGACCATGAGCCTTTATTCTAAAGGTCTATGGGGCTTTCTTTGAGGGCCTCTGTGGAGACCTCCTTGTTGGAGGGACCAGGAAAGAGGGAATTCTAGAGATAATTTGACCTGCCCTGGTTTAGTTAACTTAGTACTTTCCCATCGGACTTAGTACTTTTCCACTCCTGGCTCTTTACCTGAAACTTCCCCTTCCAGGGTCCTCAAAAAATGTGAGAGCCTTTTTTCTAGGGGTGCCTTGGCAGCAAAACAACACTCTCCAAACTCTTGAATGCCTGTGCTGATCTCCTGACCCTTGATGCTCCATGGGACATTCTTGTGGAGAAAGATCCACGGGGAAGTCAGGGCTTTCTCTGGCTTCATTTTCTCTTATATCATTACAAATAATGCTTGGCTGATATTTTCATTTCTGGCTTGCTGCAATTAGTAGCTTAGCTCCATTTAGCCTTAGTGTATACATGTACTCGTATGTGTATTTACATATATATGCATAAGTATTTACTCTCTCTCTCTCTCTCTCTCTCTCTCCCTCCCTCCCTCTCTGCATGTGAAAGATCAAGACACAGTGAGAAGAGGATTTAAAATCTGAGATTTCAAATGACTAACATCCTAGATTAGGTACAGTGTTTCACATTTATAATCCCAGCACTTAGGAGGTGAGGTTCAAGGGCATCTTTGTTTTTCCACAGAAAATACTTTAATACAATAATACCAGAAATAGCCCACTCACTCCCTCCTCCCCACCCTGGCATTCCCCTTCATTGGGGCATCAAGCCTTCCCAGGACCAAGGTCCTCTCCTCCCATTGATGTCCAACAAGGCCATCCTCTGCTACATCAAGGGCATCTTTTGATTCATAGTGAATTTGAGGCCAGCCTGGGCTATGTGCAACCAAAAACAAAATGACAACCACAAAAGAGATGACCCGTTTCCAGGTCAGGTTCAAGGGTTCCCAGAACTCAGGTGCCCCTTGTTAAACTCAGTCTGCCTGGGACTGTCTCAGTTTTATTGTAACATTTGCAGTTCTAAAATGGTGTTATGCCCTGAGCACCTCCACTCCTGGGACCAATGGGGACTCTTACCCTTTATAACTAATTTATACCTGGAATGAATGAATTAGTCTTTGATTCCCACAGCCCAGGGAAATACAAGAAAGGAGATGCAAACATCTTACAGCAGAAAATGCATTTAAAGTTTATCAAAGAAGGGCTGGAGAAGTAGTTCAGCAGTTAAGAGAACTTGCTTCTTCTCTGTCAGAGGTCCAGAGTTCAGATATTAGCACCCACATCAGGCAGTGTATAAATACTTGTAACTTCAGCTCCAAGAGATCCAAGCCCCGCTCCGACTTCCTTGGGCATCTGCAGACACATGTGCAAGCACAGACATAAATGAAATCAATCTTTAAAAAAGTAAGCAGAGAACTAGAGGAGGGAGCGACTAGGGACAGTAAAGACAGGTGATTGCAGTAGACACTATCAGGGAGAAAATAAATAAATAGAGTGTGAAAGCTAGAGCAGCACATCTGCACGTACATCCTTTAATAACGGACAAATTTACCATCTCTTGTGTGGTACATGCCTGTAATTCCAGCACTTAAGAGGCTGAAGCTCGAGGATCAAAAGTTCAAGGCCAGCGTTCCAAATACTTTAAAATATGCAGTTCACTGCTTGGTTTAGCCAAGAATAATTAAATTCCACACAAGAGTACCATGTACGAGCTAGAGAAATGACTCAGTGGTTAAGAGCATTGACTGCTCTTCTAGAGGTCCTGAGTTCAATTCCCAGCAACCACATGGTGGCTCACAACCATCTGTAATGGGATCTGATGCCCTCTTCTGGTGTGTCCAAAGACAGCTACTGTGTATTCATCCATAAAAATAAATACTTTTTAAAAATGGAGTACCATGTACAAGAATACATATTACAGTTGTAGGCAGCATCTTAGATACTTTTCTATTGCTGTAACAAAACAGCATGACTAAGGCAATTTAAAGAAACGTTTAATTAGGCTTATAGTTTCAGAGGATTATATCTGGCCATGATGCTGGAGCAAAGGCATGACAGCAGGAACAGCTGAGAGCTCACATCTCAAACTGCAAGTAGGAGGTGAAGAAAGCATTGGGAATGGTATTGAGTCTTTTGAAATCTCAAAGTCCACCCCTTCCCTGAGACATGCCTCTTCCAACAAAGCCACATGTCTGAATCCTTCCCAAACAGTTCCACCCACCAGGGACCAAGTATCTAAACCTATGAGTTTAAGGGGCATGGGGGAGGGGGGATTCTCAATCAAACCACCATAAACAGTTTAGCTATTGTGTTAATTGATAAAATATTTAAATTCTAATAAAATACATATTAATAAGTCAAGTGTGCAGGCCTGTAATCCCAGTACTCAGGAAGTGGAGATAGGAGAACTGGTAGTTTCAGGCTAGTTTGGGCTATATATACTGAGACCCTGTCTTTCTGTTTGTTTGTTCTATTGAGACAGGGTCTCATGATATCCAACTGGCCTTCAACTGGCTATGTAGCTAAGGGTGGCCTTGAACTCTTGGTTCTCCTGCCTCTGCTTCTTAAGCTCTAGGATTATAGATGTAGACCACCATGTCCATTCTTGCAACACTTTGTCAAAAACAAACAAAATGAAACAACTCCCAAGTCTGGACATAGTAGCATAGGCTCATCTAACAAATGAGTTTGAGGCCAGCCTGGGCTATATGAGATAAGATACTTTTCAAAAAACAAAACAACAAGGAAATATCTAGGAATATCACAGCTGTGTCATATGGTAGGTCCACACTGACTTCCACAGTGGCCGGACTAGTTTATGTGCCCACCAACAGTACGTAGGGTTCCCTTTTGTTTATTTTCTTGATGTCTGCCATTCTGACTGAAGTAAGATAGGATATTTCTCCTTTCTCCTCCCTTATCCCCTCTTCCCCCTCCCCTCCTCTCTCTTTCTCTCTTCCCCTCCCTCTCCATCCCTCACTTTCTCCATCTCTCTACCTCTCTCCAAGGTCTTACAATATAGCTCTGACTAGCCTGGAACTTATTATGTAGACCAGGCTGGCTACACACTCACAGAGGTCTGCCTACCTCTTCCTCCTGATCCTTGGGATTAAGAGTACATGACACTTGCAAACTACTTAGAACCCCAATGTAGTTTTTGTTTTTAAATTTTCCTTTTTTTTATGAATATGCACATATGTTTGTGTATGTGTGTGTGTTTGTGTGAATGCCTGCAGAGGTTAGAAGAGGGCATTGGACCTGGAGTCATAGGTGGTGGTGAGCTTTCGTGTGGGTGCTGAGAAGTGAACTCGGAACCTCTCAAGAGTGGGCAGTGCTTGTTTTTCACTGAGCATCTCTCCAGCCCCTCGTAGTTTTTAATTTGCATTTCTCTGATGGCTACTAATATTGAACAGACCTTGAACATTTTGACTCTCCTGCCTATGCCTCCCACACAGTGGGACTAATATGTTTTTACTCTACTAGCCTAGCTACTAGAGAGTGCTTAACTGGAGACTTGCAGTAACTTTTGGACACTGTGATGTAGTAAGATTTAAAGGAGTTCTACCTGAGTTTGTGAAATGGCAAGGTGCAGCCTCCATTTATGTTACTCTTGACAGTGCACAGCACATCTGCTTTCCACAAAGGTGCCAGAGTGCAAGGTTCTGAGTTATGTAGGATAAAATAAAGAGACATCATTAGCAAGTTTACAGTGTGCTCATTATAAGTATGGAAAAATACAAAACTGTTGAGAGAATGAAGAAAGACATTTTTAATACCCCCTACCCCCACCCCATGATCCTACAGACAAAGGCAAGGTCAACATTTTGATCTATTTCCTTCCTATTGTTTCTATGTGTCTGTGAATGCTTGTATATTCAGTTTTATATCTTGAATCTCTGATGATATTGTTTTGTTGTTTTCTAAGGGCTTGTGATTTATCCAGAAACAGCCTTTAAATGAGTGTGTAATAATAGCCCATTCAAGCAGAATGCTGTAATTGGTAGCTCATTCTCTATGGTAACTTAAGCTTGTTAACAATTTTTCCCTCACAGACTTTTTTGTATGTGTTTGTTTTGTTTTGTTTTTTTGAGACAGGGTTTCTCTATGTAGGTCTGACTGTCCAGGAACTCACTCTGTAGACCAGGCTGGCCTCATACTCATAGAGATCCACTTGCCTCTGCCTCCAGAATGCTGGGATTAAAGGAAAGCATGACTATGCCCAGCTAGTTTTTAGTTAGTGTGTGTGTGTGTGTTTGTATGTGGGTATGTGCACATGAGGACAGGTGCCTGCAGAGGCCAGAGCAGTCACATTTCCTGGAACTGGAGTCTGGCAGTTGTGAGCCTCCTGATATGAATCCGGGAATCAAATTCTGGTTCTCTGAAAGAGCAGTTTGGGCTTTAATTGTCGATCCATCTCTCCAACCCCTATGTTGGGGATTGGTTCTAATGCTTTGAATTAATCCGGCCCCCCAAATCAGGAATCTTCATGTCCAAATGCTGAAGGTCCTTGTCCACAATTGATTTTTGATCTATCAATAAAGAGCATTGGCCAATGGTTGGGCATGACTGAGGCAGGACTTGGGAATTTGTGCGGGCTGGGAACTGGAGAGAGGAAGAGAGAGATTGCCATGTAGCTGAAGTGGAAGAGATCAAGCTGCTTATGTGGAAATACAGTGAGAGGCACAGATGAAACGTAAGAATGAAGTCTGTCCTGTCATCTATTGAGCCAGAAAGACAAATCTAATGGGTAGATGGTTAATAAATCAGTACCACCCCACCAGGCCTCTTCACCCAAATACCTGGTAAAGCATGACTCTTAAACTTGAATAGTTAACCAAATATATTTATGTATATAAACCTCCCAATTGCATAATGCCAATTTACAATGATAAAGTATTATCCCAATATTTCTAACCTCTCCAAAACACCAGAAATAAGTCTGAAGCCATCTAGATATCTGTGTCTCCTCCTCTGCTCTCTGCTTATCTGGTTCACCGAGCCCTTTCCCTCTTTCTCTCTCCTCCCCTTAGTTCCTTTTGCTCCTCCTCCTCTCTCCCCTCCAATCACTGGCCTTTCACTGCCTCAATATGAATGGATAGGAAATATCTTGCAACAGACAAAGAATCTGCATCATCAGCAAAGGCCAGTGTTTCTCTCAAGGGAGTAATACAGCCATGCAGTGTCCTGAGGAACCTTCTTCTAATAACTACTGCCTTTTCACTATCTCAGACATCTTTTCAAATCATAGACATTGGAAAACTAAAAGGTTATTTCTCTACAGGTAAAAATGAGCCAATCCAAACCAGATTAAAATATATATAAATGCAGGTTTTTTGGGAACTCATTCTTGGGCAGGCAAATTCACTGGTCCCAAGGAACCAGGCCAGGAAAGTCTCCATAAGGAGACAGAGGGGAGGGGGAAGAGAAAGAGAGAAAGAGTGTGAGCAGAGAGAGGGAGTGCAGAGACCAAAATGTCTGGATTATATAGGGAAGAGTCTCTGGGGGAGGGGCAGCCCAGCCCCTGGGCTGGGAAGTTCAGGGTAGAGAGTTTCGTATGCCACATGGGTACTGAAGGATACTGGGAGAACCTTGAGGCCACGTCTGCTTTTGTATGTAAAATAGGCACCTCAGCCCTTTGTCCTGGGTCTAAAACCCAACATCCCAGTCTTTTGTTGATAATATTGAATAAAGGGCAACATAATCGTCTATGACTACTTCCTGCGGACATTGGGGGCAATGCCATCTTTGGGAACACTAAGAGAAATGACCATGTGATGCAAAAATACTCAACAAAATTCTGACCAACGGAATCCAAGAATGCATCAAAACAATAATTTACCACGATCAAATAGGCTTCATCCCAGGAATGCAGGAATGGTTCAATATACGGAAATCCATCAATGTAATCCACTACATAAACAAACTCAAGGGAAGAAAACCACATGGTCATTTCATTAGATGCTGAAAGGCTTTTGACAAAATCCAGCATCCCTTCATGATAAAAGTCTTGGAGAGATCGGGAATCAAGGCCCATACCTAAACATAGTGAAAGCAATATACTGCAAACCGGTAGCCAATATCAAACTAAATGGAGAGAAACTTGAAGCAATCCCACTGAAATTGGGGACGAGACAAGGCTGCCCACTCTCTCCCTATCTATTCAATATAGTACTTGAAGTCCTAGCCAGAGCAATCAGACAACAAAAGGAGGTCAAAGGTATACAAATTGAAAAGGAAGAAGTCAAAATATCACTATTTGCAAATGATATGATCATATACTTAAGCAAGCCCAAAACTTCCACCAGAGAACTCCTAAAGCTGATAAACAACTTCAGCAAAGTGGCTGGATATAAAATTAACTCAAACAAATTAGTAGCCTTCCTATACTCAAAGGATAAACAAACTGAGAAAGAAATTAGGGAAATTACACCCTTCACAATAGTCACAAATAATATTACATGCATCTTGGTGTGACTCTAACCAAGCAAGTGAAAGATCTGTATGACAAGAACTTCAAGCCTCTGAAGAAAGAAATCGAAGAAGATCTCAGAAGATGGAAAGATCTCCCATGCTCATGGATTGGCAGGATTAATATAGTAAAAATGGCCATCTTGCCTAAATCAGTCTACAGATTCAATGCAATCCCCATCAAAATTCCAAATCAATTCTTCATAGATCTAGAAAGAGTAATTCTCAAATTCATCTGGAATAACAAAAAAACCCAGGATAGCAAAAACTATTCTCCACAGCAAAAGAACTTCTGGGGGATTCACCATCCCTGACCTCAAGCTCTACTACAGAATAGTAGTGATAAAAAACTGTCTGGTATTGGTACAGAGACAGGCAGGAAGATCAACGGAATAGAATTGAAGACCCAGAAAAGAACCCGCACATCTACGGTTACTTGATATTTGACAAAGGAGCTAAAAACATCCAGTGGAAAAAAGACAGCATTTTAAACAAATGGTGCTGTATCAACTGGAGGTCAGCATGCAGAAAAATGCAAATCGACCCATTCTTATCTCCTTGTACAAAGCTCAAGTCCAAGTGGATCAAGGACCTACACATAAAACCAGACACACTGAAGCTTATAGAGGAGAAAGTGGGGAAGAGCCTTGAACACATGGGCACAGGGGCAAATTTCCTGAATAGAACAAAAATGGCTTATGCTTTAAGTACAAGAATTGACAAATGGAACCTCATAAAACTGCAAAGCTTCTGAAAGGCAAAGGACATGGTCAATAGGACAAAATGGCAATCAACAAATTGGGAAAAGATCCTTACCAATCCTATATCCGATAGAGGGCTAATATCCAATGTATACAAAGAACTCAAGAAGTTAGACTCCAGAGAGTCAAATAACCCTATTAAAAATGGGGTACAGAGCTAAACAGGGAATTCTCAATCGAGGAAACTCGAATGGTTCTGAAGCACCTAAAGAAATGTTCAGCATCCTTAGTTATCAGGGAAATGCAAATCAAAGCAACACTGAGATTCCACCTCACACTGGTCAGAATGGCTAAGATGAAAAACTCAGGGGACAGCAGATGCTAGAGAGGATGTGGGGAAGAGGAACATGTCTCCATTGTTGGTGGGATTGCAAGCTGGTAAAACCACTCTGGAAATCAGTGTGGTGGTTCCTCAGAAAATTAGACATAGTACTACCTGAGGACCCAGCTATACTACTACTGGGCACATACCCAGAAGATGCTCCAACATGTAATAAGGACACATGCTCCACTATGTTCATAGCGGCTTTATTTATAATAGCCAGAAGCTGGAAAGAACCCAGATGTCCTTCAACAGAGGAATGGATACAGAAATTGTGATATATATACACAATGGAGTACTATTCAGCTATTAGAAACAATGAATTCATGAAATTCTTAGGCAAATGGATGGAACTAGAAAGTGTCATCCTGAGTGAGGTAACCCAATCACAAAAGAACACACATGGTTTGCACTCCCTGATAAGTGGATGTTAACCCAAAAGCTCAAAATAAACAAGTTACAATTCACAGATCACAGAAAGCTCAAGAAGAAGGACTGAAGTGGGGGCGCTTTGGTTCCTCTGAGAAAGGGAACAAAATACTCACAAGAGCAATAATGGAGACAAAGTGTGGAGCAGAGACTGAAGGAAAGGCCACCCAGAGACTGTCCTACCTGGGGATTCATCCTATAAACAGTCACCAAACCCTGATAGTACTATGGACGACAAGAAGTGCATACCGAAAAGAGCCTGTTATGGTTGTCTCAGGAGGGGCCCTGCCAGAACCTTACACATACAGAGGCAGATGCTAGCAGCCAACCATTGGACTGAGTGTGGGGTCCCCAATGGAGGAGTTGGAGGGCAATCCGGAGGAGCTGAAGGGGTTTACAGCTACAAGGGAAAAACAACGATGTTGGCCATCCAGATGCCCCAGAACTCCCAGGGACTAAACCATCAACCAAGGGGTACACATGGTTCCAGCCAAAAGTATGGCAGAGGAATGCCTTGTTGGGCATCAGTGGGAGGAGAAGTCCTTGGTCCTGTGAAGGCTCAATAGATGCCCCAACAAAGGGAAATCGAAGGGGAGGGGGAAGGGAGTGGGTCAGGTGGAGGGGCATATACTTGCAGGAGGCAGGGGGTGGGAGGAGGGGTTGGGGGTTTTCGGGGAGGGAGAACCGGGAAAGGTTTTGGCATTTGAAATGTAGATGAAGATTATATTCAATAAAAAAAAAAAAAAAGAAAATGAGCTAAGCTGGAGTTCCCATCCCCCCCCCCCGGCTCATCATCATCATCAGCCTGTGCCCCCCAACTCCATTCCCTACTCCTGGAGACCCAGCGGTGCCTGGATGTCCAGGAGTTTGGGAACCCCTGACCCTCTGTTTCTGACTCTTCTGTGAGGCTTCCCAGTGGCAACTGTATTCCTGGGAGTCAGGGAACCCCAACTTCCGCCTCCCTCATCCTAAGCTCTATTTTCCACCCCCTGAGTGGTGTTTCTATGCTTTACTCAAGCCCAGCACCTGACAACTGCAGCACAGAATAAACACAGTCTATTGCCTCAGCAGTCCATCTGTCCAGTCGTGGGATGGAACCCACAATACCCCGTGTCCACCTTAACTTTGCGGTATCTGAGGAATCTGTTCTCTTGGTATGCTACTCATCCCAACCTCCTAATGTGTCTGTTGGTAGCCCTCTTTCGTTTTGAATCTGTCTAAACTATGCTTCCCTCAGGGACACCTGGTCTACCCTTTGCCCTGGGGCTCCTTATGTGTTAAATTTCCTCATTGTAAACTGCTTCTTAGCTTGACCTTGTTAAGGATCAACCTGTCCCTCTGAGGCATGTTGGGCAGGGGAGATTTGAATCTGGGTTTGCCAAGCAGAACCTAATGTTTAAATGCCAGAGTGAGCAGGCTTAGCTACTGTGGAGGGGGCATACACAATAGGACAACTCAGAAAGAACTCCTTTTATTGTTGTTTGTTTGTTTTTGTTTTTGACACAAGGTACCTTGCAGTTCAAGGCTGGCTTGAACTCACTGGAGCTGAGGATAACCGTGAATTCCTGATCTTCCTGCCTTTACCTCCCAAGTTCAGGGATTGTGGGCCTGCATCATAACTCCTGCCTTAATACTTTATTATGGGACTCAGTCAGGACTTGAGCTGTGTTGTGTGCTCTTAGAGAAGAGGGAGATCACCTCAGATGTCAGAAAGCAGGCATGGGTGTGTGGTGCCAGCCCATAATCCAGGTGCTACAGAGGTTGAGACAAAGAGATTCTAACAAGTTCCTGAGCAGTCTGGGAAACAAACAAACAAAAAAATAAAATAAAAAAAAATAAGATAACCCCCCAAACCAAAAACCCAACAACAGCAACAAACAAAACCCAAAAGAAAAACAAGGAAGAGTTCTTTGTGTATTTTGTATAACACTTCATTAGATGCCCTTTGTGGCTTGTCTTTCCATTGTTTCTAAGGGCAACTCTTATTTTTTCATACAATGATTCATTTCTGGTTCTGTCCTCTAAACCAAACAAATCATTTCAGATGGGCTGCGCAGTGTATAGAACCATTTACTGGTTAGATACGAGCAGGAACGATCTTTTTCTAGAGGCATCCATGTCTGTGTTCCCAAATCCCCAATATCAGAGTTTAGCAGCTCATCTCTGTGTTGATATCTGGGAAGCTGTGAATGTAATGCAATCTATAATGAAATAATTTGCTACTGATTCCTAATTCTTAGGCCAGTAAGTTTTGCTGGCTACTCTGGTTTTGATATGGAATATCTCCCAGAGGTCATTTGCTAAAGTCCTGGTCCTTAGCCCATGGCACTACTAATGGACATGAAGTCTTTAGAAAGTGGGCCTAGTGGGAGGGTAGGTCATGGGAACATGATACTGAGGAGGTCCTATGACCCTCGTCATTTTCCCTCATTCATTTGAAATGAGGTGTTGCTTCTGCCAATGCCTTGCTATAGGCTGGACTCCAATACCACAGGGATAATCAGAAGCTGAAATTCTAAATTATGGAACAAAACCAATCTTTCTTCTTTTAAAATTGTTTTATTGTTGGATATATTTGTTACAGTAACGAAAAGCTGACAGATACACTGGTAATAACCACTTACTTGTTACTGTTGCTTAACTAATAGATATCAAGATGGACTTGTAGTTTTCCGCATTAATGCTAGAGGTAGTTTACATCAGTTCATTAAGTGCTGACAACTTAAACTTCAGGAAATTGTCAGTTCACTGTTAAATAATACCAGTGTTACAAACTGATATGAACTTAAGATATGTAACAAAGACAAAACATTCATTATCCTTTCTTAATTATTTTGGTAAATTTATTATTATCTGTAAGTTTGTTTCTGTTTTGAGATAGTATCTTACTCTATTGACCTCGTTGGCCTGGAACTCATTTTATAGCCCAAGCTGCCCTTACACACACCCCAGTCCTCCTGCTTCAGTATTCTGAGTGTTAGGGTTAGCAGGCCTGAACCACCACATCTAGATGTCTATGTTCTTGAGGGTTTTTAGATCTACTGCACTTGCAGGGCAGAAATGCTATGCAAGGCTGCGTGTAAGTGCACATTTCCTCCAGACTCTGCAACTCAATAACACAGCAAAATTTGCCATAGTGGAAATAACACAATCCAAGTTTGCCCTTCCCAATCCGAGATGGCTCATCGTTCCCAGGGATCAGCCCTCCAACCATCGCTGAAGGGCTGAGTAGACAGCAGTCCCAGCATGAGAACAACAAACAACAAACGTAGAAAGAAATGATCTCAATGAAAGAAAGAGCTCAAAGTGCTCAGTGAACTGACTCTATAAATTTCCCCCTGTTAGTTCAGAGAACATGAAACTGAGGCATACACACACATTCCTTTCTTCAGGCTGACTTCCAGGGCTGGGGATGTGGCTCAGTTGGTAGAGTGCTTGCCCAGCACGCAAAGTGTCCCGGCTTCACTCTTCAATACTGCACAAAATTGGGTATGTTGGCAATGCCTGTAATGCCAGCACTCTGGAGGTGGAGGCAGGAGGATTAGAAATTTGGGGTTGGGCTGGAGAGATGGCTCAGCAGTTAAGAGCACTGACTGCTCTTCCAAAGGTCCTGAGTTCAAATCCCACCAACCACATGGTGGCTCACAACCATCTGTAATGAGATCTGATGCCCTCTTCTGGAGTGTCTGAAGACAGCTACCGTGTACTTACATATAACAGATAAATAAATCCTTAAAAAAAAAGTTCAGGGTTATCCACGGCAACATAGTATATAGAGAATTTGAGGACTGCCTGGGTTACATTAGAATTTTTATTGATATTGTATTTGTGTGTGTGTGTGTGTGCTAAAGTTAAGTTTTAATTTTTTTTAAAGATTTATTTATTGTTATATCTAAGTGCACTGTAGCTGTCTTCACACACACCAGAAGTGGGCATCAGATCTCTTTACAGATGGTTGTGAGCCACCATGTGGTTGCTGGGATTTGAACTCAGGACCTTTGGAAGAGAGGTCAGTGCTCTTAAGTGCTGAGCCATCTCTCCAGCCCATGTTTTAATTTTTAGTTGCTATGCATGCATAAGAGATCTATAACACAGCAATGCCTCTAACCTGTAAGTCCCAGTTGCCCAAGGACAGATAACTTCCTGGAATACTGGGGGCTGTACATGTAAAATAACAAGCCATGTATTATGATACGCAAAGACAGTAAACAAGGCTTACTGTCCCAACTGCACAGGATGTGCTTGATCACACATAGGTGGGAGCTATGTAGATGTGGATCATCCTTTTCCTTGGGGGCAGTTGGCCACTGGCCTGCAAGGACAAAGGAAGCAGAAGCTTGAGCAGGGTTAAGAAGGCCATGAGTACTGATGGATTAACTTCTGGGATCAGCTTCAGTGAGACAATCAACTTTATTGTTCCAGGAATAGGATATATAAGGGGTATGGATGGAAAGGGCTTTTAAGGGTATGGATGGAAAGGGCTAATTGATCATATAACAGCATTCTGGTGGGAAAGACTGATTGGTTATAATATAACACCTAATTATCATGTGGGCAGGAAACCAGAGTGAGACTTGTGTACTGAGGTAAGCAACTCTGCACAAGGTCATTCTTCAGATAAGGCCAGGCACCAGTGTTCAGGGACACTCTCCAGACAAAATCAGACAAGTGAGAAAGGAAGTCCTCCATTTTAGACCTAGCTTAGAGAGCCATCGGGTCATGGGGAACAGCTACCTTAATAGCAGGGTTCTCCAACACATAGACAGGAAGTATGTCAGTATGTATTGTGGCCTCTGATTGAACGAAAGTGGGAAGTATGAAACCTTATGGGTTTTGCTTTTATAAGCCAAGATCTAATATACTTCAGAGCCATTCTCTGGGATTCCAGGGCATGGACCTGGCCAGTGTCCATTTTCCTGACTGGTATTTAATAAAGCTTGCTTCAATTTTGGCTCAAAAATTATGGGCGTGGTCTTATTCTCCTAGGGGTGGAACCAACATGTGGAAGTCAGTTCTTCCTTCCACCAAGTGGTCTCAGGGATGGAACTCATGTCAGGTTGTCAGAGGTGTCATCTTACTAACTCCCATTAGGATATTTCCTATACAGTGTTGGTGGGAGACAGGGTAGGTCACAGGTGATTTTTTTATTTTTTTCTTTTTTTTAAATTTATTTTCTAAGTTTTTTTATTTACCTTCCAAATCATTTCCCCTTTCTCATTTCCTCCCTCCCCGAAAGTCCCATAAGCACCCTTCCCTCCCTCTTTTCCCCATTCAACCCCTTCTCGCTTCTCTGTCCTGGCATTCCCCTACATCCAGTTTTTCCAGGACCAGGGGTCACAGGTGATTACACGAGTGTTAAGCTGATAACTCACTTCAGTCAATCGAGCAGGGGAAACCCCACAACTCTATTGCTCCCATAGGAAGGACTATAGTCTGACACGATGAGTTGACTAAGAAGAACACTTTATGGGCTGCAGGGCTTTCTTTCTTTTCACTTCTGCTTTCTCATAGAATCTCAAGGGACTATCCTGTGGCTGCTTTCTAGTGACAAGTATCTTTTCTCCTGGTTTCTTTGGCTCAAAGTCCCAGGTATAGTCCATCACAGAGAGAAATCACAGTGGCGGGATCAGCTGAGCACATTGTATCCGTAGTCAGAAGAGTTCCTGCATACTAGTGCTTCTCTCTTGTACAGTCCAGGATCCCTGTCTAGGGAATGGTGTCGCCCGCCCCCCTCCCCATAGTAGGCAGGTTTTACCACCTCAGTTGACATGATCTAAGGCCCATCTTCTGGGGCACTCAAGCTTTTGTAAAGTTGACAGTACTAACCATCACATTCCCTCTTTCAGTTATTCTTTCATTCTGATGTACCACACCCTTTTCATCTCATGTAGCCAAGGCTAGACTGAAACTCCCTATGTGACCAAGGATGACCTTGATCCTTCTGTTTCTATCTCCTAAGTGTTGGGATTCCAGGTGAGTGCTACCACACTCTGCTTTGTCCTAGTAATTTATAGGAACAATATGAGGGCAGAAATTGTATGTGGGGAGTTAAGATTTAATCACCCAGAAACAGTAGAGCTTTCAATGTTAGCTAATTGCTGATAGTTATAATTTTACAGTAATTAGGGGCGCAGAAGATGGCTCAGTGGTTAAGAACACTGACTGCTCTTCCAGAGGACCCAGGTTCAATTCCCAGCACCCACATGAGAGCTCACAATGGTCTATAACTCCAAGATCTGACACCTTCACATAGAGACATACAAGTAGGCAAAACACCAATGCACATAAAAACAAACAAAACAAACAAAAATTCATAGTAATCAAACTGATGAGGTTGACACATGACCCATCTACTGCACATAGGAGACAGAATACAAGTCAGTCCTGAGATTGTAAACAGCAGTGGGAAAGGCAGTTTTGGAGCTTGTCTGAAGGAAAAGCCAAGGAGATTATTTGCATATTGCTGGGATTAAGACCACAGGCTTTTGAGACAGCTCAAATTCTAGCCTCCTATTTCCAAATAATCTATATTAAACAAGTTACCTAACACCACTGCAGCGCTGTTTCTTCATTCAAAGAGTAGGGATAATGTGTCTGTGGTGTGTTATGGGGATTAAGATCATGGGACTAGCCTGTGTTCTGAGCTACTGTTGGGAAGTTAGATGTTCTCAGCCTTGAGAAAAGTAGAGGCATGATTGCTCTTGAGAATCAGAGGTTAAAGAGCTGGAGATACTTCAACAGCTTCCATAAGTCTCTAGGGGAAAACAAGGTCAGTTAGGAGTGGGGAAAACATTCCAAATACACTTGGAAACTTGAGGGAGAGCCAGTCTCCCAGGTAAGGAAGATGACAGAAGCGGAGGCATCTGCCTTTGAGTGTGTAACCCCTGAGACAGCCACACTTCCCTGTCTGTGACTGGATTAGTCCATGTCTGTGTTTGCTAGACAAACTCTGGTATTGTTCCTCAGATGCATTCCACCTTTTTTTTTTGAGACAACATTATCTCATTGGCTTAGTGCCTGCTGCTTCAGCAAGTGAAGCAAACAAGCTTCAGGCATCTGTCCATGTAGGCCTCTACAGAAATTGGGGTAAAAAATTCACACCATCTGGCACAATATCCCTAATTGTGCAAGAGTGGCACTCACACCTTGGCAGTAACCAACAACTCTCTGAATGAACTTAAGACCCACTCGACGAAAGGGAAACTGTGTTGGGCACTAGAAACTGGCCAACAACCCGGAGCTAATGAAGTCATGGATCTGCAAGAACCTGCAACCAAAACTTTACTAAGCCAGTATATATCCTAACTACACTCTAGACATTTGTCTTTATATCCACAACTAAGTGTCCTTTTCATCTCTCATCAAGAAAACTTCTCTTTGCAGCAAATAGAGGCCATTACAGAAAACCACAACTAATTGGAATGCAGAGAACAAGAGATCACGAGTGCCCAGTCCTACCTGATTACATCTACAACACAACTCCTATACCTAAGGCTCCTGTACCTCAGGGATTGTTATGGAAGAGGAGGGTGGAAAGACTGTTAGTTAGAATCAGTGTAATAGAAGTTTGCTGTGAGACTGCATCTTCTAGAAATGTCTGAGAAGTTCCACTGAAGTAGAAACTTATGGGTTCTTTGGAAAGTTGGTTGGATGTTGTTTTGCTGGTGCAAACACATGAAGGAATGTTTAGCTGACAGTGGACACAGGTGAAAGAGTAAGGCATACTCATGAAGGAATGTTTAGCTGAAGCAGACACAGATGAAAGGATGTTCTGCTAAAGCAAGCATGTGAAAGGAGAGGTGATGAAGGATTCTTTGCTAATGACAAGGGTAGCAGTAAATTTTGGCTACATTGCTTTGTGCTCCTGGCAGATTGCACATGTGCATTTACCTAGGAGCTATCTTTGCATCCTCGAATGAAAGACACACACACATTAGCTTACTTTAAAATGCCTTGGCTACCTCAAAGTCTAGACACTCCTAAACTCCCGTTACTCCAGGCTCAATTGGGGAAGTGGCCAGTGGCCACTTACTCTAAATCTCACATGGCTGGTTGGCTTTATCTCCTGCAGCTACTGCGTCCTATCCTTCTTCCCCGAGTCATGGCAGCTCTGCTCCATTCCTCCCTGCATCCTATCCGCACATCTCTACATGGTCTCCCCTGGCCCCCCCACCCTGTGCCCAGCCATTGGCTGTTGGCATCCTTATTGATTGATCGAAAATCAATTGGGGACAATGACCTTCAGCATCTGGACAGGCAGATTCCTGATTGAGTCAAAGCATTAGAACCAATCTCCAACAGACACTTATGTGTTGGTCCACCTTACATTTCGTAACTGAGCTTCATTTGTTGGGACTCCATAGAGAGAAAAACACCAAAAAAACTTCTGGTCGTGTGCTGCAGTTTCTTGTTACTTCTTCAGACTCAGGCTGATTGGCTGAGTGATGTCAGCAGAGACAGATGCACGTGCTGAGGCAAGACACATGGAGGACACGTGATGTTTGGAAGGTATAAATAGGACTTGATGGACAGTGACAGAGACAGAGCTTGGCTTGCTGTATAGCTAGCTGTGCACTGCTTATGGGTCTCGCATCTTCCTTGAGAGAGGCACAGCCAAGAACTTCTCCTGGCTTTCCTCCTGGTCCCTTTGTGGGATGATAAAACCATGCCAGGAATCTTGGTGGGTAGAACAGTTTGAGACCCAGAGACTTGGTGGGCACACACCTGAGACTTTGGCAACTCCCTGCTCCCTGCCAGCCTGGAGCTGTGTCACACTCCCCACGTAAGGAAATATGACCTTTGGTCACATAGGCCCTGAACAGACCTCTCCATGCTAATGAGGGACCTAGAGACACTGAGAGCTTAGCCAATAAGCTTCCCTTCCTAGATTTTACTCCCTGCAAAAGGTATTTAATATAGAGTCAGACTCTGAGAAGGAGGTATGCATCCATTTTCTGCCATGAACAGTCAATAAACAGTTTAGAACCATGAACTGTCTCTTTCCATCTCCTACCACCATGGGGAACATGGAAAAGGCCTTTGCCTACAGAACTGAAGCTAAATCTATTAGGGTTCTGTCTAAGCTCCACCCCACAGTTACCTGGCAACAGCCAAGTATGCCCCTCCCTACAGTTACCTGGCAACAGCCAGGTAGACCTGGCCTACTATAAAGGTGCTGCTCACCACCTCCTCTCTCTCTTACCTCTTATCTCTCTCTTACCTCTCTCACTCTCAGCTTCTCTCTTGCTCCCTCTTGGGCTCTCCTCCCCTCCCCCCTCTCTCCACGTGGTCAGCCTCTGCTTCTCTACTCTCTCCCTCTCTCTGCCTTTCTCTACCTCTACTACCCTCTTAACTCCCCTCCCCATGCCCTAAATAAACTCTATTCTATGCCAGTGTGTCTCTGGTCCCTCGGGGGAAGGGATGCCTCAGCATGGGCCCACTGGGGCACCCCTTTCCCCCACACGGCTGTATACAATATTCTCTAAACCTCTTTCTCTTTTTATGATCACAACAAAATCTCCCATAGAAGGCCCTTCTGTGCTCCTAGACAACCGCCACCGTCTCTGTAGTCCTAGATTGTGCATTTGGCCAGACTAAGTCTGTCTTCCTGGCTTCTGGCTTCATCCTGAAGGATGGGACACAGTAGCAGTAGGAGATAAAGCCAACCAGCCATGTGAGATTTAGAGTAAGTGGCCACTGGCCACTTCCCCAAACAAGCCTGGAGTAGCAGGAGTTTAGGAGTCACTCTGGGCCTTTCAAAGAAAAGGACAGATCAAGCCAGATTCAGTTTATTGGTTGTGGACAGAATGCTGGAACATCCTCCAAGTTTACATGCTGAAGTTCTTTTCCCAGGTACCTGTATTTGGAAATTAGGCCTTGAAGACTGTGATTAGGATGACAATGTTAGGGTCTCCTCACCCAATTTGGCTGATGTCCTTATTAGAAGAGGGGCTTAGGGCCTACATGAGCTTCCAGGAAAGAGCAGATACAGAGAAAGGCCATGGGAGAATACAGTGAAGAGGGAGCCATCTGCCCAGGAGGGAGGAAAGCCTCAGAAGAAGCTTGACCTGCTGACTCTGAGTTTTGGGTTTTTGGCCTTCAAAGCCTCCGTCAGAAAATTGCCATTGTTCAGGTCACTGGTGTACGAATTGATGGCATGACTATTCCAAGGTATGGTTAATCAGAAGATTTTTATTGTAGATATATATTAAGTTTCAAACCCTAAACATCTGCTGAATAACATATCAAATCAGATCTGGTCTCCAGGTTCTCCCAGCATCCTTCAGTTTCTACCTGTTATAGGGCATGGCTGACATGCCCACCCTCTACGCAGAATTCTCCAGTCCGGGGACTGGGCTACTCTTTCCCAGAAGTTCTCCCCTATATAATCCAGACATTTGCTTACTTGTCTCTTTTTGTACCTTTGGCCTCTGGGCTGCTGCACCTGGTTCCTCTCTCTCCCCTCTCCCTTCCCCTCCTCCTCTCCCGACGTGGCTCGACTCAGTTGGGTCATGTCCATTGGACTCTCTCAGATGTCTCTGACTCTAGCTATGCTCTCCCACATATCTACAATAAACTTTCTCCTCTACCATACCTAGGAGCAGTCATATTCTTTCCTTTCCTTTTTATTTCTTTCCTTTCTTTCTTTTTCCATTCAATACGAGGAGAGAAATGACAGGGGCATCTGAAAGAGTCCAAAGCAGAGAGATAAAGTAGGAGAACACGACCAGCAGACCAGACATGGCCATGAGAGGAGGGGAGTGGAGCACCACAGAAGAGGAAGAGCCGACCAAGAGAGAAGAGCAAGATAGAAAAGCATAGCCTTATTAGCAGGGCTATAAAGACAAGAGAAGCTTGGGGGAGGGAAACCCATGAGTTGGAAAAGTTTAGGGGAAGGAGCTGGGTGAGAAGAGCCAGGATGTTAGCATGGACTCTGAAATGTATAACAGGTACTTGCAATACTGAGGGAGCCTGAAGACCAGAGTGTGCTTTGGTGTGCTAATAGGCACCACAGATAACCATTAGTCCCTCCTGTGGTAGAGGGGAACCAGCTTCACTAATTCCTGAGGAATGCTGGCTTTTGTCTAACTGCCAGAAGTTGGACCTGACAATTGAGTCTGGTATGTTGTTATGACAGTCCTAGCAGACAGAGAATGCATGGCCAGGATTCCTAAGGGCTGGGGTGTTAAAATGTAGATTTGGGCTTTTGAGACAGTTCAGTAGGTAATGATGCTTGCCACCAGGGCCGATGACCTGAGTTTGATCCTGCCAAGGATTCTCATGGTGGATGGAGGGAATCAACTCCCAAAAGTCGTCTTCTGACCTGTACATGCATGCTGCGGCAAGAGTGTGCCCACATACACATGAAATAAATATATGAATGTAATAAAAATGTAGGCTTATGTCAGGCATGGAAGTGCATGTCTGTAATCCTAACACTTGGAGGCTAAGGCAGAAGGCCAGATTGGGCTATGTATTGAGTTCAAGACTAGCTTGGGCTACCGTGAAAATCCCTCTCTCCAGCAACTTTAAAGAGATTTTTTAAGAAGTCAATGAAGCCTTAGAGTTATTGGGTCTGAGTTGGGTGACTTGGCTTTCTAACTGATCCCATGTGATATAAATGCTCCTGCTCTGAGATCACAGTTGGAAGAGCAAAGTATAGGCAATTGCAACCTCGACCTGTGACACATCTGCTGCCTTTCCATCTCTTTCCCTCCCTCCCTCCTTCCCTTCCTATTTATTTATTTTAAATAGGGTCTTCTTATGTATCCCAAGCTGGCCTGGAACGCATAATGATTCTTCTGCCTCAGTTCCTTACCGTTAGGATTATGTGTATGCTACCACATCCTGCTCACATCTGCTGTCTGTAGTGTTTATTGTCCTCTCTCCGGTTTCTAGCTGAGACCCTAGCTAACTCTTCAATATATTTAAGGACTTGCTTTCTTTGTCTTTTATACCTAGGCTAGGACCAGGAGAAGGTAATGACGGGTGTTTCAGTTTGCCTGTCTTAGTTCAAGGCTAACCAAGGAGGGGTACTGTCTACCCGCTGCTTAAGCCAGAAATTCTGCCCAAGGTAGAGGGAAGCAGAGGTGGGGTATGGGATTAGGGATGGGGTGGGCAGTGCCTGAACACAGTCCTGGGATAGAGAGAATCATAAAGGTAGAGCAGGGCAGCTGAGTGGAAACTGACCAGAAAGTCTGGTCAGGAGCTGGGGGAGTGGGAACAGTGCTTGGGGAGAGTGGTGATTACTTTGGAGTCAGAAGAATGTTGATTATTTGCTTTAGAAAGACAAGGTCTGGGACCAGCTGGGGAGGTGGTGTTTTGTACCCAGGTAATCCCAGAAGTTGGGAGGTAGAGCCAGGAGGATCAGGAGTCCAAGGCTGAGTCTGAGGCCAGCCTAGGATAGATGAGAACCTCTTAAATGCAACCCCTTTCTCCTAGACCCCCAAATCAAGACAGGGTCTAGGAGACCCTGAACTGCCAGATGGCATGGTCCTTACTCCTATCAGATGGAAAGCTAAGTTTGGATTAGGAACCTCTTATCACCCTTATTTTGAGACAGGGCCTTGCTGTGGTAGCTGGCTTGGAACTCACTATGTAAGCTGTGCCAGCCTGAAGCTTGCAGAGGGGAAACTTTCCTATCTCTGTCTTTCAGATCCCAAGATCACAAGTATTCACCACTACACCAGGCTTTACAAGCTTTGATGACCTGAAGTAAGGGTCCAGCAATGTGTGCTTTATCTTTCTTGTTTTAAGTTAGTCTGAGGATTGAAGTCAGGGGACCTTGGACATGATAAACACACAGTTCTCCACTAAACTGGGCCTTAGCCCCTATGTTTTAGAGAGGAATTCATTTCTAAAAACCTTACTTGAAAATTTATCTGAAAAATGAGAGAAATAAATTAAAATACATTATATAAAATTTAACCACAGACAAAATTAAAATGCATCTATAATCATTAGACAAATAGTGCTATTCTTAATAAATTATTAATTATTCAGGAAACCTTTGAATCTTAAAGATCTGCAATTCCATACTTAGATGTTTCCTCATAAGGGAAATCATGTTATAACTTTTTTTTTCCAGATTTTAAATTATGTGTAGCTGTATGTGGGTATGTGCACATGAGTAGAGTCACGTTGACTCCCTTTGCAGTTACAGGTGGTTGGAAGCTGCACAATATGGGTGCTGGAGCCAATTCATGTCCTCTGCAAGAGCAGTATGTGCTCTTAATTGCTGAGTCATCTCTTTAGCCCTTTTTCTTCTCCTCCTCCTTTTCCCCCTCTTCCTGATCCTCCTCCTCTTCTCTCTTTTTTTTTCTTTTCTTTTTTTTTTTTGGAGACTGATTCTTCATAGCTCAGGGCAGACCTCAAAACTCTCCATGTGTTCCAGGCATGTACCCTTACACCTGGCTCTGTTGCAATTCTTAAGTTAAAAACAAGGTAATTTAATATCCTTTTCCCTGCTTGGCACTAAGCATCTTGCTGAATTGTAAAATTAGCTAATTTTCATCTTTTAGAAAATTTTACTTGTTTTGTTTCCCATAAATAAACAACATTTGAAAGTTGTGGGGATTTACTTATGATAAGCAGCAACTTCAGATAAAAGCTTGCAATCCCGCAAGGCAAATCACAGCCGACGGAAGGGCTTTATTTTCTTCAAAGGGGACTGCCCAAATAAAGGAAGAACAGCATGTATCAGACAAGGCACTCTCACAGGCACACCGGGGCTTGGAACCAGCTTAATTCTCAATCATACATCCACTTATGTCCACTTCAGTCTCAGCTAGATGCCTGACTTTGGTACACTACTTTATCTCTAGTCATTTCAGTTTCCTCTTCTACAAAAGCAGGGATTGGGCCTCCTGGTGTCTAGCCTTGATGTTCGCTGCAGCCACAAAAAGCTGCTTTTGATTGTGATTGTCAGAAAATGAGTCAAGACCCAGAGACGTGAAGCAACCAACCACCCACGCCTGGTGTCAGAGAAGCTACCTGTGGGTGAAGTGCTGAGATGGCTGGCTTCTAGCCAGAGACACTTTCCTTTGTGTCATGCAGGCTCACATGCTTTTCAGAGATAACTTCCCTACTCCAAATCTGAAAACAAACCAGGAGAAACCCATATGAGATCTTGGGCAAAGATTGACTTCCTTCAAGGAAACAGTCATTCTTCTGGATGGCTTGATCTAAGTCACAGATAGCTTATTGTGGTCAGAGGCATCTTTCTAATGAGGCTGCAAAACCACATGAAAGTAGGCCAAGGGCTCGTACTCTGTAAATGAGTGGTGTGGAGACCGCAAGGTACCTTTGTGGTAGGTGAGTGACCTGAGGGCAGAAGCTGTTCCTGGCTCGTCTGTGGGATCAGCGAGACAGGGTTCCGCACCTCATGCCTTCTCCCATGGGCATAACTCATAGAGCAAGACTGAGACGGGGGTGAGGGGTAGGCTGGCAGAGTTAAGGAGACAAACGTATAGGAATGGCATCTCAGACCGGTTTGTTCAGTCTCCACTGAGAACTCACTCTCAAGTCCTCTCAGCCTTTCCTCACACGGGACTTTGTCCTTCCTTCCAAAGACAGGAAAAATGCCAAGAACCTAGGTCTGTATTCTACCTGCTGCCTTTCTTGTTTTTATGGGGGCTGGGATTGAGCTTGGCTTCACACACACCAGTTAAGTGCTCTACCACCAGCATGCTGCCTGTTGTTTGTGAGACAGTCTTGCTGTGTATCCCTGGCTAGCCTGGTGCTTGCTACTTAAATCCAGGCTGGCCTCAGTCTCAGCCTCAGGAGGATACCACCTCAGTGCACTGCCTCTCTTCTTCAAACAATCTTGAATTCACTAGTGCCTATGGATTTCCTTACTAACACAGGGAAAAGGTCAAATCAGACAGACACTGTTGAACTTTAGAACTTAAGGATCTAAGTTTGTAAAAGTCATACATGGTATCTTCTGTCTTTTCTGACTCTAGGGATAGCTTTGAAATGTGGGGGTCAGTAATATAGAGGCTCCTCTGACTGAATGACTGCTCACTCCTCAGAGATCTCAGTTTTTGGTTTCATTTCCTTTTTCCTTTGCCTCTCCTCCTTTTTCTCCCCCTTCTCCTCCTCCTTCTCTCTTCCTCTCTCCTCCCCCTCCTCTCTAACATCTTGTGTAGCTCAGATTGGCTTCAAACTCTCTATGTAGCAGAGGATGAACTCCTGATCCTCCTGCTAGGATCATAGGCATCCACTGCCTTCCACAGCTTAGTTATTGGATTTCTAGGGGCTGTGCAATACCAGCAGGTTTCTTCCTGACTTTTTTCCACCGCTAATCAATGTACCCCATGCTGTGACCCTGAGCATCCTTCTAGGCAGGCCTCAAAGCTATGGGCTCAGAGGTTGTGTGGAACTCTGCTTCTCCTTGATTACCTCTCTCCTTGCTAAATGGGAGTGGTGAACTCTGGAAAGAGTGAAGATACTGAAAGGGAGGAAACTCCCAGACATTGCCAATAAATATGTCTGCTCAACCCAAGAACACTGAAGGTCTCCGTTTAGGTGACAGACAGGAGGTGGGGAAAGAAACAGGAGGAAAGGTCAGGGTGGGAGCTACACACCTTTAATCCCAGCACTTGGAAGGCAGAGGCAGGTGGATCTCTTAGTTGAGGCCAACCTGGTCTATTAGTGAGTTCCAGGACAGGCAGGACTACATGGAGAAATCCTGCATTGAAAAACCAACCCAACTCAAACTGAGAGAGAAAGAGAGAGAGAGAGAGAGAGAGAGAGAGAGAGAGAGAGAGAGAGAGAGAGAGAGAGAGAGAGAGAGAGATTATTATGGAAGCCCAGGAGGTTGAAGCACCAAAATGAACCCACCCAACAGTGGCAAATGCTGTCAGAAGGTCAAGCATGATTGTACAGGCCTGTCATCCCAGTCCTTGGGAACTGGATTCAGCTGGATAAGGAATTCAGGGCCATCTTCCACTACATATGGAGTTAAATCTAGGCAGAGCTACCTGAGACCCTATCTCAAACAAGTGAATTAGAGGGTAGTGGGGTGGCTCAGCAGGTACAGGTACTTTCTGTTCATACCTGATGACTTGAGTTCAATCCCCAAAATCCGAGGTGGAAGGAGAGACTTCACATGGCACATATATGCCCTCCCCACAATAATAAAACAAAGGTTTAAATAACTTTGAGGCAACAAATTTCTAGTCTGAAAAAAAAATCTTATTTGTTTTATATTTTTCACATTAAGCTTTATAGTGGGGGGTATCTGGAGAAATGGCCCATGAATTAAAAAAAACATCCTGAGTACTTACACCTGTTAACTCCAGCTCTAGGGACCTAATGACTTCTACTAGTTTTCGTGGGTGTGCATGCTCGAACAATACACACACACACACACACACACACACACACACACACACACAGAGAGAGAGAGAGAGAGAGAGAGAGAGAGAGACAGAGACAAGAGAGAGACAGAGACAAAGAAACAGAGACAAAGAGAGACATACACATAAATAAGAAGGAAATCTTTAAAACTCTGTGGTGTTTTTTGTTTGTTTTGTGTGTGTGTGTGTGTGTGTGTGTGTGTGTGTGTGTCCACGGGATGTGCATGCAACTCAATTGGTAGAGTGCTTGCTCACTATGCACACAATCCTGGATTCAGTTCCAAGATTGCATAAACTACACTTGGTGGGGTAATCCCAGTGCTCAGGAAGATCTGAAATTCAAGGTGAGAGTACTCAGGTACATTGCAAGTTTGAGGTCAGCCTGGGCTACATGAGACCCTGTCTTAAAAACAAAAATTAAGAAATTGATAAAAACTTGCTTTTCAGAGGCCCTAGAAAAGTAGCCACTCTTTGACATATCACTTTATATAACACGTTCATTTATATCTCTGATTCTGACCAAATACCATAGACTTTATTCTGTGCTCCTTCTCTCTATCCCTTTCTTTATTTCCCTGACAGTGAGGACTCTAGAAATAATTCATATACATTTTTTCTCTACTCTAAGATACATAAAAGTCATATCAGAATTACTAAGTTGTTGAATGGTAAACAAACAAAAATCAACTAGAGTTTAATATTTGTTTAAAGGTATTTTAGTCTTTAGTGCAGTGTGAGTGTGTGTGTGTGTGTGTGTGTGTGTGTGTGTGTGTGTGTGTATCTGGTAGTCTGTCAAAAGACCTTGCTCAAGAGCTGGGCATAATGACATATACCTATAATCCCAGCACTTGATAAGGATTCAGAGGTTCAAGTCCAGCCCTGGAAAATGTGTAAAGCTTTTATCCTTGAATTCTGGCCATATTCTGTTGATTTTGACTTTGTTCATGATCTCAGCTAAAAACTAATCCCAGAGCCAAGCATAAAGCCAAACCAATCCACAGCCTAAACTGGAACCCATACTAAAGGCCAGACTTACGAAGGTCAGTTTAAGCACATTGCTTCAGAACAGGTCAGTATTGGTTCAGGTACCAGCTGATGACCCCGCACAAAACCCAGCAGAACATTCTCAATGTAAAGTGGCATGCATGTATGCAGACAACACTGCCTGACCTCCACTGAGTGACCAGTCCCATGCACAACTTAACACTCCCTAGTGCAGATTGGCACAGAAAGTCAGATCAGAGTTAAAACATCGCTCAGCACGGTCCAATCCTAGAATGTGCTAGCCTACTCTCAGACGCCTTAGTCTATCTGTCAAGCACTTAATGTTGCCCTACTAGTTTTAGATGTTGCAGTAGGTACTGAGCCTTGGACATGGGAGGACTTCCTAAAAGTTCGAATCATCTAGGAAGCCTTAGTAAAGTCAACACTTCCAGAATGGTGTCATCAAATAACCTCACAGATTTTTTTCTCATGACATATTTTGCTTCATCTGCTTATGCAATTTTTAAATTACATAATGGTATGTCCTATGCTGATCCCATCCCATCACCTATGTCCCAGTAGGTTTCTATACTGCCTGTAAGCTATTTCAACAAATATTTACTTAGAAGACACAAAAGTACTGCCTTTAACTTGCAATCTCTAATTCTACAAAAGGAGATTAATAAATTAATAAAACCACTGTAAGTACAATAAAGGTAAAATAAAGACACCTTCAGAGTTCAGTGGATGCATAATGGAAGAGTGGTTTCTCAGGCCAGCATGGCAACATGCACATGTGATCCCAGCATTTGGAAGACAGAGGAAGAGAGATTATGGTGATAATTTTGAAGCTAGCTGGGGCTATACAATGAATTTGTGTTAGACTATATGTAGCCCAGGCTGGCCTTGAACTTGATCCTCCTGTCTCTACCTCCCAAGTTCTGGGCTCATAGGTGTGCACCAACATACCCAGCTCAAAAGAATTGTTTCTCAGTTTAAAAGAATGTGATGTGGTTAGAAGTAATTTATATTAAGTGCCCACCCTCATTTATCCTCATTTATGTGTGTGTGTGACAGTGTGTGCAGAGGCCAGTGGACAACCTTGGGTGCTATGGTGGTTTGAACATGCTTGACCTAGGGAGTGGCACTACTGGGAGGTGTAGCCTTGTTGGAGTAGTTGTGGTCTTGTTGGAGGAAGTGTGTCACTGTGGAGGTGGGCTTTTAGACCCTCCTCCTAACCACATGGGAAACAGTCTTCTCCTGTTTGCCCTTGGAACAAGATGTAGAACTCTCAGTTCTTTTTTCCAGAGCCATGCCTGCCTGGATTCTGCCAAGCTTTCTGATATGATGATAATGGACCAAACTTCTGAAACTGTAAGCCAGCCCTAATTAAATGTTGTCCTTATAAGTGTTGACTTAGTCATGGTGTCTGTTCACATTAGTAAAACCCTAACTAAGACAGATGCCATTCCTCAGGTGATATTCACTTTCTATTATTTTTTAATTTTGGAGAGAGAAGCACTCTCTGGGCTGGAATATGGCAGGTAGGCTTGGTGGGTTAGCTCATGAACCCCAGGGATCTGCCTGTCTCTGCCTCCGGAGCACTGGGATTAGAAGCATCAACTGTCGTCATGTCCAGCTTCCCCTCCACCCCACCCCCACAATGGTTCTGGGATCTAACTCAGGTCCTCATGTTTACAAGATAAGTGCTTCACTGACTGAGCCTCTTCCCAGGCCTCTGCACTGTGATGAGTAGGTAGGAGCTTATTCTTTTTGTTTTTGTGACACTGGGGATTGAACTCAGGGTCACCTGTCTGAGACAAACTTTCTACCAATGAACTCTATCACCTGCTCTCAGCTGGCTCTCTCTACTTTCAGGAGTTGGGGTAGAACAAGATCTGACTGCCTAGCACTGACCGACTTAGAACTCACTCTGTAGATCAGGCTTGGCTTAGAACTTGCATTGATCTTGCTTCTGCCTCCCAGGGGCTGGGATTATAATCTTGTGCCACCTGTCTGCCTTTCCCTTTTCCCCTTATTATTCTATTATTATTGTTATTATTATACCAACCCATAGGATAATGCCACCTACATTCAGGGTGGGCTTTTCCTCCACAGTTGTCATTGGAAGCTCTCACATGCACACTCCACGGTGTGACTCATAGGTGCTCTGGTGTTAAGATTCAATCCATCTATGTGACGAGAAGGATGGGGATTGTTTCCCTAAGTGTGCGAGTGCAGAGTGCTCTTCCAGTCACTGATTATGAACTTCTTAGAGACTCAACAGGATGGCTGCCTAAACAAGACCTGAACAAGGATGACACCAATAGACATGCTGACATGGCAGGGGGACATCTCATGGGGCCCCAACCCTAGACAAAGAACTACAGGTAACTAAGGAATACCAAGAGAGAAAGAACTAGTCTCTCCCAGGGAAGACAGGGAAAACCCTCCCCAACAATTGGTTATCTAATACGTAGTGATCAGTTCTGAAATCATATGCATATAAGTACCATTATATGAACTAAGCAAGCTGTATTTAGTATTTACGGTTATGAGCCACCAAGTGGATATTGGGAACAAAACTTGGGTCTTCCACAAGAACAAGTGCTCTTAACCACTGAGCTACCTCTTCAGACTCTAGTACTGGGATTTTTAAGTGTTTTTAATTCAAAATGGCCACTGTGGCAAAGCAATGCATTTTGGGGTGGCATATGCTCTTTCAACACAATGGTGGAAAAATGTGGTTAGAGCTGCAGGCTCAGCTCTAAGGAAGGTTGCCTATAATCTAGGCTCCTCTTCTTTTGTCATGGATTTCTTTCCCCTCCTGCCATGTATTTCCAAATATTAACTCACCTGTTACCATTAGATACATGTTGGCTACAGGTAGATTGTGATAAACCAGAAGAGCCAGTCTTGGCAAGGATGGACATTATTTCTTTGTTCCAGCTAACTGATGCCTTGAGACATGTAGGCTGTCAGGACTCCAGCATTTCACGAGAACCCAGAAATTCTAGCTTTTATTCCAGAAATACCAAATATGATAACTAATTAGGGGAAAGAAAACTCAAAATCCTGTGTATGGACCAACATACCACCCTTTTGGGAGTGAGTCCCCCTCAGACTCCTCATTACTCAGATTACAGGTATGAGCCACCATGCCTGACTTCAGGTTGAGTTAAGATTTCATGCAACCCAGGCTGGTTCTGCATCCCTCATCTTCCTGCCTCTGCTTCCTCATTGCTGAGATCTCAGGAGCAGGTCAGCATGCTTGGCTTATTCAGGACTGAGGATCAAACTCATGGCTTCATGTACTCATGAATTACTCCACCAATTGTACTGCTTCCTCAATCCCCAGCTCTCAGCATAGTGAAGAATCATGGGCATTCTCTGATGAGACGACTCACTAGATACACCATCCATTCCTAAGGGGAGAGGATGGTCAACTATTTTTTTTAACTTTATGGAATGAAGATACTGGGATTAGGATAAAGGTTTAGGAGGTGATCATTGTATATTCTCACTAAGTCTTCCCTCGGCATAAAACAAAAATTATGACTGTAACACACAAGATTTATTGGATAATGTTTTTTACTGAATGATTGGAATTTATTCTAAACTGTTGTAATCCTTGTAACTGATAATATATATATATATATATATATGTACATATGTATATGTATGTATGTGTATATGTATATGTTTAAATGTGAAATGCTCCCAATCAGGCTCATGTGTTTGAACGCTTGATCCCCAGCTGGTGGCGCTGTCAGAAAGTTGTGGAACCTTTAGGAGTTGGTGTCTGGTTAGATGAAGTATGTCACTGGGGTTGGGCCTTGAGGTTTTATAGCCTGACTCCTCTTCCTGTCCTCTCTCTGCTTCCTGGATATGGATGCAGTGTGACTAGCCACCTCATGCTCCTGCTGCCATGCCTGCCCCACCAAGATGAGCCGGATCCCTGCTTCAACTGTGAGCTGAAATAAAGCCTTCCTTTCCTGAGTTGCTTACCAGGTATTTTGTCAATAAAGTAAGAAAGTAAATGCAATATGTTTCGGAATTCTATTTTGAGTGTTCTCTCTCTCTCTCTCTCCCTCTTCCCCTCCCCCCCTCTCTCTCTTTCTCTCTCTGTGTGTGTGTGTGTGTTTCAATGGGGAGGGCACATACTAAACACTCTCCCACTAAGCTATATCCATAGGCTTAAAATAATTTTTTTTGAGACACAGTGTCACTAAGTTGCCCAGGTCAGTTTTGAACTTATCCTGTGCCCAAAGCAGATCTTGTATTTTCAATTCCCCTTCCTTAGCCTCCCAAGCAGCTGGAATTAAAGGTACAGACATGTTTTCAAATTTACATAGCGTCATTTAGAAATGTTTTAGCAATGCAGAGAAACTATACTTTCGAGAAAATGGATGCTATTAGATTAGACACCATCCGTTTACCATGAGGCATGGGGATAACTCACAAGACGAAACACTTTAGTGCTTGAGTGGGAGGAGCTTCCCAAGGATGCCACTGACTCTGAATGGAAATAGTCCTCCTCATCTACTACTACTTTGTTTTCTCCATATGCTGGGAGGGGGACTTTGTCTCTGACTGGCACACTAACTGGTTGAATCTCCTCACCCTTTCCTGTAGAGCCTGATCCCACAGCTACTACTGATACTTGTAATAGTTTTCCTAGACATTCTTCTAGAGGCATAATGCCACCTTTAATTGCAGTTTCAACTGCACTGCTTTTAACAAATGGCTCTCTTAACAGTGGAGGAAACTCTCTGCTTCCCCTGACGGGAGCCACCACTGCCACCGCTGTTGGGACTCTGTGCCTTAGCTGCCATTGCCAGAAGAATCCATCGGTCTGGCTGGCAAGGCTGGCTACCTAGCACAGCCCAGCACATGGTGCTGTTGTTGCTTTTTACTTTTTTAGGGAAGTAGGTTTGGTAAGATTGCTAATGGGGGGTAGGATCACTGTTCTTTGTTAGGAAATTTTGCAGGGATAGTACGATTTTTAAAGTAAAGACCTCTTGAAATTATGCCTACTGTAAATAGATCTAGATATGATTTGTTGCTATGAATATTTATCTCCTACATGTTAATCTGTATAATAGCAAAGGGGAGAAATAGAATTTTGCATTTTTGTTTTTCTTTGTTTTTCTTTTCGTTTTCAGTTTTTCAAGACAGGGTTCCTCTGTGTAGCCCTGACTGTCTTGGAACTCACTCTATAGACCAGGTTGGCCTTGAACTCAGAGATCTGCTTGCCCCTGCCTCCCAAGTACTGAAATTAAAGGCACATTTTCTTTCTCAAGGAGAAAAAAAAGCAAAAGTTTCTTTGCCAAAACATTATGGAAAAAAAAGTACTAATATTTGAGATACTTTTCTTTTATCCATTTATATGTTCAACAAATACTTTTGATTGGGATCTGAGTGATAGCCCACATATCTTCTATGCCCTCATGAACTTTATATATCTGTGAAAAAAAAAAAAACTAAGGACCCAGGCATAGTGGCACTCGCCTTTAATCCCAGCACCTGGGAGAGAGAGGCAGGTGGATCTCTGTGAATTTGAGGCCAGTCTGGTCTACACAGCCAGATTTAGGACAGCCATGGAGAAATAGAGAGACCGTGTATTTCAAAAAAGAGAGAAAAAATTACATCTTCCATATACATGAGTGAATATGTGATCAAGGCGAGGTGGGGTTGGCTGCTGGGGGCTAGCAGCACTTGAATTCCAGTGGTTGAGAAGAACCAGTCACTCTTCTGAAATGGGCTGAGCTTGGGCAAAGGTCTTAGGTGGGAAGGTTTTCAAAGAACAGACAAACCCATGTGGCTAAAGTGTAGTGACTCAGAGAGAGAGAAGGAGGTTGGGCAGAACGAGGAGAAAGGTGACATGCAGGCTTTGACAGACATCGGAGGAATTTAAAAGGTTTAGATGAGAAAGTTTTGTTTTCAAGGAGTAAGTACTGTCTCTTAAAGCACTATGGAGAAGGGATGATTTTGGGACCAGTGCCAAGGGGGTGACAGGCAGGACACTCATGAGAAACAATGGTGTTGGTGGTGAGTGAGGTAGAGATAGATTGATTGAGTCTGGAGGTAGAAGAACCCACAGATGGTATAGATACGTGGGATGAAGGAGGGTCACAGCTGACTCACACGGTTTCAGTTGAGCAACCAGGTGCATACTGTTTATTGAGATAAGGATGGAGAGAATGCAGGGTAGGTTGCAGAGAAATCGATGCTAAGACATAGTCAGGTGTCTAGAGATCTGTCAGGTAGTACTTTCTGGATCAGGGAAAAGGGTGGAGATAGAGTTCTGAGTTGGGAGTTGGCTTATGGTGAGGGAAAACGTGTCATATCTTTGTCAGCTAAGGGAGGAGCTCTGGGGTAACAGCCATAGTTAGGAGACTTCTGACAGACGTGACACATGAGCTATAGGCTTCCTCGCTCACTGCCTGGCAGTATAACTATTGTTACATTGATGAAAACCATGACTCTGGCTCTCAGGTTGAGATGGACTCTGCAGCAGGTAATAGCAGAAAGCTGTGAGCTCAGCCCATGTCTCCCAGCAGCAAAGCTCCACATCCCCCAGAGAAAACTTTGTGTGGCCGCTGTACCAGTCAGACTTTGTGTCAGTGTGGCCCAAGTGTCTGAGAGAACAACTTAGGGGAGCAGAGGTTGATCTGGGCTCACGGCTTCAGAGCCGTCAGTTCTCCACGGTGGAGAGGGCATGGCAGAGCAGAACAGGTCATGTCACGGTAAGAGTTAAAAGAGACCGGAAGAAGACAGAGAATGTCCATTCAAAGACGACTGTAGGAAGAAACAGCCTCAGAGAACTGGGAGCGGTGGGCGGATTTACTTAGAGTCAGAGTGAAAGGAGGGTGGGTACATAGAGAGAGGCAAGTGACCTGGATCAGCACGTGGTTCTTCAGTGACAGCTTCCTGAGAGGGAGGACCAGGGGGATGAGAAATAATCAGGAAGCCAGGACAATTTAGGAGCCGGAGGTCTTGCGCAAGCGGGTGGCTCGTGTAAGGAAGTCTATTACGAAACACAGCATTTTATTTACCATTTGTAGGGGAAATGGAACAGAAGCACCAGAAAGCTATCACAGGGCAGGATGAAGTCAGCAGGAAGTAGCCAAGCAATGTTGCACAAAAGTGACTCAGGCTATCTCATGCACGTCACAGGCCAGGCACACAGAAGCCTTAGGACTGATAACCAGGGCCCCTCTATGGGGAAGACTTAGGTTCTCAGGATCCAACACACGAAGTTCCACAAGGCCCTGGCCCCAGGCTACTGCCACACCTCTTCCTGATCTTAGACCAGGAACTACGTTTCTTCTCCGTAAATCAGGGCCTCAGGGAAAGCCTTGGGTTAGTCTGACTCTGAACAGAAACTTTTCAATAAATTTCGATACTAGCAGGGCTGGGTCAATGGTTAAGAGCACTTGCTCTCGCAGAGGCTTAGGGTCAGGTTCCCAGTACCCACATGGTAGTCCATAATCATCCAAAACTCCAGTTCCAGTGACTCAGATGCCTGCTTCTAAAATTCTTGGGTACCAGGAATGCACAGATACACAAACTTACATGCAGACTAAATACTTAAAATAAGATAAACAAATCTGAAAATGGAAGAAAACGGGTGATGCTTTTCAAAGGATGAGAGTTTGACTCCCAGCACCCACATCAGACATTCACACCTATCTGTGACTCCAGATGCAGAATGATCTAATGGCCTCCATGGACACCTGCACTCACATACACTCCCACAAACAGAAACACACATGCATAACTGGAAATAATTAATGAAAAGAATTAAGTAACACCTGTGAGTGGTGGCTCATGCCTGTAAACTTAGGACTTAGGAGGCTGAGGCAGTGGGATTACCTCAACTATTTTGTAAATTATTCTTGTAATTTTTTTTGATACGGGGTCTTACCACGTAACTATGGCAGACCTAGAATTCACTATGTAGACCAGGCTGACCTTGAACTCACAGAGATCTCTGCCTCCCAAGTGCTGGGATTAAAGGCATGTACCACCACACTAGTTTTAGGTGTGTGTGTGTGTGTGAATATAAATGCCAGAGTTTACAGGTGGAGGTATTTCTTAGATAGGGTTACTGTCTTAGTGTTTTATTACTGTGAAGTGACACCATAACCACTGCACAGCAACTCTTTTAAAAAAGAAAACATTTAATTGAGACTGGCTTACAGTTTCAGAGGTTCAGTACATTATTGTCATTACAGGAAGCATGGAAGCCTGCAGGCAGACAGGGTGCTGGAGAAGAAACTGAGAGTTATACATCTTGATCTGAAGGCAGCAAGAAGACTGGATTTCACACTGGGTGGAGTTTGAGCATAGGAGACATCAAAGCCCACCTCCACAATGACACACTTCTTCCAACAAGGCCACACCTACTCCAATAAGGCCACACCTCCTAATAGTGCCACTCGCTATGGCCAAGCATTCAAACAAATGAATCTACAGGGCCAAACCTATTCAAACCACCACAGTTACTATTTCTGTAATGGAACACCATGACAACTGGTGGAGCAAACTGGGGAGGAAAGGGTTTATTTGACTTGCACTTCCACATTACTATTGATCATTGAAGGAAGTCAGGGTGGGTACTCAGACAGGACAGGAACCTGGAGGCAGGAAATGAAGCAAAGGCCATGGAGGAGTGCTGCTTACTGGCTTGCTCCTCATGACTTGTTCAATCTGCTTTCTTATGGAACCCAGGGCCATCAGCTCAGGGATGGCACCACCCACAATGGACCGAGCCCTCCCCCACAATCACTAATTAAGAAAATGCTCTACAGGCTTGCCTACAGCCTGATATTATGGAAACATTTTTCTCAATTAAGGTCCCTTTCTCTCAGATGACTCTGCTTGAATCAAACTGACATAAAACTGTCCAGACATGGTCAGAGGATGACTTTTAGGTGTTAGTTTTGTCCTTCTGCTATGGCCTCTGGGATGGAACCTCAGATTGTCAGGCTTGAGAGGCAAGCACCCACTGAACAAGCTCACTGACTTACGACAGCTTTGATGCTAGTTTGGTCCTTGGGCTACATAGTGAGTTATAGGCCAGCCAGGGCTACCATAGTGATACCCTGCCTCAAAAGAAATTTAAAATTATTGAAAAATAAGCAGAAAAATGATTTGGAGGGTGGCTTGGCATCCAGAAGGGATTTTCTTGCTAACATTACATTATAGAAGTTTTAAGCATATAGAAAAGTTGAAAGAATTTTGTACTAAAGTCACTGAATTCTATACTTTATGTTACTACTTCTTTTTTTGTAACCACATTTCTTTACTTAAGGGGTTTTTACATTATGGGAGATATTCTGTGGTACCATAATCATAGGCCTGGTTGGTGACTCTACAGGCAGAGGATTACAGGAAAGGAGAGGAATATCCAAAGACAGGAATGGAGCCATTGGGTAACAGGAACCAGGTCAGTAAGAGCAAAGGGACAGCCTTTTAGGTTACACATGTGCAGAAAAAGGAAATGACTAGAAAGTCCAGAGGCTCTGCAGATTTGAAACTGAGATATGGTGAGCGTGGTGCTATTGCCTAACCAACCGCTCAGCTCCGTTCTTCCTTGTTAGTGGAACCCAAATTTGGTGTGGAGGTAGCAATGTAGAAAGAGATTAATTATGATTGATCCAAGTCAGTCATGACTATTGCCTTCCCCTCTGTGGGACACTGACTATCTCAGGATACTCCCAGGTGAAGAGAATAATTGGCAGGGGCCACTGTGAAAGTCCTGTGAAAGAAAGGGAAAGTACTTTCTCAGAAAAGGCCCTTTACTGCCTCGCCTGCTCAGTCCCTGATCTCCATGATTCCTACGTTTGAGGTCAAGGTTCATACTGTCTCCAGGAGTGTAGAAGTGTATCCCTCAGATATTAGCACTTGAGAGTTGGAAGCAGGAGAATCGGAGTTCAAGGTCATCCTTGGCTACACAGAGGCTAGCCCGGGCTACACATGATTCAGCTCCTATAATCCCAAATAAAGAAACAAACAAACATAATGAGTGACTTGGGTTGGGGAATATAGCTCAACCTTAGAGCACTGTTCAATGTGTGAGGCCTCAATTTCCATCCTAGCGTGACAATCCCTCACCTCAACAAATCCAGAACACTGATCAAACTGACATAAGGAAATTCTCAACAGAGGTGATCAGGTTATCTGCTAAAAAACGAGAGGAAAGGGAGGAGCAGAGGCACATAGCTGTGTGGGATGGACATGGAGGGTGTGGGAGGAGGAGGATGGACAGAGATGCTGGAAGGTTGCTGGGCAGAGGTTACAGTTTGGGATGAGTGACTATGACTTTAGAGATGCAAATCTGATGACTTTTCTCCCACAGCACAGAGCAGCGGTGGGATAGGGAGCACTTGGGCTTCATCTAAGGCTGAGTTTTTATCAGATGAGAGTACAGTGAGAAATACAGGCAAGGGAGCGCATGCCTGTGTGGGAGCGATTTCATAAATCAGTCACATGTTGAACTGGGTTAGGAGGGGAAAACTGAGGACACCATCGATGTTAAAGCCTGAAGGGAGCCTAGCATGGTGGCATGCCGTCTGCAATGCTGGCACTCAGCGTGGAGGTAGAGGCAGGAGGAGCAGAACTGAGCAGAGTTATAGCCAACTTGAGATACATGAATAAATGAATAAATAAACAAATAAGAGTTAATAAGTGGCCGGGCAGTGGTGACACATGCTTTTAATCCCAGCACTTGAGAGGCCAAGGACAGCCTGGTCTACACAGAGTGAGTTCCAGGATAGCCAGGGTTACACAGAGAATCCCTGTCCCAAAAAACAAAACAACAACAACAACAAAGAGTTAATAAAGAAGAAAGAAACAACATAAAGGGATTGAGGGGGTTTTTTCAGGAACCAACTAGTCTGGAACAGACTCTCTTGTTTCCTCACAGACGAGCTTAATCAAAAGTTGTGTCTTGGTTGGGCTGGAGGGATGGCTCAACAGTTAAGAACACTTATTGCTTTTACAGAGGTGCTGAGTTCAATTCCCAGCAACCACATGGTGGCTCACAACCATCTGTAATGGGATCCGATGCCCTCTTCTGGTGTGTCTGAAGACACCTACAGAGTACACATATACATAAAATAAATAAATAATTTTTTTTGTTTTTGTTTTTTTTTTTTCAAGACAGTGTTTCTCTGTGTAGCCCTGGCTGTCCTGGAACTCACTCTGTAGACCAAGCTAGCCTTTAACTCAGAAATTAAATAAATCTTATTTTTAAAAAAAGTTGTGTCTTATCAGGATCTTCAGAGTCAGGGGGATGGCTCAGGGAGTAAAGGCGCTTGCTGCTCAGAGTTTAATGCCTAGAACCACTAAAATTGCAAGGGGAGAACAGCCTACAAAAGTTGTTCTCTGACCACCTGCTCAAATCATGCATATCACACACACACACACACACACACACACACACACAATCTCAACAACAACAATGATAATACTTTTAAATACATCAAATGGTTTGTATATTCATGGGAGACTGAACAGTAATGGATGAGAGAACTTGTTAACAGTGAAGCATTTTTTTTTCACTAAGGATACTGACAATAGGATTTTGCATGAATTATCTAGACCTTGATTTACTCATTTATTTTCTGTAAAAGGTCCAAGTGGTAATAATTTTCTTGTTCTATGACCCTGGATGCTGAACATGCCAGGAAAGCACTCTCCCACTGAGATATATTCCCAGTACTCTGACATCGTATTTTGAGATCATCTTGCTTAAGACCAGGCAGGTCTCAAACTTGCCATCCTCCTGTCTCAGTCTCCTGAATAGCTGAGATTCCAGGTGTATATATGCCACTGTACCTGGCTTATAATTTGTGTCTTGGGAGCTGGAAAAAATTTAATATCTACTCAGATCTGCCACTGCAATACCATGGTAGTCAGAGAAACTAAGTAAAGATACTGTTTATGTAATGTGTGTACCTGGTAAATATGGCTGTATGCCAACAAAATTATCTACAAAAGCAGGCAGCAGGGTGATTTGGTCCCATAGCTACAGGAGGCTGATCTGTGAACTAGACCTTATTACAACTGTACATCTTGGCTCCTGTAGAGTTTGCTGTTGAGTTTTGTTTTTGTTTTTGTTTTGTTTTTTTAGTTTCTGAGTACTTAATGTGTCCAGAGTAGTAAACATCTTTACTGTCTTCGTCATTCATCTTCTGAACACGAAGAGCTTGCCTTTGTAACCAACTGACCAGTTGCTGTCATGTTGAATCCTGGAAGAAAAATACAGAGGAACATATTGCCACATTAAAAAGCCAGAATAGGCTGGGTGTGGTGGTGCACACCTTTAATCCCAGCACAGGGGAGGTAAAGGCGGGTAGATCTCCGAGTTCAAGGCCAGCCTGGTTTACAGAGTGGGTTCCAGGACAGATGGGGATGTTACATAGAGAAAAAGAAAAAACGCCAGAATCGGTGGGAGATGGTGGCACATGCCTGTAACCCGAGCAGTCAGAAGACAGGGGCAGGAGGCTTGCTGCTAGTTCAAGGCCAGTTTGGGGCTACGTATGGAATTCCAGGACATTGAGGGCTACAGAGAGAGAAGCTGTAACAAAACATTAGAATATATGCAATATATGTACATACACACACACACACACACACACGGAGAGAGAGAGAGAGAGAGAGAGAGAGAGAGAGAGAGAGAGAGAGAGAGAGAGAGAGAGAGAGAGAGAGAAAACAATGAACAAAAACCAACCAACCACTCAGAAGCAGCTGAATGATACCTTCTCTCCTGCGGTGCCAAGAACTACTCTATGGGGCAGGGTGCATAGCTGCTGGTGTGCCCAGATGTTTTTCTTTTCTTCTTGTCTGCCCTCCAGCAAACTCATTTTGATTTTCTTAGCTGAGCTGAGGTTTCCTTGGAAATTAAAGAATCAAATTGCCTAGTTCAAGTTGAGTGATATCCCATGAAGGCCATAATCAGCCAGGGTTTCCTAGGTAACAGGCAGAGGGGTGTGTGAGGAGAGAAGATGAACTCTATTCAGTACCATCTCCAGCACCTAATATACCTCCAGGTTACAGGTGCAGAAATACTTTTTAACATATCCCCGTAGCACGCTATGCCAAGCACCCTCTAATGTACTCTTCACTGTCTCTGCAGCATAAACCACTACTCCCTAGAAGCTCGCTCACAGTTAATAATGCTAAGTAAGGGCATATTCCGAAGTGGCACGTTCAATGGAGTGGACTGCCTCCATTGAACCTGCTCCAAGGCAGGAAGCAACCTGGAGCTGTTTTTTTTTCCAACATAATATTTTTATTGATTATTATTTCAGGATTTCACATCATGCACCCCTCAAGTCTGCCCCCACCTTTGTGACCACCCTCAAAAAAGAAGAGATAAAACCAAAACCAACCAACCAAACAAAACACAGTCTGATTTGTGTTGCCCATATACTCGCTGGAGCATGGTCAGCCTCCCAGTGGCCAGCCCCTTAAAGAGAACCGAGTCCTCCCTCACCCCTGATCCATTGGCTTCTTGCTCACTTAACCTCTCCATTCAGACATTGACTTATTGGTTATCTGATGAGCTGATTGGTTACCCTGCCAGAATACACACTGGGCCTAGAGTCAGATAATAGATTCAAGACCAGGCACAGATGCCTGGCATTTGAGGCAGCATTGGGAAGGATTCTGACTTGTGTAGTAGTCTACTGGCTCTTCTTCCATTCTTCTATCAGGAAATTCTCCATCCTAGCTAAAAACTAAGACTCAGATTTTACTTATTAATTAACATTTCTTTCTCCTCTTAAAACCTCATTAAACACTCATGAGAGTCTGCCTTCAATGTATTTATAACTAGTATTTTGTTTGTTTTTGTTTCATATGGCAGGCTCTTACATAGTCCAGGCTGGCTTCAGATTCCTATTCTTTTGATTCCATCTACCAAATGCTAGTACTGAAGGTGTGGGGACCACCATGCCTGTCAAGTCTAGTAATTCCCACAGTATTGGGGTGACATATCAACTCAAATCTTACATGGTTACCAAAGACACTTATGATGTAGGTAATATTTCTCAAGTTAAAATTTAGTGTCCCTACACCATATTACTTTTATCTTCCTCAAGTGTCATTATGTTCAACCTGTTCTTTTCCTTACATATGTCTCTACATATGATGGGGTGCATGATATGTCTCCTTCCTTCCCTCCCTCTCTCCTTCCCTCCCTCTCTCCTTCCCTCTCTTTCTCTCCTTCCTTCCCTTCCTCTCTCCTTCTCTCCCTTTCTCCTTCTCTTCCTTTCTCCTTCCCTCCCTCCCTCCCTCCCTCTCTCTCTCCCTCCCTCCCTTCCTCCCTTTTAGTACTGAAGACTGAACCAGGACCTTGAGTACAGCAGGGATGCTCTCTACCACTGACTAAATTCCTCATCCTTGTTGCTATTTTTTTTTTTATCATTTTTTCCTTTAAGAACTGTTCTTTGCTTTTATTTAGTGCTGTTTGGGGGGAGAGTTTGAGTGAGAGTCTCACACTGTTCCCCGGGCTGACCTCAAACTTAAAGTTGATTCTTCTGCTTCAGTCTCCCAGCTGCTTAGCTCAGGAGCCACCAGGCTAGGCTTTTATCCTCAGGGCCTTCTGAAGCGTTGTGCTCGCTGTCTCCTAACCCAGCATCTTGCTGTTCACTCACTGTTCAGTCTGTTTTTCTTGTCGTCTCCCCGCCCTTCACCCCAGAAAGGTGTCATCACCTCAGTCACCATATTCCTGTTCGTTATCTTCTTCCTTTAATTACATTATTGGATGGATCTCACCTTCTCGTTTGCCAGGTTTTACTGATCTCCATCAGATTTCCATGAATCATCCAGACAGATCAACACCAGGAATTCTAGAAAAAGTATTGTAGAAAAGCTACACCCAATTTTTGTGCCCCATTTACATGGTATTTGTCCTTTCGATAGATAATAGGTAATAAAAATGTTCAAGGCAGTTCCTGGCTTTAATGTGTTTATAGTCTAGTATTCTGTTTCTGTTTCATAAGACAGGCTCTCACATAGCTCAGGCTGGCCTGGAATTCCAGATTCGTTTGCTTCCATCTACCGTATGCTAGTACTGAAGGTATGGGGACCACCATGCCTAGTAATTCTAGCAATTCCCACAGTGTTGGGGTGGAATAGCAACTCAAATCTCACATGGTTACTAACGACACTTATGATATAGGTAATCTCTCTCAAGTTGAAATTTAGTATCCCTACACCATAATCTTTTATATTCTTCAACTGTCATTACATTCAACTTGTTCATTTTTTTTACATATGTCTTTGCTCTTAATCCCTCAGTGGAGGCAGAGCCACAAAACAAAAACTGGACAAGCATTCTAAAACACAAAAGGAGCTTAGCTTTGGGATATTATTCTAGTAAGTGGACGAGAGGTGTGGATACGAGTTAAAATCTAGAGGCTGAGGTCTTGGTTTAGTCACTACCCCAAGAATGGCTGAGTTACTACAGTGTGACAGCCACTTATTTTTGTTTTATTTATTATTTATATGAGTACACTATTGCTGTCTTCAGACACATTAGAAGGGAGGATCAGATTCCATTACAGATGGTTGTGAGCCACCATTGTAGTTGCTGAATTGAACTCAGGACCTCTGGAAGAGCAGTCAGTGCTCTTAACCACTGAGCCATCTCTCCAGCCCCCAACAGCCACTATTTAATTGATTGGCTATACTGTAAGTGTGTATGTGGCTGTTACTGACCCCGTTTTACACACAAGGAAATGGAAGCATAGTGCTCTGATACCTTGCCCCTTACCATCATACTTTATGAAGGATTAAAAAAGTTGAGTGTTGCAAGAGAGAAGTCTGATCCCTAATCGTGCACAGCCATTAACCCATGTTGTGTCTTGCTAACAGTGGTTTCCATTGCAGTTGATCTTCCCCTGGATCCGTGGGTTCTACATTTGTAGATTCAACCAACTAGAGACAGAGAGTAAGAGTGAGACAGAGAGCGAGTGAGACTCCTAAGCATCAGCTTCACTCTCTTTCTGCTGCCTGATGCTTTGTGACCAGCTGCCTCAAGCTTCTGCTGCTGTACTGAAGCACACCCTTAAACTGTGAACAAAATAAACAAACAAGCAAAACCCCCAAACCAAACCAAACCAACCCACTCTTCGTTCTTTAATTGCTTTTCTTAGTATTTTTCATGGCATCAAGGAGAACAGTCAATACACAACCTAGGACCTTTTTCTTTAGTTTAAAACAAAACAAAACTAAAATAAAAATCAGTAAAATGCGAGTAACTGGCACCCAAGCTTCAAAACCAGCTCCAAGGCTCTAAAGCTTTTCTACCCTCCAAGCACATACATTTAAGAGCCCTACGGTTAAAATGTTAACGTTAAATGTGTTGAAGATGTTTTGACTCCATGAGGCAGAGAGAAGAAAAAGCTGTATCTGAAGATGTGCGTGAGATAAAACTGAGGTAGATACTATTAAGTCTCAGGGACTCAGGGCCCAGGATAACGAGGGTGGGGTACCTTTAAATATGAGTTCCTCCAAGAAAGAGGCTCTCCAAGGACTCACAAGAGGGGCTGCCACTTTTTTCTCCACCATTGTGGGCGCTGCAGGCGCAGGCCAGAGACCAAGAGCCTGGCAAACCCTAAGATTTTGTGGGGGAATCCCCGGGCATCATTTCACTCCACTAAAGTCCTGTACTACAAGCTAGTCTAGGACAGCAAGGGAAGTAAGAGGCGCGGCTTCCTCACGCGTCGGAGAGCGCCACGTCCCTCTTGGCTAGGTCTTCCCAAAGCGCCTTCGCGTAGGCGCGTTCCTGGATCAATTCACCAATAGACGTCCTCCGCGATCCGGAGCGGGACCAATTAGCGGCTGCAGGGGCGGAGGCAGTTACCATGGCAACCAGGAGGCGGGCATGCACTAAGCAGTAGATCAGAGCAAGGCGGAGGGCCGTGGGCTGGGAAAACTGGTGTGCTCGCGGCGGGCATCAGTCGGCTTAGCCTCGCGCCCAGGACCCTGCAGAGAAGGTCAGTGGCGCGGAGCTGGGTGTAGATCTCAGCCTCGAGGAGGCTGGGCGGGTCACGGGAGAGAGAGGGCGCAGGTCTGTTCTTGCCTTGCCCTGGTTGTGAGCGTGGAGGGCCGAGTTCTGGGTGGGCAAGGTTGGGGAGGGTCTCCCAGCTGAAGCCGGAGACGTCGGGTCCACTCCACCACTCTTCTAGCTCCAGAGCACCTGAGCCATTCTTCCGGGTGGGTAGCACTAGTAGGCGGAGTAGGTGCTGGACCCAGACTGGGGCGGGGTACGTGGGCGAGGGGCTTGCCCACTGGTGAGGTCTCTGGACCTATGGATTCCGGGGTGGTGCTCCGCTCCCCCCAGCGCTGCGGAGCAAAGCTAGGCCCAGGAACACAGTTCTTCCCCGGGGTAGGTGAAGCCAGTATCTGCCACTAAGGAGAAAGTTCCTGCCAGCTGTAGTATCGTTTGCCCCAAAGTGACAAATTAGGCGAGAAAGAGGAGCCCTTTCGATTTAGGGGGAAAAGAAAGATGTTACTTTCTTGTTGCACCTGCTGAATGTTACCCCCTGGACTGGTGTGGTTATTGTGGTTGATACTGACAGCGGTCTTACTAGACAATTAATTTGCAAAATCAGAAAGGGTGGAGGGGGAGAGAACGAAAATGAACAGGAACCATTGTTCTGATGACTTATACCTTTTGCACGTGTTAATGTACCTTTTAAACAAATTGAATGCTGAATGCTATCATCTAAGTTTCTTATTTAAGGCTCTGTCAACTCTGTGGATAAATAATATTTATTCTATCCCCCTTCCCAATCATCCTGATTTTGACAAAAGGCAGGAAGGTGGTAACTCACACTATATCAGCTGTTAGGGGAGCCTGAGGCAGGAGGATACAGAGCTTAAATGAAAATATTTGTTATAGTGAGTTACAGTTAATTTTGGGATTTCCCTATAGGAAAGCTTAAAATGTTGAGATGATTGTCCCAAAGAATTATCAAGAGGTGATAATAGTATTATATCAGGCATGTGAACCAGGTAGCCTTTGGCTATTTAAATTGCTTCTTAAGGTCTTCCCTGACTGATGTTGTTAAGTAATTGGACTTGAGTAATGCTCAGATTATTTTATCTTGCCCTTCATAGAAATCGTATCAGGAGTTTTCTTCACTTAAGCTGTGTTATGGCTCTATAAAACTCAAATTCAACAAATAATGGTGCATGTTCCAACACACTCTGCTCGGTTAACCCAATTAACAGGATTGAACATTAAAATAATGGAAATTTAGGATTACAAATGAAATCTCAGATCGTATCTCTCTAGTTATTAGGTGAGTACATGACTCTCCATCATTAGGTTTGTCTGATGTGAGTCAAAAATTCATTTCCAAGAGCCATCTAGATGACTTGGTGGATAAAGGCTTTTGCAACCAAGCCTGATGTCCCTCTGAGTTTGGTCCCAGTGACAGATATGGTAGAAACTTCTGCAAGTTGTCCTTTGATCTCCATACAAACATCCATAAATACATTTTAACAATTCCTCTTTGCCTCCTTGTGGGTTTACAGATGCTATTCTTTTTTTTTTTTTTTTAATTTAATTTTATTTTATTTTTTTAATTTACATTCCAAATCACTTCCCCTTTCCCGTTTCCTCCCTCCCCGAAAGTCCCATAAGCCCCCTTCCCTCCCTCTTTTCTCTGTTCAACCCCCTCTCATTACTCTGTCCTGGCGTTCCCCTACATCCAGTCTTTCCAGGACCAGGGGTCTCTCCTTCCATCTTTTTAGAAATCTATTGATATGCTGATTGTGTCTAGGGTATTCTGAGATTCTGGGTCAATATCCCCTTATCAGTGACTTCATACCATGTGTGATCTTTTGTGATTGGGTTACCTCACTAAGGATGATATTTTCAAGTTCTGACCATTTGCCTAGGAATTTCGTGAATTCATTGTTTTTAATTGCAGAGTAGTATTCCATTGTGTAAATATACCACATCTTCTGAATCCATTCCTCCGTTGAGGGACATCTGGGTTCTTTCCAGCTTCTGGCTATTATAAATAAGGCTGCTATGAATATAGTGGAGCATGTGTCCTTATTGCATGCAGGTAAAGTCTCTGGGTATATGCCCAGGAGTGGTATAGCCGGATCCTCCGGAAGTGTCATGCCCCAAAGATCTCCACATAAAACCAGACACACTGAAACTAATAGAAGGGAAACTAGGGAAGAACCTTGAACATATGGGCACAGGGGAGAATTTCCTGAACAGAACTCCAATAGCTTATACTCTAAGATCAAGAATAGACAAATGGGACCTCATTAAATTACAAAGTTTTTGCAAGGCAAAAGACACCGTCAAAAAGACAAAGCGGCAACCAACTAACTGGGAAATGATCTTTACCAACCTTACATCCGACAGAGGGCTAATATCCAAGATATACAAAGAACTCAAGAAGTTAAACTCCAGAGAGGCAAGTAACCCTATTAAAAAATGGGGTACAGAGCTCCACAAAGAGTTCTCACCTGAAGAATATCTAATGGCTGAGAAGCACCTAAAGAGATGTTCATCATCCTTAGTCATTAGGGAAATGCAAATCAAAACAACCCTGAGATTCCATCTCACACCAGTCAGGATGGCTAAGATCAAAAACACAGGAGACAGCAGTTGTTGGCGAGGATGTGGAGAAAGAGGAACACTCCTCCACTGCTGGTGGAATTGCAGGCTGGTACAACCACTCTGGAATACAGATGCTATTCTTAGGCTCTTTTCATTTACCCACCATTCTGTAGTGGAGCCCCTGTTGCATTTACTCTTCTCTGTTCCCCAAGGTACTTACTATTCATTTCATACATTGTGTGTGTGTGTGTGTGTGTGTGTGTGTGTGTGTGTGTGTGTGTGTGTGTGTAGGCTAGAGGTCCATTTCAGGTGTCTTCTATCACTTTCCACCTTATGTTTTGGGACCTGGAGCTCACCTATTTGGCCAGAGTATCTGACCAAGGAGCTCCAGGGATCCTCCTGTCTCCAATTCCCTAGTGCTGGGATTATAGACATCTGGCCTGCCTGGCTTTTAATGTGGGTGCCCGGGATCCAAACTCAGGTTCTTATGCTTATGTTGCAAAGTTTACTGACGGCCATCTCCTTAACCTCTATTTCCTAACCGCCATCCTTCCAACTCCTCACACAATTTTTAAATATTCTTTCAGCATACTTTTTGTTTGTTTGTTTAAGGCGAGGTAGGCTCAGACTCAATATGTGGCCCAGGTTAGCCCAGATCTTACAGCAATCTTTCAGTCTAAGCCTTCTGAGTGCTGGGATCACAGATGTCTACCACCCAGCCCTGCTTTCAGCATGACTTTTTGCCAAGCTTGTGTTCACTAAATACAAATTGAAATGAAATCATAAGAAGGCAATTAGGATACTTTTCAAATCAGTAGTTATTGATTATGGGCATTAGTTCTAGTGTCTTTGTTTTAGGCTATGTTGTGTGTGTCACTGCAGACAGTGATAGAATAATATATGTTAAACTTGTGTCCTACTTCCTAAGGACCCTTTTAGTGACTGGTGTCTGCAAAATATTTCTTTGAGTATTTGGGAGCTGGAAGGATCAAGTGCTAGTTTTTAAAACACATTGAAGGGCTGGCAAGATGTCTCTGAGGATAAAGGAACTTGCTGCCAAGACTGATGTCCCAAGTTCAATCCCATAACCCATGTCAAGGTGGAAAAAGAACCAACTCCCCAAGTTTTTTCTGACTTCTACTTGAGTGTCGTGGTGCTCATGTGCACATATATGAAATAAATGCATACATAAGTAAAAAACAAAAAAATGTGCTGAAAATAATTTATACTTACTTAATTTTTTTGAGACAGAGTTTCATGTAGCCCAGAAAATCAAGACTCCGAAAATCACGTTTCAGACTAAGAATGGAACTCTATCTTAGTATCTATCAATTTCCAGCACCTGGGAAAAAAAAAGGAAGAGAAGTGCAAATAACTGTCAAATGAATGAAAGAGGCTAGGGATCAATGTGCTGTTTCTTTATTTGTTTTTACCATGTTGTATTGAAGTCACGTACAAAATGTAACCTGCATATTCTTGCCCCTCTGCATAGACAGTCTTATTAAATACACTGCCCCAAAAGACACCTGTTACTAAAATTTTAAGAGGTTTGATTTGCTTATTTTCTTTGCAGAGTACATAGATACATTCAGCATTGTATTTATCCATGTACATCCTGTCCTATGTAGTGGAGTTTCAGAGAAGGTGTTGAAATTCCCTGAGTTTTATATCTGTGGCGGGGAGAGTTGGCTCAGTGCTTAAGAGCACTTGTTCCTCTTGTAGAGAACCTGGGTTCAGCTCCTAGAACCCATATCAGGTTGGTCACAACTGCCTATAACCTCCATTTCAGTGGCTCTGACACCCTTTTCTGGCTTCCATATGGTGCACATACAAATAAGTAGGTACATACACATATAATTAATAATAATAATAATAATGATAATAATAAATAGCATATCTGTGACAAACTAGTCAAGTTAGTTAAAGATAATTATAATATTTTTTTATATGTGTGTACCATGGCATACATGTGGAAGGTCAGGGGACAACTTTCAAAAGCTAGTTTACTTCTACCATGTGGTTTCTGAGTCTCAGGTTTGCCAAGTTTGGTGACAAGTGCCTTTACCCATTAATCCATCCTATCATCTCCAAGTTAACTGTTTCCAGGTAGTGGTAAGTAATTATAAAGAAATATTTTAGTTAAGAATATGTTAATTGTTTAATTTTCTTTTCCTCTTTTCTTTTCTTTCCCTTCCCCCCTCTCTCTCCCTTTCTTTCTTTCTTTCTCTCTTTTTCTTTCTTTCTTTCTTTCTTTCTTTCTCTTCCTTCCTTTCTTTTTCTCTTTCTCTTTCTTTCTTTCTTTCTTTTTTTGTTTTCTTTCTTTCTCTTTCCCTTTCTCTCTCTCTCTCTTTCTTTCTTTCTTTCTCTCTTTCCTATCCTTCCTTCCTTTCTTTCTTCTTTTGGAGACAGTCTCATTTTGCCCAGGTTGGCCCCTAGACTTACTATATAGCCAAAGACAGCCTTGATCCTTCTTTTTTCTACCTCGTGCTGGATCAGCAGGTATGTAGTACCATACCTGGCTTCCCAGCTAAGAATTCAACAGAACAAGTTACCCTTGGAGTTGGATAGCTCCCTTGAGGTTAAGAGTACTCATTGCTCTTGTAGGGAACCTGGGCTTGGTCCCTAGTACCCTCATGGTGGCTATAACTCCAATTCTGGTCTCCAGGACCAGTAGGGATGCAGATGGTGCACATTTGTATTTACATGCAGGCACCCACACATCCACATAAAATAAAAACAAATACTTTTTTTAAAGTGAAGAAGTCACCTATAGCCAATGGTCTGTAGCCATGAAGAGATGCCATGACCATGGCAACTCTTACAAAGGAAAGCATTTAATTGGGCCTTGCCTACAGTTCCAGAGGTTTAGTCCATTATCATCATGGTGGGGAGCATGGCAGCAGGCAGGCAGACTTGGTGTTGGAAAAGGAATCGAGAGTTCTACATCTGGATCAACACACAGCAGCAAAAGAGAGCCACTGGTCTGGCTTGGGCTTTTGAAAACTCAAAGCCCACCCCTAGTGGCATACTTCTTCCAATAAAGCCACACTTCCTAATCCTATCAAATAGTGACACTCCCGAAGCATTTAAATGTTTGAACCTAAAGGAGCCATTCTCATTCAAACCACTAAACTGTATATCTTAAAGTTTATGTATTTGCTGAGAAAACCAAATGCTCTTATCCTAAGTTCTTTCCAGGGTAGAACATCTTAGTCATTGTAAACAGGATCTGTTTGTTCTGGCCTTTGACTGTTTTATCAGTATCTTGATAGGTCATAAAAATTGTATACTCTATTTTTTTTTTAAAAAGATTTTCAGAACCTGATCTTCATAACCCTGGCTAACCTGGAACTCAGTATGTAAACCAGGCTGGCCTTGAACTCACAGAGATCCTCCTGCCTCTGCCTCTAGTGCTAGGATTAAAGGCATGGGCCACCAAATCCTACTAATTTGAAGCTTTTCTTCATACTAATTTAATACTATGTATATAATAGCACACTTTCTTGTGTGCTTTTCCCATTAAATAAGGATGCATTTATAATTCATTATTATATTTAATCTCTCTCTTTCTCCAATTAGAGCGCACAAGTCAGTTTTTTAAGGGAAGAACCTGGGTCAGGAGCCAAGACCTGATCTCCACAAACTTAATATTGTGTAGATTATTTTACTACCTGAAATCTCAGTGGCCTCATCTGTGAAAAAAAGAGGGGAAAAAAAAAGATAAATCCGTGGCCTGTCTGAAGGTAAGTGTTCAGTGAAGAATTGTCTTTTTTGACAAATAAAAACCAACTATGGCAGCCAACAGCAAATAAACACCAGGAAGAGACCACGGGGAAGGAAGTAAAGATAGAGCCTCACTTTGTAGTTCAGGCTGGTGTAGAACTCACTGTGTGGCCTGGGCTGGCCTTGAGCTGCCAGCAATCCTTCTGCCTCAGCCACCTGTGTGATGGGATAGAGGCATTCAGCACCATACCTGGACTAAAGTGATTATCCTTTTTAAAAAAATATTTATTTATTTATTTATTTATTTATATATGTGTGTGTCTGTGTGTGTGTGTGTGTGTGTGTCCTCAAAGCCAAAGGAATCTGATCCCCATGGAGCTGGAGTTGCAAGTGACTGTGAATCACCTAACATGGGTGTTGAGAATGGAACTTGGGTTAAGAACAGTGTGTGCTTTTAAGCACTGAGCCATCTCTCTAGTTCCTACATTAATTCTTTTTAAATTTAACTTTTAGTTTAGTTTACGTGTATGGGTGTGTTTTGCCTGCATTCATGTCTATGCACCATGGTGCCCTCAGAGTCCAGAAGAGGGTGTCAGAGCCCCTGGAACTAGAGTTACAGGTGATCGTGAACAGCCACATGGATGCTGGGAATTGAATTGGGGTTCTCCGGAACAGCAGCCAGTGTTCTTAGGGCTGAATCATCCCTCCGGCCACTAAAATAGTGTTTTGAAGTCATAGTTTAGAATAGGCAACAGGACTTCATAATGTTGTCTGCAGCCTCACCTTCTAGTTCTTGATCTGTTGCCCCTAGGGTTCTGTTAGTTGTCAATATCAAAGATGGCTTTAAGACTTCTACTTTTAGCCGGGCGGTGGTGGCGCACGCCTTTAATCCCAGCACTTGGGAGGCAGAGGCAGGTGGATTTCTGAGTTCGAGGCCAGCCTGGTCTACAGAGTGAGTTCCAGGACAGCCAAGACTACACAGAGAAACCCTGTCTCGAAAAACCAAAAAAAAAAAAAAAAAGACTTCTACCGTTTCAGTGGGGTTCCAGGCAGCCAGGTAGACAAAGAAGAATGCATTCTGTCTCTCTGGAGACTCCCTGAACTTTCCTTGAAGCGCAGACTTCAAGGAAACATAGCTGAATGCATGGGCTTCATGCTACTGAGAAGGGAGGAATGGTTTGGGTATCAGTGGAGAAGCAGAACTCTCTGCCACACGTAGAGCTTCCCTCCTCTCCTTTCTGAGCTTGAGGCCCCTGGCAGTGACTTACCCAGCCTTGGCCATGGGAGCTGACTTTCTGGTCTGACCACTGCCTAGAGAAAGAAATAATCTGTGCAATAAGTTGCATTTCTGTTATTTCCTCAGGTTGTTTGTTTCTCCTAATTTCTTTGTGTTTTTTGAGACGGGATCTTGCTATATAGTCCTTGCTGGTCAGGAACTCAAAATCTAGCCTGGCTGTTGAACTAGTCTGCCTCTGGAGTTGTGATTTTAGGCATGTGCCCTTGTGCCTGGCCCTGCTTTTCTTTTGTTCTATGATTCATTATAAAGGCACTTTCCTCTTGTTTGGAGATTTGTTCTGGTTGTTTAAAAACAACCGCCCATAAATGTTCAGTGGATGTTGGTTGTGCAACTGATGGTTGTGCAGCGATGAACTGACATTTATGAAACTACAAGCCTCTATGGAAGCAAGACGCTAAAATGATAGAGACCTTTCCCCAAGATTGCCGCTTACCCAGTCATCAGAAGTGACTGTTGATGAGTGTGACCCCTCTTGGTGTAGTCTTTGTATTCAGGATGGCCACACAGGACATGCGTTTGCCTATCTTGATAGTTGAAAGGAATTGATTGTCTAAAGTCACTTAACTCTTACCTGATGTGGAATTTTCTCTTACTACTGGCCCTTGCATAACTATTTAAGTATTCCAGTTCAGGGGCCAGTATTAGGAGTTGAAACCAGGCTCCCATACACGCTCCTCAAACCCTCTATACAGAGCTACATATATATACTCCTAGCCTCAGGGCATGGCAGTATTTCTTTTCAGATTTTTCCCTGTAAATATTTACAGACCAAATTTTCTCACTTAAAATGGTTCAGATGACCAGGTATGATAGGACACAGCTGTAATCCTAGAACTTCAGAGGCTGGTAGAGGCTGGAGATCAGGAGTGGAGGCTGGCCTGGGATACAAGGTTCAACTGGCATTATTTTAGTGTAAAAAAAAAAGTGAATTGAAATGAACAACCTTGAGAAAATGAAACAGTTGTTCAGGGAATGGAATTTTAAGCGAGGAAGAATGTAAAGATTCAATCAGTTGTTCAGCATTTACAGGAGGAAGGAGATAAGAGAGATTAAGATTTTATTTCTATGACGTGTGTTTGCATTTTCCCAAGCTCCTCTGCTTTTCCTCTTAATATGTGGGCTTGGCCAGGCACAGTGCTATACAAGTTTCTATTGCTCTTGAACTCACTGTGGAACTGAAGATGACCTTGAACTTCTGATCCTTCATCTACCTTTTTAGTGCTGGGATTATAGGCAGGAACCAGCATGTCTAGCTTTCTGCAGTCCGAACAGCTAGCAGGCTAAGCAGGCTCTTTTCCACTACACTACTTTCTGAGCATCTTACAGGGTTTTAAAAGGCATTTGACATTTGAGTCATCAGACTAAATATGTCTGTTCCTGAACACCACTTGAATAGTCCTTTTCTTTTGTTTTGTTTTGGTGGTTTAACACAGTCTTACTCTGTAGCCCAGGCTAGCCATAAACTTGCTGCAATCCTCATGTTTTAGCTTCCTATGTGCTGGGCTCAGCTCAGTTAAAAGAAATTTTTTTCAGGGTTGGAGAGATGGCTCAACAGTTAAGAGCACTGGCCACTCTTCCTGGGACCTGGATTCGAGTCCCACCACTCACATGGTGTCTCACAGCCGTCTATAACTCCAGTCCCAGGGGAGTTGATGCCTTCTTCTGACTTCTGTGTGCACTACATACACACAGTGAATAGACATGCATGCAGGCAAAACAAATGAATAAATAAATAAAATTTATCAAGTTTTTTCATTAACAAAAATGGCTGTTCTGTGTATTGTTCTTTTTAAAATTTTATGTATATTATGAGTACACACACACACACACACACGTATGAGTGGTGCCCTATCTACATGCTAGAAAAGGGCATCAGATCATACTATAGATGGTTGTGAGCCACCATGTGGTTGCTGGAGATTGAACTCAGGACCTCTGGAAGAGCAGACAGTGCACTTAACTGCCAAGCCATCTCTCCAGCTCCCAGTGTATTGTTTTTTTTAAAGTATTTTCCCCCTCACTACATTAAAGGCTTCCACACCGAGGAAACCTCTATTGCACTTTTGCTTTCTAGCATAATATCTGATGTGGTTCTTAACACATAAACATTTGTTAAAAAAAACCCAATTACATGTCAGCCTTAAAATAAAAAGAATAGCAAAGGGGGATTAGCAGGGGAAAAATTAAAAAGGAAAAATAAAGGGAAAAGAGTCACAAAGGCAGGGGTGGGGCTAGGAAGATGACTAAATGGGTAAGAAGGCTTGGTGTGCAAGTATGAGGATCTGAGTTCAACTCCAGTACTCAGGTAAGAAGTGGGACATGATCCCTTATATACCTGCTCCTCTGCCCTGCATGTGAACATACCACCATATGGTATTCTCTATCCTTCCTTCCATCCATCCATCCATCCATCCATCCATCCATCCATCCATCCTTCAATCTATGTATCTACCTACCTACCTACCAACCTACCTACCTATCTACTTTTCTCTCATATACACAATTACACAGTTTATCCTCTTAACTGGATAACCTCTTGACTACTTGACTGATTTCACCTCTAAGCAATCTGTCTCTGTGTAAGTCACAGCTTTGAGTTGTTTTTCTAGACTTGGGACTTGGGAGGCTTGTTTTGGATTTACTGGATACATAGGGGAAGGCTCTGATTCCTTCTGCATCTGTATTTTTCATGTTGTCTTATCACCCTGAAAGGCTGGGGCTGGGAATATAGCTTATTTGTCAAGTGTTTGCCTGGCATGCACCAAGCACGGGGTTCAATTGCAGGTACCTTATAAACTGGGTGTGGAGGTGTACACCTGTAATCCTAACACCTTGGGAAGTGGAGGCAGGAAGATCAGTTTAACTTCATCCTTGGCTCTATAGTAAGTTCAGGGCAATCTAGGTTACATGTCTCAAACATATAACAACAACAACAACAACAAAATTCACATACTACACCGTACTAGACTTGGGGCTCGTCCCTGTAATCTCAGCACTGGGAAGGCTAAGAGGCAGGAATGCTCTGAATTTGAGGTCGGCTGGGCTATACAGTGAGTTGAATGGGTTTCGTGTTATCCTGTTGTACATTTTCTGGTCGATGGAAGTCTGTAACTGGTTCTGTCACTTTCGACATTATGTTGGTGTTTAGAGAGATTTTTCTGTCGTTACTCTTCTACCGAATGTGCTAGAACACTTTCCATTTCCTCTGTTAGGGCAACAGTTGACATTTCTGAATCTTTATTAAGGACCTAAGCCATGTTTAAGGTAATTGTTCTAGTTACATCTAGAATGAGCACTGACAGATTAGAATCTAATAGAGGGGGGAAATACGTTTAGAATGGTTTTCATAGATCAAAAAGAAGTGAACCAGAGGACTGTCTCGATAGCTCAGCAGGTAAAGGCACTCACCGGGAAGCCTGATGACCTGAGGTGCGGGGGTGGACAGGGGGTGGGTTGGAGGGAGAGGACTGACTTCTGCAGGTTACCTCTGATCTCCACATGCAATACGAAGGGCGAGGCAGTGAATAGTAAAAAGCAGGGCAAACAGAAAGTCCTGGAGAGGATGGTAGCTTTCCCTCCCACGCAGGATTCCTGTGCTTCACGGGTAAGAAACTGGCATATAGAAACAAAATGCTGCCATTGAAAACTGAGCCAGTTTATCATGCACACTCCATTTTGTCCCTGAAAACGCTTTTACAGATAAATTTAGACACACTGCTTTTGCACAGCATTTATACAAAGATTTATGGGGCTGGAGAGATGGCTCAGAGGTTAAGACTGCTGGCTGCTCTTCCAGAGGTCTTGAGTTCAATTCCCAGCAACCACATGATGCCTCACAGCATCTGAAATGAGATCTGATGCCCTCTGCTGGCAGGCAGAACACTATATACATAATAAATCTTTAACAAAAGATTTTTTAAAAAAAATTTTAATGTATAAGTGTTTAGCCTGTATGTCTGTGTATCACATGCATGCAGTACCCCGAGGAGGCCAGTGAGGGTGTCCGATCCCCTGGGACTGGAGGTACAGACAGTTGTGACTTTGGGTGCTGGGAATTGAACGTTGGCCCTCTGGGAGAGCAGTCAGTGCTCTTAACTGCTGCACAGTCTCTCCAGCCCTTGTTTCCTGTCAGGCTCCCTTGCCTGGGAGTTTCCTCTAATCCTGTAACTTGAACTTCACAAGCTTTGGTACTGGGGCTTTCTTGGTGTTAACATAAGCTGGCAGAGGGCTTTCAGGTTCCTGTCCCTTTTTTCAAACCTTTTAATTGTTAACCAAAAGCATTCTCAGCTGTCAGCTGTGGAGGAACAGCACCAATGTGTTCTTTTCCAGGTGTCCTGTTCCTTAACTGCTCAGAGACATCATATCAGAATGCTCCAGGAGCCAAGCGAACACGCCCGGCAGGTTACGTGCCCAGCAGGTTACACGCCTGGCAGGTTAGACCAGGTTCTTCAAGCCAGATCTAGAAACACTTCGTTTAGCCCACCCCCACAAGAGCGCACCGGGACATCTTTGGGAAGCTGCTTTGTAGTTTTAAATGTAAAATGTCAGCAGCTTTGGCCAGCTATTTCTCTGAGAGTCCTTCAGTGGAGTGCTATGAAAACCCATTCATACACTGGAGATGCAGTTTAGTTGCTAGAGGACCTGCTTGGATGCAGGAAGCCCCTGGGTTCAGTCCCAGCATGTGCTGCCGCTGGATTCAGTATTCTTGAAGAGAATCTTGAACTGTGGACATGCTCATAGTGGTTATCTTGCATGGACTGATGAATGGACACTCCAATAAACAAGTCTATGGAAACCAAAGGAAATGGGCCAGGGAAGTGGCTCAGTCTGCAGAGTGCTTACCTAGCATGCACAAAGCCCTGAGCTCAACGTCCACCACTGCACAAACTGAGCATGACAGTGTACACCTATAATCTCAGCACTCCAGGAGGTAGAGGCAGGAGGATCAGAAGTTCAAAGCCATCCTTGGTTACCTAGGCCAGTTTATCTCTAAATAAAGAAATTAATAAGCATTTCAAAAAAAAATAAAAATCTGTTCTCATTAGGTTCACTGATGCATATCTGTAATCTCAACATTCAAGAGGCTGAGTCAGGGGTGTCACTATGAGTTTGATGCCAGCCTGCGCTGCATAACAAGACCTTGTTTCAAAAGAGCACAAGCCCATTCTCTTGTGCCCCGTGTCTTTCCCCTTTAGGATTAGTGTATTATTTTGAGGCATATGAGAGGACATTAGAAACAGTTTGTCAGCCTTTCCCATTGACTAAAATCAGTTTCGCCTCTCCACTTCGCCCCTGTGGTACTGAGATCAAGCCCTTCGCCTAGCACATGGCACATGCTAGGTAAATACCTTGCCACTCCTCGGTTATGTCCTCTGTCCTTTTCTTATGTTGCACGCCACTAGAAATTATGAAACATCTGCTCAGTGTTAGGAAGACATTACTGACAGTTTGACATTTGTGCATTTGCCTCGGTGACAGTCACATCTGTCCTGTCAGCCCAGTACTTGGGACCAGTAATCAGTTTCTGCTGTCCTCAACAGTGCTCCGTGGCTGCTCATAGGGAATTTTTTTGGTGTCTCAGAACGTAGAGTAGCACAGCTTTGTGTAGTAGCTTCCTGTTGAAAGTCTGGTAAAGCAATCAGTGCCCATAAATGAAAAGGTCAGGTCGTTCCTCTGACAGCACTGCAGCTCACCCCTGCCAGCCGCCTCATTTTCTCTGCTTACAGAAGAGCACTTGAATGCCAAACTTTTCCCCCTTGTATAAGTCTGGAGATTGAGTCCAGGGCTCCACATGTGCTAGGTAAGCGCTCACCATTGAGTTATGGCTGTAACCCTTTCTTGGTCTGTATCCCAGGGTGGCTTCAAGCTCTCTGTGTCCCATGGTCACACTTGTGAAACTCTGGGTCTGACTTAGTTTAATCCTTTTGATGATAGTGACCAGTAAGACATAATGATAATGAGAAAAGTCTGATGTTATGACAGTAAGAAAAACTGCAATGAATTTTATGACATTCAGGTAGTAAAGCCGGATTGCCTTTACTACCTTGCCAATCAATATTTTTCAGTTAATTGAAAGACAATCCCTGACTTTAAACATATTAAGCTAAGTAATCATGTATCAAGTTGATTAAATACAGACTCAGTGATCTGAGTAAATTTAAACAGGAAATATTTGAATTAGAAGGCAGATGAGGCTGGGAAGATAGATCAGTGGTTAAGAGCACTTGTTGCTTTTGCAGAAGACCCAGGTTTGGTTTCCAGAACCCACACAGCAGCTTACAATTCTCTGTAACTCTAGTTCCAGAGGATCTAACCCCCTCTTCTGAGCTCCTTGGGCACTGTACACATGTGGTGCATAGATGTACATGAAGGCAAAACACATTAGAAAAAAATTAAAAGAAATTTAAAAAGGAAAGAAAGTTGAGATGGGACTCGCATAATGGAAGGAGAGAACTGACTTCTAAAAGTCTTGTGATCTTCACACATTCAGTGTGGCACACATGAACACACGTGCGCACACATGCACCTATACACACAGTAAATAAATAAATAAATAAAACAGAGGTTGTCAGTTATACAAAACTGTGTACATGTATATACACACACATACACACAGACACATATGTATACGTAATGCTTATATTAACACACTAATAGGAGCACAACTGATTTCAAATAAAATTGGCCTCAGACACAAAGTCACTCAAATAGTAAAATCCAGCAGAGGGCTAGAAAATTTAAATTTATGTAGCCTTGTACTTAAGTAAAAATTGTCAGAATTATCAAGAAAATTATAAAGAAAGAAGATCATGTTTTTTCTCTGATAATGATAGAATAAATGATGAATATGTTAATATAGAATTTAGATTATGGAAAATTATAAATCATGGCTAACATAGATGCTAAGCATGGGTTATAAGTGATATCTTTTTTTTTCCTTTGAATTAAAAACATTTAGCTCGATGTTTTGCTGTGTTTCATTTTTGTAAAATTGAAAGATGATTCTATATCATGTAATTTACACACACACACACACACACACACACACACACACACACACACACACTCACTATGAAGTCCAGTCCAGTAGTCCTGACTGATCACTATGTAGTCCAGGCCTCAGGCTCAGTCTTTCTGCTCCAGCCTCCAGAAGCTGGAATTATAGCATGTGTCACCACATGAGCCACCGTCCATCTTCATGTAAAGTGTCCACTTGACTGGTGTTTGGTGCACTCCTACTGCTGTACCATTGTCTGCCCTTTCGGATTTAACACATATTTCCCCCCACTAAACAAATCCTGTCACTGGTAATCTTTATTCCTGCTTTCCTCGCCTGTTGCCATCAGCTGTAAGCAGTAATAATCTCCCTCTCTAGGGATTTGTCTATTGGGGGCACTTCGCATGGATTGAATCGTATAATATGTGTTTTTTCCCCTTGATTGTGTTTATTATGGTATTTGGTTTAAAACCACAGATTTCTCCTTACAAATCTCAGTCTTTGGCTTTTTAAAAATCCTAAAAAGCAAAATGGCTTTTGATTTTGAATGACATACAATGATGAATTGTCTTAGCCCTGTAAAAACCAAAACTAAACCCAGAAGGAAAGAACACAGGCCCATCAGTGTCTCAGCCTGAGTATTGTTCCTGCCTCCAGCAGCAAGCCGGGCCTTAGGGCAGAGCCTCCTGTTTCCAGGGAAATCTCTTAGAGTTCTCTGTCTTTTCAGTTGTCTCTAGATTTGTATCTGTGCCATTCTTGCTTTTGGCTTTTGTGTCTGAGCACTGGAGCTGGCCTCTTGCGTTACCAGTATAATGTCAGGATTGTGCAGTAAGCCCTATTCAACTAGAGGTTTAATGTAAAGGTATTTATAAATTGTTTAGCCTAGTAATTTCATAAAATTGGTTTGAGCACGAGCAATTGGTATTTCTGATTAGGTATCTGAGAAGAGTCTCTATCCTACCCACTAACTTGATTGTGGGATTCACAAACTTAAAGAATACTGAGGTCTGCTGGTTGTGATGGTCCAGACCTGCAAGAGGCAGGAGGACCAAGAATTCAAGGTCATCCTTGGCTACTCAGAAAATTTGAGGCCAGCCTGGTTACATGACACCTTGTCTCAATAAAGAAAGACTAGTGAGGTGTAGAGAAATCTTCCAAGTAAAAATGTCTAGTGACTGAGTTGTGATGATGCAGCTACAGTTTTGACTGGCACAGCTGGTATTAGAATACAGACCTGAGGGTCAGTGGGGAGATAGCTTGTTGATAAAGTGCTTGCTGTGCAAGAAGGAGGATTTGATTTTGACTCCCAGAACCTATGTAAGAAGCCAGGCTTGATGGCAAATGCTGTAATCACAGCACAGGGGCAGTGAAGACAAGAAGATTCCCTAGCCAGCCAGCCTAGTCCACCTAGCAAGTTCCAGGGCCCAACAAGAAACCTTGTCTCGGAAAACAAGGTGGACAGCTTCTGAAGTATCTGACCACCACATGCAGACAAGCACACACACATGCATGTGTACCACCACCCATCTACACACATCATGGGAACACTGCTCTCTACTCAGTGCTGCAGTTGGAGTGCAGGACCCCTCTACCGCCTAGCTACACCCTCGCTCCCCATGCTACCTTGGAGATAAGCATTCTAAACAGTAGAGCAGACAGAGGCAATGTGTGGAAGGGCAGTGATGTCTATTGCTTCAGAATTAGCTACAGGACTCCATAAGGACTGGGGTCTTCTGAGGTCTCTGGTTTCCAAGGCCAGCAAAGGCCCTGGGGATTTGCATTTCTGCAAAGGCTCCCCACAGGTAGCCTGCCATTTTGTGTCAGTCCCTCTAGGCCTCAGCCCTGCTCTATGGCTTTCTGACTACTGTGTCTGTTTCCTGTGTGCTTTCCTCTGTGCTGTTGATGTTCTTAACATTATTCTTGATCTGTTCCCTTTCATAAGCCTGTATGTATAAAATATGTTCCCTTTCTGATCCTTGCAGGAGACCTAGAGCTATGGATCATTATGGAAAAAGAATAAAACTTGAACAATTGTATTTAAAATACTTGAAATCTTTTGTTCTGTTTTAACCCCATGACATCCTACATGTAAGAGATGAACATAATAATCAGTACACTACAGAAACCTCTTCAACATCCTTCCTGATAGACACACTTTTTTGTTATTGTGTTTTTCAAACACAGTCTCTTCTATACAGCCCTGATTGGCCTGGAACTTGCTATGTAGACTAGGCTGGCCACAATCTTGCTGCAATCCTCCTGCCTTTGCTTCTTGAGTTCTGTAATTATAGGGGTGTGTCACTACACCTGACCTATTTGGTATTTTACTGGCAAATTTAATTGAAAACAACTATTGACTTTTGTTTGTTTGTTTTTTGAGAAAAGGTTTCTCTGTGCAGCCCTTGCTGTCCTGGAACTTGATCTCTATAGACTAGGCTTGCCTCAAATCATGTTTTCTTATATGCATTTATTTACTTATTTATTTTATGTATGTTTGCCTTTACCCACTCAGCCATCTTGAAGGCTGTTCCCTTGACTTGCTTTGACGATTTATTGTGTTAATTTTGTGAGTTATCATCTATTTTTGTCCTACTTCCTAGAGGTATTTCTTTGTTTGTTTGTTTCTGTTTTGCATTTAGCCTCTTGGGAATGGATGTATGATTGAAGTGGCACTGGGAATGCATGTCTCCAGCCTTGCAGCATCTTTCCAGGACTTTGCTGTAATGACTTCTTCATTTCAGATGAGGTGGAGGATCATCCACATACAGTACTGTTTTCTCTTGGTTCCATGCGTGCTTACTGCTCTGGAAGCTGTTCCTATAGATGTGGACAAGACCAAAGTACACAACGCTGAGCCGGTGGAAAGTGCAAGGATAGAGCCCCCAGTAAGTGCATGGGTGAATTAGAAGAACTAAATGAATCATGGTGGCAGCAGAAGTGAGGGTCACTGCTAAGACTCACTCAGTGAAATCCTGGCCAGTGGAGGGACCATGAAGTATTGCTAATGTTGACTGCATGTATAACACCACATTTAGGAAGTATTTCTGAAGCAGTAGTAAAACGCCATTGGCCAGGAATCAGGTGATATAACACCAACCAATGCTATTTAATGTAATAGGTATGTAGAAGAAGTAATCATACTACATTTTTAATGTAACAGAAGGGAAATACTCTTATTGTCTAAGGAGGGAGAGAGAGATGATCATGGGAGAGACTATTCTTTTTTTACCCCAGAAACCCATTCACACCACTGTGTTGTTTTTTTTTCAGTGGTGGGGATGGAACCTGGAACTTTCTGCATTCTTGGCAAGCACTCTACTATTTAGCCACACACCCAACCTTAAAGCTTTGCTTTCTAATCCATACAGGACATTTATACTTACTTTGTAGTAAACCTTGATATTGGTCCCGATTTGGAACTCTCTCTTGACTGTGGGAGCTCTCTTTGACACCAGGGTTAGATGAGGTGGGATGTAGAGTCAGCAGCAGGCCAAAAGCTGGTAGCTCCTGGCAATCTGGGGGCCTCCATTGATCTCCACAGGTAATTAAAAGGGAAAAGAGAGGGAGCCAGAGCTGGAGGCACTGGTGGCTCCAGACCAGTACTGCTTGTTACTGACTTGGAATTCTGAACTTTATTTTACTCTTCTGGGGATAGAACTGGTTGCTTCTGGCAATTGCCTCCTGCTGATAGCAGCATGTGATTAAAAAAGGAAACTTCATTACTTGGGTCTGGTACTTTCTGTGACCAGCGAAAAACTCTGAACTCTTTTTACTCTTATGGAGCTGTTGAGAAAGAAAAAGAAAGAGAGAAAATCATGAATACACACACACACTGAAACAAAGGGGGCTTCAGTAAGCAAGTTTCATCAATTTCATACATGCACATGTATACATACATACACATATACCTACATATATACATATTTGTTGGATGGTGCAAATTCCAACAACTTTATTTTTTTCTTTAGTCCTTTTTATATTCCCTAGGACAAAGTTTTCTATATAAGAAAAAAATACCTCTTATCTATTCAGAGATAGATAAAATATTACATAAGAGGGAGTTACAGCATGATTGTTAATTATAAGTTCAAAGCAGTAGTTTTATCTCTTTTTCATTTCATAAGCTCATTATAAGTTCAAAGCAATAGTTTTTTATAGTATTACCCAATCCTAGTTCATGGCCTTACTTTATCATGGTGCACACCTGTGGCCTCATCCTTGGACCTGACCTAGAATTAATGTTTTCTTTGATCATTAATTTGTTCCAGGACTATCTTTTCTCTACTGCTATTTTTGCCCTTGTAGTGCATGAAAATTCATTTTACTCCTTCTCATGGAGTGTTTACTTACTATTTTATGAGGAGGGAGCACATTCTATTCTTGATTCTAACTTTATTATATCTTTTGGAAAAATAACTAAAACTATCTCCTTAAACTTTCTATCAATTTCTCTAACTTCCTAAAATTAATTGAATCAAATCAGGAATTCTATAAATTCATTAATTCTTCTAAACAGCATTAGTTCATGAAAGTGTATCATCTCTCATGTTGACCTGCAGGACATTTGCCCAAGAGGGTGAGCTAATACCCAGGAATCAATCATAATAGGCTACAGGCAGAAAGGGCCTTTCTTTGTCCAATCACACCATGTCAGAAAATGAGGATCACAGGAATGGCAAGCATGGAAAGGCATGTCAGCAGCAAGAAGCAATCCAGGGACGAAGTCCCTGGGGCCCATGCCTCTCTAGGGTCACGCAAAAACCAATGGGCCACCTCCAGGAAGCTCACTTGCTTGCCACAGCTTTTCCTGCATGGCATCTGCCAGAGGAACCTTCTGTCTGGGTGCCATTCTGCTAGGAGTTGCTTTTCAATATTGAGGTCTTTCTGTTCAGACCAAGGCAAACTTTCTGAATTGTGACTGTTTATATCAAAGGACACCGGACTTTATTATGATGAATACCTCAAGCAAGTGATTGAAGTCTTGGAAACAGATCCGCATTTCAGAGAAAAGCTCCAGAAAGCAGACATAGAGGAGATAAGGGTAAGTGGAGTTCGACAATGGGCATGGCACACGCTGAACTAAAGACTGGAGAAAGGAGATAAGAGCTTTGTAGAAAAAAATGGGAAAAAATCACACTGAGAAATGGATTGGATGGATGGATCTGTGCTGTTACATTACAGAGATGTGTAGAAGATAGACACGTGGCCTATGTGAAGCAGTGTGAAGAGGAAGTCATTCTTTCCAGCAGAGATCATGTCAGTGCTCAACTATAGAAGGAAGAGGGAGGATTTGATGGTGTCTGAGCCAAACATGCAAAGGCTTGACTCACACCATGTTTAGCAAATACCCTGAAGCTAGACTCCGGGGTTAGGAGTGGAGACCACAAGTGATCAGATAGTGGCGTTGAAGTCATGGGCCAGATGGCAGCTGTGTACAGCAAGTGTAGTGGATTGCATCATGTTCTGAGGAGAGCAGGAAGTTATTCAAAGGTGAAGAGCAGGTTAGGGCCTGGTCAGTTTGAGATTAACAGAGGAGGTAGTGAGTGAGCGGTGTCTTATGTTAATATGGTAGGGACAACCATTTGCCTCGTCCTATGAATACCATTATGTGTAATATATGTATTGAAAATATAGTTTGTGCAGGTTATTTAACACTGCACCATCATGTATAAGGTTTATATATCATGGATTTCAGTGTGTGTGCAGGTCCTGGAACTAATGCCCTATCCCAGGGATTGAAGGAGGGCTGTTGTAGGTTTTCATCTGTTCATCAGTTGATAAGACATTTGGGTTATTTCTGCTTATTTTGGTTACTCTGAATAATATGTTGTGAACAACAGTGATGAAGTTCTGTGTTGACATGCTTCAGAATCTAAGTTACAGTCCTGGGAATGGAATTTCTGGTCATGTGCTCACTCTATTTTTAGCTTTTAAAAGGAATAGTTTGTTTCTGTCTTTTGAGGCAGGAACTCAGGTATTCCAGGCTGGTTTCAAGCTCACTGTGTAACCAAAGCCTTTGAATTTCTGATCCTTCTTCCTGAGATTACAGGTGTGGCCCACCACACCTGGATTTTTTAAAATACAGTGCTAAGCTTCTTGCATGATAGGCAGATACTCTAATGAATGAGCCAAGTTCCCCCAACTTTTTTTTCTTTTTCTTTTCTCTTCTTTCCTTCCCTTCTCTCCCCTTCCCTTTTTTTTTCTTCTCGAGTCAGGGTTTCATGTAGACTAGGCTGGTATGAGACTGAAGATAGCTTTGAACTTCTTAGTTCCTGCCCCCATCTCTCAGGTGCTAGGATCATAGTCATCATGCCCAACGAAATAAAAGGAATGCTTGTATAAAGTAAAATGTATCCAACTCAGTCAAACTATTACCGATTTAAGAGAATGCTATTTAAAAATGTTTTAATTTTTAATGTGTGAGTGTTTTGCTTACGTGTGTCTGTGCATGTACGTGCAGTGTCCATAGTTGTCAGATAGGGTGTTGGATCCTCTGGATCTGGGGTTACAGATGTTTGTGAGCCACCATACGGGTCCTCAGGTCTTCTGGAAGAGCAGCCTGTGCTCTTCATTGCTGAGCTGTCTCTCTAGTTCCTGTAATGCTACTTTTACTCCATTACATCAGGCATAAAAGAAAATGGACTAGAAAAAAACTAATTTATTGATTTTGTTGACAGAGCGGGAGGCTGAGTAAAGAGCTGGACTTAGTAAGTCACAAAGTGAGGACGCGACTGGATGAACTGAAGAGGCAAGAAGTAGGAAGGCTGAGAATGCTTATCAGAGCTAAGCTGGATTCCCTTCAGGGTAGGCGCTGGACCAGGGGAGCACACGTTCAGTGTCGGCTTGGGGAGGATCTTATGTTAAGTGCCAGTATGCTTTATATTTGCGGCATGTATGTGTTCATGTGTTTGCATGAGTAGTGTGTGCACACTCATATGTGTGTGTGTGTAGAGTCAGTCAGAGGTTAATGTTAGGTGTTAGCTGATATTTACTGTTTTCTCACACCGTTGCAGATACTGGCATGAATCACCACCTTCTTCTGAAGCAGTTCGAACACCTGAACCACCAGAATCCTGACACATTTGAATCCAGAGATTTGGATATGTTAATCAAAGCGGTAAGGATACGCCCCCAAGATGGGGTCTTTCTGTTCCTTGAGGATCTCTGATTTGACAGATAGTATCAATGAACTAGAAACCTAACTTCCTTTTTTTTTTAATTTTATTTTTTTTAAGGTTTATTTATTATTATATGTAAAATACACTGTAACTGACTTCAGACACACCAGAAGAGAGCATCAGATCTCATTACAGATAGTTGTGAGCTGCCATGTGGTTGCTAGGATTTGAACTCAGGACCTTCAGAAGAGCAGTCAGCGCTCTTAACCACTGAGCCATCTTACCAGCCCTGAAACCTAACTTTCATGTGCTCTGGAGAGCCTCTGGAGGTTGCTTTAAGCTTTCTCACTATGGATATCAGGACTAACATGGGTGTACATCACTCATCCACACCTCCAAATCCAAAATGCTTCAAAAAAATGAACCAGGCTTGAACTAGCTGTTCTCCATGGTATCTAATTAAAAACTACAGAGTTTATTATTTAGACTGTGTAAGGAAGTTCTGCCTATGAAGGTTCTATGGGAGACTCAGTTTCCTTTGTCAAGTCACAGTGTTTCCTGGTATTTCTTGGCACGACGCAGTGTCACTGAAGTCTCTCTCCATCTCCATTTGCCTTTCTTTCCTGTGCCCTAAAATTTGAAAAATCCCTTAATAATTTTATTACTATATTTTATATGTGCTACATTTATATATAGTAATATTTATTACTATTATACATTATTGTTTTATTGTATGATTGTGTATTGTATTTGTATGTGGCACTAGGAGTGTAACTCAGAATTTCGTGCATGCTAGGAATACTGGTTGGACTAGGCAGTTTTAGATAAGAGTATGTAGACTTATTATATTAACTATGAGAGAAATTGACAAGCTTGATGTTTTAGTTGTGCAGTTATGAAACTCAAATAGCTGCCGATGACCATTTTCATTTCATGTCATGTCCACGTTTGACTCAGTTTCTTCTTTTTGAAATCAGTTTATATTTTGTTTGAATAGTCCAATGTTTGTTGGTTTTACTTTCCTAATGTCTGTTAGCGAGCTCAGGGTATTTTTAAGAGCTGTTTTATTTTGTTCTGGGGAGACAGCTCTGGGCTCAGTTGAGAGACCCTGCCTCAGTAAATAAGGTAGGGAGCCATCAAGGAAGACCCCCAGTATTCACCTTAGGCTTTCATATGCACTTGCACACAGATGCCCACGCACATGTGAACACACATGTACACCTGCATGCACACTACACACATGCGTGTGAGAGAAAGAAAAAAGAATGATGCTTAACGGGCTGGAGAGATGGCTCAGCGGTTAAGAGCACTGAGTGCTCTTCCAGAGGTCCTGAGTTCAAATCCCAGCAATCACATGGTGGCTCACAACCATCTGTAATGGGATCTGATACCCTCTTCAGGTGTGTCTGAAGACAGCTGTAGTGTACTTACATATAATAAATAAATAAATCTTAAAAAAAAAGAATGATGCTTGACACTTCTCTCTCGCACATTGATGTAAATGTGCTGTGTTCTAGGCCACCGCAGATCTGGAGCAATATGACCGGACTCGGCATGAAGAGTTTAAGAAGTATGAGATGATGAAGGAACATGAGCGCAGAGAATATTTAAAAACGCTGAGTGAGGAAAAGAGAAAAGAAGAAGAATCTAAGTTTGAAGAGATGAAGAGGAAGCACGAAGACCACCCCAAAGTTAATCATCCCGTAAGGACCGTGCTCCACAGAAACCCTGTCGAGATGGGTTTTGTAGCAAATTTTGTCCTAAGTTTAGCTCATAAATCTTGAGTTTTAATTCTGAAAAGTTCCTCAGATATATTTTTTGAGTCTCTATACATAGATTCTGTTTGGTTTTGAGACTTTCTTAAAATTGGTTCACAGGGAAGCAAAGATCAACTAAGAGAGGTTTGGGAAGAGACTGATGGATTGGACCCTAATGACTTTGACCCCAAGACATTTTTCAAATTACATGGTAACAGATTTGATATAAATATTGATATTTATACCTGCTGTTTGAAAAGTCTGTATTTGATTTACTCGTAACTGATTACTGTGATGGCTTGCTGTTGAGTTCTACCAATAGTCACATTTAGAGTTTTCTCTTCAAGTGAAATAATTAATAGTTCTTTTTTAGGTTATCTCAGAAGATATCTTAGATCATAATTGTGTCTGCCCACAATTGCTATTGAGTCATTGTATGATTTACTCCAAAGCTGTCTGCAAACTGGAGGTAATTCTGTGGCTGGTTAGGTAATACATAACAAACTTTTCATCACAGAACTAAAATTTACTAAGCTGATATGGTGGTGACACCTGTAATCCCAGAACTTGGGAAGCTGAGGCAGGAGGATTGCTGCATAGGTTATCCTGGACTACATAGTGAGTACCAGGCCACTTAGAGATACATAGTGAGGTTATGCTTAAATTTGGTTTTAGCTACTTTTATTCTTATAGATACTGCTCTGTCTCTTTGGAAAGAAGTAGATAATATGTACTCTTCTAAAACATGATTATGAACTGTAAATATAGAGTTGTCCCCTGAGGCCTCATGAGAAAGCTGAAACCCTGCCCTACAGCCCATTGTCGCTTTATTCAGCACTACTGCAAACCATTGTATCTGTATCTTAAGTATTTACTCTCTGAAGGATTCAAATCTGCTTTTGCATTTGTAACTATTGAACTTTAGATGTTAACAACGATGGATTCCTGGATGAACAAGAATTAGAAGCACTATTCACAAGAGAGGTAAATGGTCAGTCGGTTGGGTCTGCCTTGTCCCCTCCATCATCCCTCTTCTTTAATGTTAGTTTTTGCATTTTATTTTTTCAGTTGGAGAAAGTATATAACCCGCAAAATGCAGAGGATGATATGATAGAAATGGAAGAGGAAAGGCTGAGAATGAGAGAGCACGTCATGAGTGAGGTATGCTATTAGGCTAGGGCACCACCAGTCCTTTCATTAGTCAAGTTCTTGTGGTAATTCTTATCATAAGATGGAGGAATAAACATGCAGTTGGTATTTCCATAGATTTATTTAGTTGAAGTGTGTGTTTGCATATATGTACATATATGCACTTGTGCCTGCCTGGTACCTGAGAAGGTCAGAAGAAGACTCCTTACCTCCTGGAATTGGAATTAAAGACAGTTGTGAGAGCCCATGTGGGTGCTGGGAACTGAATCTGTATCTTCTACAAGAGCAACCAGTGCCTTTAACCACTGAGTCATCTCTCCAACTCCCACAATAAGTATTTAATTGGATTTTGTATTTGTGACCAGAATATTATACTAGATTTCTTTAACAAAATAATTTGTAACCACTTTAAATATTTTATAAGATGATGTTACTACTACCTATCAGCAGTAAACATTTATTTTTATAAATAGTGAAAAAACTATGATGTATAGTTAAGATTTTTAAAATATATGCAAGCTTTTATGGGTTGAAAAGCCCTTATCAGAAACTCAAAATGCTCCAAAATTCAACACTTTTTGATCACTGATAAATATGCAAGAAGTGGGAAAGCCTATACCATGAATTTTCATGTTTCATGCACCAAATTTATTATTATTTATTGTATAACATTGCCTTCAAGCTATATGTGTAAGTTGTATATATGAACCATAAATTGGTTAGTCAGACTGGAGAGATGGCTCGAGGTTGAGAGCACTGACTGCTCTTCCAGAGGTCCCGAGTTCAATTCCCAGCAACCACACGGTGGCTCACAACCATCTGCAATGGGATCTGATGCCCTCTTCTGGTGTGTGTGAAGAGAACAATGGTGAATACATAAAATAAATTTAAAAAAATAAATCAATTTTATTTTGGGGGTCTGTTTTAGTCAAGGTTTCTATTGCTCTGAAGAGACACCATAACCAAGGCAACTCTTATAAAGGAAAATATTTACTTGGGACTGGCTTAAAGTTCAGAAGTTTAGTTCATTATCATCATGGTAGTGTGCAGGCAGACACGGTGCTGGAGAATCTGAGAGCTCTACATCTGGATCTACAGACAACAGGAAGTGACAGTGACACACAGTCCAGGCTTGAGCATCTGAGACTTCAAAACCCACCCCCTAGTGATGCACTTCCTCCTCCAAAGCCACACCTAGCCAACAAGGCTAATAGTTCCACTTCCTATTTAATTGGTCCCACCCCAAGATAGCTCATTATGTATGTGCAAATATCTCAGATTTTTTTTTTTGCAGGGGGGTGGGGAACAGGACTTGAGACAGGGTTTCTTTGTGTCCCAGAACTCTCTTTGTAGACCAGGCTGGTCTCTAACTCACAGAGATTCTCCTGCAAGTGCCTCTCATTGCTGGGATTAAATCCAAAGTTAATTAGTTTAAAAAAAAATCTGAAGTTTAAAACCACTTCTGGTCCCACACATTTTGGATAATGGATACTCAGCCTATACTGAGAAGCCTCCCAAGTTCTGTTACTTTAATAATTATGACAACAAATATGTACATTTTGTTTGGCTTCCATAAGCTTCAAGGGTACAAGAAGGTAGGGCTGGCCCAGCTAAGCTTGGGACCAGTGTGGTGTGCCCTATATGCACAGGCTTCAGGAGTGTCCTCTCACGGGATGACATGAGGAACACAAACAGCTCGGGGCCCGTTCACGGGGTGTCAGACCGATGCCCAGCCGTGCCAAAGCCCCATGTCTTCACACTCCCCACTGCCCGAAGTGTTTCCACAGTCAGTGAGGAGAGAAGGGCACCTCTCAGGCTGTCTCAGCAGCACATGCCGAGCTGCGGGCAGGGATGTGGAACTCTGTTTGTTACAGGATTGGAGCAGTAATTGCAGTAAGACCACAAACCTTCGCAGAGACCTAAAATTTGAATTTCTGTCTTTTAGAGCAACTGACTTTAAAAAAAAAAACTTTACTTGTGAGTGAGTTTTTCTTTCTCCCATGACCTGGGATTCTAGAAACAACCCTGTTAAGTACTGTTAAGTGACTGACAGGGGGTGCCTCAGCACAGTGTTTGTTCTAGTGTGTGACCCTGCTGTGCACTCCCACCAGCCCACCTGTCCCCAGACTGGAGCGGACACATGGCAGAGACCTAACACAGAAGCGTGCAAACTGGCTCACTAATTCAGGCCGCGAACCCAGATCACTAAGAGGCCCTCTGCCTGGCCGTTCTCATCCCTGGTCCATTAACTTCCCCATTCTTATTCTTTCTTTGTTCTTAAAACCTCGAGATTCCACTCTTCCTCTTCCCTTCCTTTCTGTGTCCTAAAAGGGGCAACCAAGAGAATTACCCATCTTTCCCACCAAATCCTCCAGGCCCTCTTTCTCTTTGCCTGTTAATTTTGCCTTGTATCTGCTATATACCGGGTAATCATGGCATCTGCTCCTGTTGAAAGCCCTTTTCCTTCATACCGGAAGAGCCATGGTCTCTCTCTTCAAAGACCCTCCTGCTATTCACTCCCTTGTGTCTCCTGGGCAGGTTTCATCTCTGTACTGGATCACTTGATCCACTAGAGGGCAGACGTGATCTTTTATTTTCTCCATAACCCATGCTGCTTGTGCTGTAGCCTCCGCTATTGCAGTCTCAGTGCCCTCCATCCTGTCCGGGCACCGCGGTGCTGTCCACTGCGGTGTGGCCCATAGCACTCAGCTCTCGGCACTCTGGTACAGTTCACACCATCTTCTTCAAGTCCCTGGAATCCTCTATATGAATATGGCAGTGGCTGGGCCTGTCCTTGGCCGCGGCCACCTTCCTGCTCTCATCCATTCCTTTAGTGACCGTAACACCCTCTATCAGCGCAGACCGGAAGAAGTACAGGAAGTTGTGAACCATCAAGAGGGTTCTGGGAATTGAACCCAGTCTTCTTCAAGTACAGTAAATGCTCTTAAGTGCTGAGCCTTCCCTCAAACCCCAGGGTAGCTGCTGTTTGGTTTCAGTGATTTCCACAGTAATATTGCTCTTTCAGTGGGGCCCCTGTAGAGTGGAGGTTAGCCTGCCAACCGAGACCCTGTCTTATAGCCCCAGTGTCAAATGAATTTGTTTTGTCATTAAAGTTCATCATTGTAATTGAGTTTGCCAAGAACTGTACACTGCACTGAAGAGGACTTAGAGAGGCCATTGACTTCTGCTTAGATATATTTCTTAAAAAAAATAAAAAAGAGTTGAACCAGGCAGGTCAGATGTGGTGGTACATGCTGTCTTAGTCATTGCTCTGTTACTTTGAATAGACACCATGGCCAAGACAATTCACACACACACACACACACACACACACACACACACACACACACACGAATGATAATGATCATGGCAGAGAGCATAATGGCACATGTGGCAGACATGGTGTGGGAGAAGTAATTGAAAGTTACATCATGATCTGCAGGCAGAAAGAGTGAGACACTGGGACTGGCTTGGACTTTGGAAACCTCAAAGCCCACTCCCAGTGTCACACTTCCTCCAACAAGACCACGCCTCCTCCAACATAGCCACGCCTCCTAATCCTTCTCAGATAGTGCCACTGTTGCCATCCCCGATGACAAAGCTTTCAAATATATGAGCCTATGGGAACCATTCTTCTTCAGACCAACACACATGCTTCTAATTTCAGCACTTGATAGGCAGAGGCACAAGAACCATCAGAAGGTCAGGCCAAACTGGTCTTCACAGTCAGATCCATATATACTGAGGCCCCATCTTGGAAAGCATATCCTGGTGCCTGAGAAAAGCAGTAGGCTGAGCGTCTAACCTTACCTGCTGTATTCTTGGCCTTTACAGCTCTCCCTGAGTGGTGGACTTTTCTTGTCTAAGCACTTGGGTCTAGCTGGATTATGATTATTGTGATGAGGGCACTGGCCATAACAACCAAACCAGCCAGATTTCTGAGGCAGTGTGCTGGACTTGAGCATAGCAGGTAGATGGACAGCTTACATTTTCAAGTTTTAATTCTGATAGAAGAGGAAGATGTTTTTCTTTATCCCATGAAAATGGAGTACTTTTCTTCATTTTCCTTCCTGTTTCTGTGTACATTAACCTGTTCCTAGTAGCTGAATGTTTACAAAGTAGCATTCCTAAGAAGATTTATACCTTAAAAATATGGAAGATTTATTTGTGTTGCTTTTATATTTCCATTTAATCAGATTGATAACAACAAAGACCGATTGGTGACTCTGGAGGAATTCCTGAGAGCTACAGAGAAGAAAGAATTCCTGGAGCCAGATAGCTGGGAGGTAACAGGGACGGCTTTACAGGGACCAACTGGGCTCCGCCATTAACTGTCACTCCTCATTATGTTTGTTTGTGTAATTTTACAGTATTCATGTTTGACATAAAATGTCACTATAAAATAGTAGTTCCTTGTCTCCTTGGAAAATGTTCTAGCAATTTATCTTTTTATGATCATACTTTGTAAAATAGAAGTCTTTTTTAAAAAAAATGTTTTATTTTTATTTTATGTGCATGTGCAAGTACCTGTACATATACATGTATATCCCATGCATGCTTGGTACCTGAGGAAATGGTAAATGGGTATCCAGTTTTCTGGGATTGTAGTTATAGATAATTGTGAGCCACCAAGTGAGTGCTAGAGACCAAACCTGGGTCCTTTGCACGAGTGGCCAGTGCTGAGTCATCTCTCTAGCCCTCAAATTAGAAATCTTTTAAAAAGTATGCATTTACTATGTATAAAATCACCACTAAAAATTTAAAACATAGGTACACTTTAAGAATAAATTAAAGGACCCACTGAGTTGTCTTTACTGTAGAGAGAATCTCTTATGTACTGTGTGTAAGCATCACCTGTCAATAAAAAGCTGATGGCCTATTAGCATAAGGAAGTAATTGGTGGGAATTCTTGTAGGAAGAGAGGACTCAGGATAGAGTTAGGTGCAGGAACAGATCCACCCGGAACTCTGAGGAGTGGTAACCAGCCATGTAGCATTCACAGAATAGAATAAACAGATTAATTAAGTTATGAGCTAGTTGGGGAACGAGATCAAGCTTATCTAGGCATTTATTCATAAATAATTTAATCTAGGGGTTGTTATTTTGGGAACTGGGGTGTAAGTAGGAAAGTCAGCCCTTACACTGTACAGATACATTTTTGTAGGAAAGTCAGCCCTCACACTGTACAGATACATTTTTGTCACTGTTTTTTGAGGCAGTGTCTCATGCAGCCAAGGATGGCCTTAACTGATCTCCCTGCCTCACCTCCCATGTGCTGTGATTACAGGCATGCACCATTGTCTTTTCGTTTTCTGAGACTGTATCTCAACCTCACCCTTGAAATAGCCTTTCTGCCGCAGTCTCCTGAGTGCTGGGGTTCCAGGCATAAGCCACAGGACCTGTCCCCTAATATTTTCTTGCTATTATAAAAAAAAAAAAACAACTGGGGCCTGGGAGGATGACTCAGGGGGTCAGGATGCTTGGTATGCAAATGTGAGGACTGGAGTTCAAATCTGCATCATCCATGTGAAAAGTCAGGCGTGGTCACACACTCCTGTAACCCTGCGGCTGGGGGAGGGGCAGAGGAGGAGGACTGCTGGGACACGAGGTAGGCCAGACTAGCTAGCTCCATTGCTCTACCACCGTAATCTCCATCTGTAGAAGAAGCTCAAACGATGATGTAGATCTGTTGACCCAGGTACTCTCCAGAGACTGAGGTAGGAACACTGCTCTAAGTTTAAGACTAGCCTGAGCTATAGAGTGAGTTCAAGGCCAGCCTGGGCAAATTGGTAAAACCTTGTCAAAGTAGAAAGTGAAAAGAGGGTGGTGGTGGGGAAAAAAGGGAAGTGGGGAGTGTAGCTCATTGGTAGAACACCCCATGGTTATGTGCAAGGTCCTACCTATGTTCAAATATAAAGAAGTACATGTGTGCCTATATCTCAGCACCTAGAAGGTGGAGGCGAGGGTCAGGGTCAAGGTGTCATTACCAGATATACAGCAAGTTTAAGGCCTTTCTGAATACTCTGTCTCCAAAAATCAGAAAGGAAACAGTTTTTAAAAGTATGAACAGGAGCTGGAGACATGGCTCAGTGATTAAGGACATTTGCTGCTCTTGTGGAGAACCTTGGCTGGGTTTCCTGTATGCACAAGATGACTTACAATTGCCTGTACTTCCAGTTCTATAGGATACAACACCCTCTTCTGGCCTCTACAGGCACCAGGCATGCACACAGTACACATAAATACACTCAGACACATACACACACACACACACACACACACACACACACACACACACACACCATAAAATAAAGTAAATCAACTAGTTAAAAAGAAATCACTAATAAACACACTTCTCCCTCCCTCCATCTCTCCCTCCCTTTCTCCTATCATCCCTTTCTGCTCACCCACCTGCCCACCCACTCACTTCTGCTCACTCACCCACCCACTCACTTCTGCTCACTCACCCACCCACTCACTCACCCACCCCTCACTCACCCACTCACTCCTCACTTACCCACCCACTTACTCACTCACTTACTCACCCACCTACCCATCCACCCACTCTCTCACTCACTCACCCACTAACCCCCTCACTCACCCACTCACTCACTCACTCACCACTCACCCATTCACTCCTCACTCACCCACTCACTCGTTCACCTACTCACTTACTCACTCACTTACTCACTCACTCACTCACTCACTCACTCACTCACTCCTCACGTGTAGCCCAGGATGTTCTGGCAGCCACATCACTAACTTGGGCGTGAATCCTTCTCACGTGCTTGTTTTGTATTTTGAGAGGATTTTATGTCCCAGGCTGGACTGGAACTCACTCTAGCTTGAGCTGACTTTGAACTGGAGGCCATTATTGGGATGAACCACCATGCCTTGTTAATACATATTTTCTTATTTTGCCAAAGAGTGCAATATATATATATTTTGTACAATGATGACACTAGAATTTTAAAGCTGAACATGAACATCTCTGTGTTTCTAGCATTGTTACTTACTTCCCTTTTCCTTTAGACACTGGATCAGCAACAGTTATTCACCGAGGAAGAGCTTAAAGAATATGAAAGTATTATTGCTACGCAAGAGAACGAGCTTAAGAAGAGGGCAGATGAACTGCAAAAGCAGAAGGAGGAACTGCAGCGCCAACATGACCACCTTGAGGCCCAGAAGCAGGAGTATCAGCAGGTAGACACTGAGGGGTGTGGCTTGCAGGGACTTTCAGGAGTCCAAGGTACTGAGACAGGAGGATTGCTTGAGCCTAGCTACCAATTTATGTCACAGAGTAAAACCTGTCTTAAACATAAACAAACAACAAACAAACCCAAGTCGGGCTGGAGGTATAGCCCAGAGACAGGGAGTGTTCTTAGCATGTGTGAGTTCCTGGGCTTGGTCTCCAGTAGGACAAGAGACCCAAACCAGATGTTAGATGCTTTACCAAAAGTCCATGGTTTTGTGCTATTTATTTATTTATTTATTTTGATTTTTTGAGACAGGGTTTCTGGGTGATGGCAGCACACGCCTTTAATCCCACTACTCAGGAGGCAGAGGCAGATGAATCTCTGAGTTCAAAGTCAGTCAAGTCTACAGAACTTGTTCCAGGACTGCTAGGGCTATTCAGAGAAACCCTGTCTCACAAAAACAAAGAGGAAAAAAAACCCCCCAAAAACAGAATGAACAAAAGAAAAACCCCAACCACCACCACCACCAAAACAAAAAACCCAAAGAGACAGGGTTTCTCTGTGTAGCTCTGTCTATCCTGGAACTCACTATGTAGATTAGGCTGTCCTTGAACTCATAGAGGGTTTCTCTTTGTGATCTGAGCTGTCCTGGAACTTGATGTGTAGACTAGGCTGGCTGGCCTCCAGAGATCCATCTGCCTCTGTTTCCAGAGTCCTGGGATTAAAGGCATGTACCATTACCATCTGGTAGTGGTGATTTTTGATTATTTGTTTATTTTAAGTTCTCAGGTAGCCAAGGTTGGCCTGGAACGTCTGATCCTTAATACCAAGCTAAACTTGTGTTTTTATAGTATGCCTTGATGTACCATTAAGCTGTTATATTTTAAATTTTTGAAACTAGTTTTGTTACAAGTTTTCTGTTTCGGAGTTGTGGAGTCGTTGAAAATGTGTCGAACCAGCTAAGCGATGCTAATAACTTTTATCTTTGGCCAAGAGCAGGAAAAATGAGGCAAACTCACAAATTAACTTTCCCAGCCTGCCAAGGGTTAGGGTAGGGGCTTCTTAAAGGAGAGGGGAAGGAGGCATTGGTGTGATGGTGAGGTACTGGGGTGAGTTAGGGCCTTGTAGGGTGGTCTTAGGTAACCATTGGTCACTTTGGAACCCAGAACAAGGAGCCGGCTTTGTCCAGGGTTTTTGCACAGGCTTTTTGAGTGTTTTTGCACAGGCTTTTTGAAACACAGGTTCCTGGTCAGGAGAGAAGGGTAGAGACCTCCTGGCTCATGCCTTCTTGGCTTTATCCCCCAACCTCTGACCTAACAAAAGGGATATCCATGCCCTTTGTGGGTATAAGTATAGATTTTCCAGAAATCTGGGTACCTCCTCTTTTTGTTCTTGTTCTTGTTCCTTCCATGACACTTGCCATCTGTCCTGCTCTGGGACGTGTGTCCTTCAACATGCATATGGCATCATAGTGAACTTAGAGGTTGTCTGACATCACTCTGGCAGCCATCTTGACCAGCCAATTTTGTCAGCCCACCTGAGGGGACCTTCTGACCTACACATGCCTTGTCTTCAAGATAAACAGGATTAGGGTGGGCTGAAAACTCATCTGTGTCCCTTAGGCCACACTCAGTGTAACAAATTGTATTAGTTACGCTCTCTGTTGCTGTGACAAAGTACCAGGCGAATTTAACTTACAGGAAGAAGGGTTTGTTTTGGCTCACAGTTGAGAGTGCAGTCTGTCATGGAAGGAAGGCATGGTGGGTAGTCATGAGGCAGCTGGTTACACTGTATTTGTAGTCAGGAAACAAAGACAGATGGATGGAGATACCCGTTTTGCTTTCTCCTTTTTATGCAGTCCAGGACCCCAGTCCATGGAACAGCAACACCCACACTTACAGTAGCTTTTCCCACATCAATTAACTCAATTTGGAAACTTCCTCAGCCCTGAGCTTTATCTTCTAGATAACTGTAGATCTTACCTTGTCAAGTTTACAGTCATTGTTACCCATCATGCCCTGGATCTGTATTGTGATTTCTGATGGTCAAAGCTTCAAAGCTTAACCTGTAGCTTTTAAAGCTGCGTTTGAACATCATTAGCAGAGCCATTAAAAGACTAAAATCTCTGTAAGTAATCTTAGGTGGGTTTCCTTATTACCTGGTCATAGACCTACCCTACCTGTTTATTCCCAAACTCTGCCATGTGTAACTTTAAGGCCATTAGACCTTTCCCAATGAATGAGACCCGAGGGTTCATGATGCACAGCCCTAAGAACAGAGCCAAGCAGGAGTGCCATCAGCTGGCCAGACCAAATTAAAAAAAAATAGCCCAGTATTGTTTAGTAGGCCCTCTCAAGCATGCTTCAAATCTCGATTATAGTTTGATATGGGGCCAGGTTGCCTTTTCTAAAAGCCCATGGGATTACATGACATTCATGTAAAACAAATAAACAAACAAACAAACTAGGTATGTTAAGCAACTGTTAGTGTTTCGGGACAATATTATTTAATCCTTGAGTAAGGATAATCATTGCTTAACACCTCATAAAGCAGATCTACACAAGAGACCAAATTGTTTGTTTATTTTAATTGGCTTTTGAGACAGGGTTTTGTATAGTTAGGGCTGGCCTCAAACTCTATACAGTGAAGATAACCTTGAACTCTTGACCTTCTGGCCTTTCTTCCCACGTGCTGGGATTGCAGGTGTGCACCACAGAGCCTGACAATGAGGTTAGATCTTTGTCAGAGGGGTGATTGAATGCGTATGAAAATAACAGACATACCCTCAGGCTGCAGGAAGAGCTGCTAGGGACCCCCATGGAACTAATGACCCACAGTGGACTCTGCCTTGAAGCCCATCTCACGAGCTACCTTCCGCTCTGAGTCTGTGTGATGTCAGTTAACATTCACTCAACATTCATGTCCAGGGTTTGATAGTAGAGTGTTCTAGGAAAAAAGACTAGGGTTGTTAAGCTTAGTCAAAGATCGCATATCTGACCCAAAGTATCAAGCACTGCTTTTATATTTTGTTTCCACTCACCAGGCTGTACAGCAGCTGGAACAGAAGAAATTTCAGCAAGGCATTGCTCCATCAGGGCCAGCGGGAGAGCTGAAGTTTGAGCCACGTATGTAATTTTGTTCCTTTGTTTGTTTAGGGAAATAAACCTTTATAAATTGATAGCCATTTTCATTTCGAATACAGTCTATCTCCAGGTGACTAAAATTCATGTTATATTCTATATATTTGAAGAAGTAGAGAAATTTGCATTAAAGAAAATTGAAATGTTCTCCAAAAATTTCATGGGTGAACATTTCTCAAATGCCACATAATTACATAGCCTTCATTATGGTGCAGTGATTTATTTCAAAAGTATTTGTAATTTTTTTATGATCATTTATATTGATCTTACTAGGGAATATGTTTATAATTTATAATCTCTGATGAGCTAATCATACTTTAAAAAAGTAAAATAATGTATCTGTAAATAAGAGAAAATTTGGAATAAAGGAAGATATGTTTAAAATGCAGGCATACTTCTTTTGAACAGACACATAAAGTCCTGATGTCTGCCAGAACTTGGAAGAAAACCGTTGATTCAACATCTGTTTCATCTTTCAACATCCCTTCTTTTCTCTCCACTCAATAAATACTTTAAAGCACATTTGGAATAAAGGAAGAGACTTTTAAGTGAGAACACAAGTTTTTGTTTTTTGACACGGATATTTAAGGATTGAAATCTCCCAGGACAGGACAAAACCAAACCCAGCCACTCCTCCCACTATTCTTCATTTCTGTTAATGGTCCAAGGGCCACATCCCATAATTTCAGGACACTCATTGGCTAGGTCAAAGAGCTCTGCCAGTGGCTTGAGGATAACCTGCTGTCATTCTGAGGATGGTTTCCTTTCATGGGTCCTTATCTTTCTCTCTTAGCAAATCTGTCTTTGATATTCATGGTTATTCTGAAAAAGCCTTTTCGCCCCCAGTGTTTCTGGTGACTTTGGACTATTTTTGGCACCCTTCCCTCTAGAGGGTTTCAGTTGAGTAACCTCTGCTGCCTTGTAACAGTCACTCCGTTCATGTGCTTGTTTTCTACTCCTCCATGTTGTAGAAAACCAGGGACAACAATAAACTAACAGGAAGTCTCGCTCTTTTGCTAAGGAAATCTAGGAGTGGTGCCAAGGCCTCTGCTCTTCTACTCTGCTGTCCTTAGTATATGGTTTCATCCTCTGGCTATCACAGCAGTGGGGAAGGACAGGAAAAAGGACTTGGATATTCCAGAAGAACTCAAAAGTATTTGAATTCATATCTCTTAAATTTTGACTGTCTGCCAATGTTCAGTGACATACCTGAATGGACTTTCAGAGGATGTCCTATGTGGCTGTCATCCTTAGTCCAGGTCCTACTACTGCAGGTCACATGACTGCTCCTCAGTGCCCTGCAAGCTGAATACCCCACAAGGAACAATGACCAGCCTCAACTTAAGGAATGTTTGGAGGACACTTTCAGCCTTAAGTCAACCCCATTCTACTTTGCTCCTCATCTAAATTTCTTTCTGTGCTCTCCTGAGTCAGAAAACTCTCACCCCTCCCACTCCAAGGAGAAGCTCCCCCATCATCACTGCACATGAGCCCAGACCAGGAGATTGCTCTGTTGTCCTCTCCATCAGGTTAGACCATGGCTCCTTGTATTTTCTGCCCTGAGAACACCACATAAAGGATGCCTGGACCAAGTAAACTGCAACAAGATAGGCAGTTTAGAGGAAGGCTGGGAGGTAGCTCAGCAGTTAGTACTTGCCTACCATGAACAAGGCTACCATCAACCTCCAGAACTATAAGAAAATTAAGAAGAAGAAGAGGAGAAGGAGGGGGGGGAGTGGAGGAAGAGGAGGAGGAAGAAGAAGAGGAGGAGGAGGGGGAGGAGGAGGAGGAAAAAGAGGAAGAGGAGGAAGAGAAATAATCAGAAAGAGGATAGCTGATCTTTATAACTTAAAAGATACTATTTGGCAAGAACAATGACCTCTTTGCTGTAAGGTATGAATAGCCCTTTGCTTGCCCATCAATTAATCCCTGGTTGGCAGTTCTGAGGGTAGCTTCTTTGTCCCAGTGTCCTCGGAAGTCTGGGTTCTGTCCTATAATTATTGTCCACGGATGTTTGGGAACATATTCAAATGGACTTTGGGAAGGGTGTTCTACTTGTCTGGCAGCCTTAGCCATGTGTATTGCTGTAGGCTTCAGGTTTAGCCAACAGTTGTGGGCATTGCCAGGTTGGATCATGTTTTGCTTTGTTTTGTTTTTGCCAACTAGTTCTTCAAGTCTTCACAGGTATATTATCATCATCATCATCATCATCTTCATCATCATCACTATTATCATTATTTTGAGACAGATTCTCAGACTGGCTCACTGCAGAGCCTGGGCTAACCTTAGACTTATAGCAGTTCTCCTGCCTTAGCCTTCTAAGGGTTGGGATTGCAGGTCTAAGCCTGGACCTTGGTAACAGGTATGATTCCAACGTGGTTTAAATACAGGTTTGTTTTGTTTCTCCTGACTTTCTGGTGGTGAGGATTGAATTGAGCTGTCTGCATGCTGGGCAAGCACTCTACCACTGAGTGACATCCTCTGTAGACAGTGTTGGAGACAGAATCTCATCATTTGTCTGCTGGCCTCAGTTCGTTCTCTCTCTCTCTCTCTCTCGCCTTAACTCATGGTACCTCTTGGAGGCTCTGTTGGGTTATAGGTTGGATGGGATGACAGTGTCACTGGATCTTTTCCTAGGATGATTATTATCACTGAGAAGAAAATTCTTTTTTTGCTTTTTAAGATTTAGTTATTTTTATTTAATGGGTGTGGATGTTCAGCCTGCATATATATCTGTGCATCATGTGTGTGCCTGGTGTCCAGGGAGGCCAGAAAAGATCATGAGATGCCCTGGGGTTGGAGTGACACCATGTGGGTGCTGAGATTTAAACTCTAGTCTTCTCAAAGACCACTAAGTGCAGCTGAGCCATCTCCCCAGCCCAGCACGGAAAATCCTTAAGGGAGGGAATCTTGGAAAGGTTGAGGAGCCTTCAGTTCTCAGAGCCTGTGCTCACTCCCAGTTCAGTTGGGAGGATATCTGTAGTTGACTTTCAGTTCTTTGAGGCTCCAGATTTTGGACATTTCTCATTCTAAGCCATTGTTACTCTTTGTAACTCAGCCTGAGTTGCACTTCCCATGTGGCTTTGCTAAAAAAACCCAAAAAAACAACAAGTAGGAAGGAGTGAGCAGGTAGGACTCTGGGGTCCTGTTACCGTGTTCTCTGGTACCTTAGACTGAAGTGGGAGATCTCATTGAATCCTTTCTCCTCCACCATGCCAGCTCCTTCCCTCTTGTCATGGTGGTGGTGGGACTTAAACCTCCACATGACCTTGCACCACTAAGCATGTACCCTTCATGGATGTGGTAGTGAATACCTGTCATCCTAGCATTGGGAAGGCTAAGGCAGGGAGAATTGAGCTATATGACAAGACCTTGAATTTGAGCTATATGACAAGACCTTGAATTTGAGCTATATGACAAGACCTTGTTTCCCAAAAAAAAAAAAAAAAAAGGGAAAGAAACGAAGAAAAGGAAGAAAAAGACACTCTGTGCCCTGAGCTGCAGCCCCATGCCAGCCCATGCCCAATGCCCCTATACCAGTCATAAATCCTTTCTGAGTCACAATTCTTGGTAGTAGGTGATGAGATCTTCTGTAAGAAGCTTCTTCTCATTCTTTAAATAGAAGGGGATTAAAGAGTATAGATAGCTTATAGAATTTTTGGGAGGCTTTGAGACTTTTTTCCTAAATAGATCTAGGGCCTAGGATGGAGTTAAACATGCAAGAAGCCCTGGGTTTGATCCCCAAAACTACATAAATTGGGTATGGTGACATATATCTGTGATCCCAGATCTTCAGATGTGTAGACAGAATGATCAGAAGTTCTAGGTCATCCTTAGGTACGTAGGGAGTTCAAGGGCAGCTACATGAGACCCTGTCCCAAAAAGAAAAGAAAAACAGCGCTCCAAGGTGCTACCACCTCAAAGAGTAGGCTGTGGACGATGAACTGCTGCTTTGGGAATAACCAACAAGCAGGAAGCTGCCTGCTATGTCAGGAAACCCAGATACTTGCCAGCTCCAGAACCTCACCAGCTCTGCCAGGTTCTGTGGCCATGGAAATGAAGGACTCACTTCCTGTTTCCATGCCCATACAACTCCAGCAAAGTCTCAGGTAGGTATGTCTAATTAACTATAAGATTGCTATCCAGAGCCTTCACTATACTGCAGGTTAGGAATGCCAGTGTTGACTTTCTTACCTCTGTGTTATAGGAATGTCCATTAATTGACTGTTTGACCTTCTTGCCTGTTGCAGGAATTCATGTCATTGAGCTACCCATACATTCTAGCACTTCAGAATTTTACACCAAGTTTACCCTGCTGCCATTTTGTTTGTTTTTGAGACAGAACCTCACTATGTATCCCTGACAGGCCTGAAACTTGCTATGTAGGCCAGCCTGGTCTCCAACTTAAAGAGATCCGACTACCTCTCCTTCCAAGACCAAATTAATCTTTAATTGATTAACAAGTCCTAATATGTTTTTAATCAAACATGTTGTGTTCTCTTCTTGATGCGTGCTTATTGGTACAACAGAAGAGAAAAGAATTAAGAAATGCTATTCGCAGTAAGGAGTGCATTAGGTTTCTTCTGAAACCACTTGCCCTCCTCAAGCAAAGGCTGTGGGTGGATAATCATATAGGAAGATACTGTGGGGTAGTACAATCCCCAGACGTTCAGTAGAAGACTGCCCAGCCTAGTAGCTGACATCTGCTATCCCAGTACTTCCTAGCTCTGAGGCAGAAGAATAGACTACATAGAGAGTTCTTCTGTACTCAGTTTAAGGTCTTGCTTGAAAAGGGAAAGACTGTGGACATATCCTGGTCATGTTTAGCTTAAGGGAGCATAAACATATAGGGGCAGACAAGGCAGCTCAGTGGGTAAAGGTATTTATCACCAAGACTGATGACCTTAGTTTGATCCCTAGGATCCACATGATGTTGGAAGAAGAGTATTGACTCCTCTGACTTTCATACATTCACTCCTTCCCACACACCATAAAGAAATGTTTGTACGTTTCTGTTTTTGTTTGAGGCAGTGTCTCATTGTATATTCCTGGCTAACAAGAAACTGGGCTGGCCTTAGAGATAGCTCTATCTGTCTCTGTCTCTGCAGTGATGGAATTAAAGGCATGCACTACCATGCTTAGCAATAAGTATAATTCAAAATTAACAAAAAGAAACAACAGATACAAACACTTCTGAGCATGCTCAACTGATGACACAGAAAGATAGTAGTCAGCAGACTACTAGATGCTTCAGTAGGTATGGGTGATGGGTGTGCAGACATAAGGACCTGATTCAAATCCCAGTGTCTATGTAAAAAGTGAGACATATCTGCATGTCTGTGGCATGTTTGCATGCTCACCACTGGATGTTGAAGACAGGTGGATCCCAAGAGCTCACTATTCAGCCAGTCTCGCTTCTGATTTGGTGAGAGATCCTATCTTACAGGAGTAAGGCAGAGAGCAATAAAGGAAGACGCCTGCTATCCTGCTCTGGCCTCTACATGCAGGTGCACCAACACACTTGCATGAATACACCACACATACCCCCCCCACACACACACTCATGCCAATAAAACAAGACAAAACTCTTCAAAGATGGAAGGGAGGAATTCTTCTAGATATGTTCAGTTTCTTTTCCCAAAAACATTTAGCTGAAATCAAAGAAAAGGATATTTGAAGATATGTGTTAACAGGAATTCCCCTCTAAGAGCATGCACCTGGCCAGGCTAATACTTTCTAAAATAATCACTGCATAATCCTATACATGTTTGATTTCTTTTAAAATAACAGATGTTTGCATTACTCTGTAGTTAACATGCCAGCTTCAGCCAAGCCCTTGGTTTTTCTCTTCTTTGTGTTCTTCTAGTATGTATGACACAACAAAAGTTACCTCTCCCCATAGCTATACACTTTGATTCTCATGTGATTCATTAGAAACTTAAATAGTTCAGCTTTCCAGTGTCAGCACTCCTATTTGATTATACCCCTATCTGTCTGTGCTGTGGTTCCTCTCTGTTTCTGTCACATGAAGAGTTTTTAGGCAAAGCAGGCTATACATGGTGCTGCCCTTGGAGTCCTAGGTTAAGAGCTGTGAGGCTTGCTGTGCCTGGTTCTATTACTAAGAACTGATCTGGTAGCAATGTCTCCTGCAGGTGAAGATAGCTGGCCATCCTCAGATTATTAGATCCAACTTAAAGATAAACAAGCAAATACTCTTCCTTGGCCCTCACACAGGAATGCCCATGGCCTCTGGATAAATCCACAACTTTTCAATTCAAACAGAGAAAAAAAAAGTGCTACCCAGAAACCAAGACCAAGTAAAGGGCAGTCTTGATTATATTGTAGAATGAGAGGACACAGATTCAAAAAACCATGACTCTAAAAGATGCATGGGAGTGTGGGGAAGAATGATTCTGGGAAATCCCAAAGTAACTTGGACTTTCCCTTCTGCTTTTCCAGGCTGGGATGCTGCTTGGTCCAGCTATCCTTGGGATGTTGTAATGTTCCATGAGTGTACCCAGGTGTGGACTGGAGGCCTCACTCTCAAACTGTGTGGGTCTGGGCTGCTTTCTTTTGGGACTCTGCATCCCAGAAAGTCACTCAGGCTGGGGTCTGCTTGTCTATACACACCACTCTCCTCATTCTTTTTGCTTGTGACCTCTTGAAGAATTTTTGTCTGGTTTAAGCCCTTTACTTCTGCTGCTTGGTCACTCAGATCTGTGATGCCTTTGAACTTTGGTGGCTGTTATCCCAGATCTCAAGGTCCTCACAGACCACCAGAGACCACCAGGAGTCCAACTCGTATGCAAAAGCAAAGAGTCTTTATTCAAACTCGAGCTCAGAGCTTCCAACCTCTCCAGCACAGTGGAAGGTGTGGAAGGTGCTGAGCTGGTACAAGCCTTGCCTATTTATCATGATTGCAGGGTGAGGGACTTTCCAACTTGGCAGTTACATGATTGGTTGACATTTGCTTGATGCACTTCTATTGGCTAGTAATGATTTCAGTTTGGTATAAACAATGGTTGCTGGCTTAATCAGTCTACTTTGAAACATTAGGTTCTTTGTCCTTAAGTACTGATTGGTTGTTACTAGGAGTAGAGTAGCTATTTGTCCAGGGGAATTGTGATTGTTGCAAGGGTGACATGGTTCTTGGAACAACCTGGGGTTTTTCTAGTAGCTGAGTTTATTTAGAGGGCAAGTTAATCATAAAATGGAGTCTGAAAGCAAAATGGAGTTTGTAATGTTAAGCTGGGCCATTCAGTAGCCAATTTGAACCTGTTTTTAGGCCTCTATGGCCCAAGTCTGCAGTTGCCTGGATAGACTGCTTACATTTTTTTTCCTTCTTAAATCACAATCTCAAAATCAAATATAGTAATTTAGAGGTGGTGAATCCCTTTAATCCCGGCACTTGGGACTTGGGAAGTGGAGGCAGGAGGAACAAGTTCAGTATCTATATGGACAATGAGAGACTTTTTCTCAAGACAAAAACAAAACAAGGAAAAAGAAAACCCAAAACATTTATAGGATGGAAATGTTAGCTAATTGGTAGATTACTTATGTAGCATGCTCAAGGCTCTGGATTTAATTATCATCAATCACATTAATCAAAAAATTAAATAAATAAATTAATAAATAAATAAGGAAAGGAAGAAAGGAAGGATGGAAGGGAGGAAGGAGGAGGTATTAAAAAATTCTTTGAGACACAGTTATACATTTTTTTTTGGCAAAAATTGTGTACACTACCATTATGTTTTGCTACTTGAATAGCCTGAATCGATTCATAATCTGGTAAGGCTAAATGCATACCTGCTTTTCACATATAAAGTGCTTGTGAATGATCATGATTTTTAGATTAATTTAGTTAATGATAAGGGGGATTAGAAGTATCTATTTTCGTATTTTCTTTAGAGTGAGATTTTGGTGTGTGCATATATTTTAATCCCTGTCTTGCAGCTGTGCTGAACAATCAAGACACTGTCAAGGAGCCAGAGTGAGAGGTGAACCCTTTCATGTTTGTGCAAGACTCTCATCCCCAAGGTTCTGCAAGAGAAGTCAACCCTCAACCTGAACTGCCTCAACAGAATACCTTTTCGACTTCTGAGACAAAGTGTCATAGCCCAAGCCTTTCTTGATCTTCCAACTCTCTTACCCTTCTGCTGTCTGAGTGTTGGGGCAGTGGACATATACCACCATGCCCAGCTACAAACTTAGAATTTAAAAAAAAAACAAAAACAAAAAGCAAAACTTGTTAGTACCCTTTGAGACTGAAGTCTGATGTGAATTAAAAAGGACAGTTTGTGTTGTCATTTCTGAGGGTGACATGGTGGGGAGACAACTTAGAAGTGTGGCATTTGAAAACAGTCAGATCTTTTTTGAAATGGGATCTTATGTTATAGAATTTGCCATGTAGTCCAAGCTGACCTAGAACTGTTGGTAATCCCTCTGCCTCTGACGCCCTAGAGCTGGACTTACAGAAAGCTTCCATGTTCCGTTTTCCTACTTATCTTAAAGCTTACTTCCTAACTAGTTAGCTATGGGTTCATAGCTACTTCTCAGACAATCCTAGAACTAAGTCAGAACATGCAGCAGCGATTACTGATGGTGCCAATCTGAGAAATGTGAGCTTAAGCCTTCAGTACCATCAGCTTGTTGAGCAAGCAGCACGAAAACTAACGAAACTTTCAATTTAAAAATGTAGAGCCTTTCAAACCTTGCTTATTGGACAATACAGAAAATAATAGCATTTCGTGATGACAGGTGGTTATGCGTCTTAGTGGCAGCTATTTCACTGTACACTTCTTAGTGTAGGTGTTAACTGATGGGAGGCCTGCACTTGCTGATGAGAAATGCCTTGGACCAGCTTGGGTATCCGCCAGCTGCCATGACTGCACTACTGCCTTCTTGCTCGTCTTTCTGGTTCCTCTCTCTGCAGTGTGGCTGTCGGATCGAGTTTTGTTTTACTGGTAATTTTTTTCTGTTAGGAATTGAACCTAGGATCTGGCACACACTATACAAGTGCTTTGTTGCCTTGCTATATTCCCACCCCCCCTTCTCTCTCTCCCTCCCTCCCTCCCTACCTCCCTTCCTCCTCCCTACCCTCTCTCTTTCATTTTGGTTTTTCAAGACAGGGTTTCTCTTTGTAGCCTTGGTTGTTCTGAAACTCTCTGCACTGGCCTTGAACTCTCTCCCTCTTGAGTGCTGGAATCAAAGGTGTGCGCCACCATTGCTCAAAACCCCCAACTCTTTTTTTTTTTTTTTTAATATTTCTTAGGACTGTAAAACTTTATTTATGAGTATCATCATGACCAATTAAAAATCTTGAGAAATCCTTGATCTCTAGGATTCACACTTTGATCCCAAAGCATCCATAAATATGGACGGCGTGACAGGCGTTCCTTTTAAAAAGATCTCATTGAAATGGTCCCACTCCTCAGAGGCATTGACAGCTTCCTGCATCCCAGTGCCAGGGCTGTAAGGTTACCCCATCATCCAGAATTTATAGCTTAATTCCTACACTGAATAGGAACAGTTTACTAAACTGTCCCCAGGTAACACTCAGGTATTCAGGTTCAGGTGCCAGTGAACACTTCTGTCCCACTGACTACAGTGTCAACTGTTCTCCTCTCTCCTTTTCATCACAAAGTTAATGGTAAAGCTTCTTTGAATGTAACTTGGTACTGAGATGCAGCCAGTGAAATCTTAACTGTAGGGGGATCATACGTGATTGAACCTTTAGTAAGAATAGCTAGTGTATGTTCACAAATCTTGATGCTACAGTGAGTCTGAATACAAAGGAACTCCAAACTGTCTTGTTCAATGAAGGAGATGGGACATGAGTATCCTACATGGGAGATAAGTATCCTAAGAAGGTGCTTCTCAACTTTCCTAATGCTTTTACCTTTAGTACAGTTCCTTATGTTGTGGTGACCCATAATCATAAAATTATTTTGTTGCTGCTTCCTAATTAATTTTGCTGTCATTAAACATGATGGAAATAGCTGATATGCAACATGTAAAAGGGTCATTCAGCCCCCAAAGGGGTTGCAACCCACAGGTTGAGAACCACTGTTCTAAGAAGTACTTCTTGGCCTGAAGTTGCAGGTTATCCACCATGGGTGCTCTTCTCACTCTGACATGGAACCATACAATTTGTAGACATATCAGCAAGACTATAAATTGACACAAAAAGCATGAGGAGCCCTCCTAACTCTAGGAACTTCACTGGAGCTGTACATCTTCACCCAGGAGTTCATGAGAAATAGAAGTCCCAATCCTTGTCTGTGTAAATTCATCAAGCTAAGTAGGAGATTGGCTAGAGCTCTATCCTTAGTTTATGACCTATAGCAAGCAACTGATTTGGCTTTTGCTGTGCAAATTTGATTATATACTTTTATCTTTACTAATAATGATATTTTCCAATTCTTATATTCATTAATAGATATATATACCTATGTGTTAAAACACTTATTTTACAGGTCTCATAATTTTTCTGTTCTATGGAATTTTTATTAGCAGTGATTTGTCATAATTTAATTTCAAAGTTATGCCTTTCAAATGATTTGAAAAAGGAAAAAGATCTATCGAGTCCTCTTTTCCAGCTCCCATGAAGCACTGTGTTTGACGTCATTTTTGTTTACTCTTGTCCTTTTAAAGATTTCAGTTTTAGTGGTGTCAGAGCATATGTCATAAAGTTAAACCCACCTCCTCACCAGAGATTCTCCTGTGTGGGATGAGAAATATGTAAACAATCTTGTTCATCCACTTTTAAGTTTTGTACCATGTTGCTGTGTCTTCTTTCTGGTCTACTATGACCCTATGACCTTCAATTCACACTTGGGGTTGCTTTCCTTTTTATCTTTTCTGCTTGTTCCTACTGTCTAAATCCTTCTTTGTTTAGAGTGGTAAGATATCAGTTCATTTGTTTGAATGAGAATTTGTCCCAAAACAAAACAAAAGGTGATGGTGAAACAAAAGGTGAGGAATGACAATTGAAGCTGTCCTCTGGTATTCACACATGCACTCAAGTGCACACAAACATGTGCAATACTCACACACATGGGGTCTCCAAAGGCGAGGTGTTGAGTGGGAGGATCAGTGATGAGAAAGAGAAAAGACATGAGCAATAGCTGGGACCAGCAGGTCTCACAAACCTTTGCCAAGCACGCTTAGTCAGAAGTAGAACACCTAATCTGGTATTTACGGGGAAGTGGCTACAGCCTGGACTCCTCCAAGGCACTGGCTTACAGGCCTCACCAAGTCTCTTCCTGGACAAGGACAAAGCACTAAAAGTCTTGGGTCAGTCGGGCTTCCCACAGGTCCCCCTTTTTATTAAGATGACTAATTTGTATCTGAGTATATAAAAGACTCTGATAGCCCTTAAACTAATAAATGTCCTAATATTGTCTAAAGCATCACCATCACAAATAGCATGTAGGTTATTTAACATACATGCAGATTACACAGTAATCTGAATGTAATACTGAATGAATGTTGAAGGATGTTAAAGGGTTAAACCCTTGCAGCTTGTGTAATAAGTCTTCAGCCAGCTCCCACAAGGAATTGAATGTGAGCTGAACATGACCCAGGTCAGTAGCTAATTGTTTGAAGGTTACTAAATTTAAACTAACATCCTCACGATGTCATATTCCCTGCAAGCGATTTTGGATTTTATCCTATGTTTTATTCAGATTCATTATAGCTTAAAGGAGTAACACAAACATACCAAGCTAGCTGGACACTGTAAAGTCTTTAACTGAAGTTGTATTGTTTGACCTGAATCTCCTAAGTGTTAATTAGACAGCTTCTAATGCATTTAAATTAGCTTCCAGGGTTGTATTTATATGTTCTTGCATTGCCAAAGCTACAGAGGTATTGCAAGCAAACTGATTAGCAAAATGGGTAGTTTGCATTTGTAAGGGCCACAGCAGAAGGAGCTGCAGATGCTAGAGCAGTGACTACTGCAAAACTGTTGGTTAAGACGAGGACTAGACCCAAGTAGAGGGGGAACGATTGGTACGAGTAACTTTGAAACAGCTTCACATTTTTAAAATAGAAGGACTCCAGGTCAGTGACATATGAAGGGTTAATAGGCAGTGAGTCTAAACATGAAAGGATGTCCATGCTATAGTTGTTTATCTTTTCCAGAAGTCCCATAGATGGTCACATTGTCCAGGACTGTGACTAACAGCTGAAGGTCTGGCTGAACTTTTCTCTGGAGACATTGTAGCAGGGCATGGCCAATGAGGAGAACCTAGGAAGTTATTTCATCCAGACCAGGTGGATGCCTCCTAGGCAAGTCAACCAGCATCTACACAGAGTTCTTTAGAAGCGTAGATCACTCCACTCAAGGAGGAATTCCATTCTGAAGCCAGGGCACCAGATTCTCACTGCATACTGGGAAATGTCTATCCAACAGGGTAACTTGTGAGAGATCAGAAACCAGAAAACTCAAGTGAGAATGCATTGATGATATTGGAAACCTGCGCACCCAATCCTTGCCAAACCCCAAAGCCATAAGTCTTATGGGTCACTCAGATGAGAGGGATATGTATGTACTGACCCACTAATGACAAGTTGGAATACTGGATGTTATTCCAGTAAAGTCAAAGAGAGGGTGAGAAACCTCCAGATCAGTTACCTCAGTCTGAGGATTTATAACTGTTATATAATATTTTAATGGCAAGTTATTTTAAAATAAGTTTTGATTTGACATATATTATAGCTAGCTTTCCATAATTGTTAATCATAGACTGTATAATCTTAAATATCTTATTTATAAGTGCTATCCTCTCTATATATTATACCTTTTGTCGTTCTTTAACTTATTTGGACCTTTATAACTTATAAAAGTCTTTCAGTTATTCATTTTGTAAGCATATATCATCTCAATCTTTATACATAAATTATTACTTATTACAATAATTTTAATCTTTATATATTTTTATTAAGATAATTTTTATTTCTATCCTTATAACATTTTTATTTTTAATGTCATATCTTTTTATCCTTATAACATTTTAAAAAATTTAAATTGTATCTTTTTATAATTGTATAGCTATATCTCCCCTTTATTAAAACAAAATTGGTTGGGATGGCCTGTTGATCTTTTATTGTGAATGAATATTAACACTGATCAGGGTTTGTTGTGATCATTTTACACTGGCTCAGCTGAAGGCAGGAAAATGATAGTCATTTAATTTGAAAGATAGGGCAGAAGACTTGTATTGGATTTCAAAAAAACTCATTTGGTTATTAGTATGTATTTAAAGAGACCATAGAAGTAAAAACATCTTTTAATATGTTTATATTTAGATATATTTATATATACATATATACATGTATATATGTATATGTATATTTAAAGGCCTAGATGTAAGTTATTCTTATTGAAAGAGAGAACAATTAGATGTTCACTCTCCCTCTTCTCCAAATCCAATCCCCAAGTCTCATCCCCAGGTCTGTAGCTGGTCACCTGCTGTCAATAGTTTATGCAGTTCTTCTCTTACCACCTTCTTCCCGACCCATCCTTTTGTCTCAGCCCCCATCCCCCACATGCATTCCATTGGAACATGCTTATTACACCTGCCAGAGAAGCAAATCGGCTAGGGAGGTAGGCATGATCATCAGATTTCCACTCCCCATCCTCTCCTCCAGTATAATCCTTGAGTTTCATCCCCAGCTTTGTAGCAGACCACCTGCCCTTTCCACCCTCACTGTAGTAGACCGAGTAGATTCTGGAGGCATACTCTGCTTTTCTCTCTCTCTCTCTCGTGGACCCCCTCAGACCTCCTCCCTTCTAGCCTATTCTTGTTTCCAAGTGTTAGCTCCCAATACCTAGACCAATCTAAGGAAACCTTCCAGTGACCACACTTGGTAGGATCCCAGAAGCATTCCCTACTAGGGAACCTACATCTACCACACACTTCTAAGAAGCAGAGAAGGAACCAGAGAGAACTACAACTTAAATCATACATTGACCCTAATACGCTGATAATAAGTGACTTCAATAACTCACTCTTACCAATAGGCAGCTTATCTAGACAAAAACTAAACAAGGAACAAAATACCCATCCAACAAAGACAAGACTGATATCAACTCCTAGAATTACAATCATTCCAAACCCAGATACCTAGACACCAGCATAATAATATAATCTATAACAACCAAGACAGTATGTCTCCAGTAGAGCCCAGCAACCCTGCTATAGTAGGCTCTAAGAAATGAAACATAGTTGAAGCATAAAGACCAGGACTTCAAAATAACCTTTGTGAATATGTTAGTGGTCCTTAAAGGGGAAATGAATAAATCTACTAAAGAAATTTGTGACACAGTGGGATGAAATGAATAACACAGTTTAAGGCCTGAAATTGGAAATAGAACCAATAAAGAAAACCCAAACTAAGGGAAATCTGGAAGTGAAATATTAGAAACTTGAACAGAAACCTGAGAGGCAAGCCTTACCAAGAGCACACAAGAGACTGAAGAGAGAATCCCAGGCATTGAAGACAAGAAAGAAGAAATGGATACCTCAGTCAAAAAAAAAAATTAGGCACAAAATTTGGGACACTAAACAAATCTACAAATAATAATAGATGAAGGAGAAGAAACCCAGGTTAAAGGCACAGAAACTATTTTCAACAAAATCACAGAAGAAAATTTCTCTAACCTAAAGACAGAGGTGCCTATCAAGGCATCTGTATACCAGAAGCATATAGGACAGCAAATAGACTGGACCAGAAAAGAAATTACCCATAGCATATAATATTAGAAACACTAAGTGTACAGAATAAATCAAGTATATTAAAATCAGCAAGAGAAAAAGATCAAATAACATATAAAGGCAGACCTATAATACTTGACTTCACAATAGCTCTAAAAGCCAGATGAAGCTGGCCAGATAGTCTATAGACTCTAAGAGACCACAGATGCCGGTCCAGACTATTAGACCCAGCAAAAGTTTCTATTATAATTAATGGAGAAAGAAAGGTATTCCATGATAAGATGATATTTAATCAGTATCTATTTACAAATATAGTCCTGCCAAAGGTGCTAGAAGGAAAACCAACTGAAGAGTTAACCACATCCAAGAAAACACAAATAATTTGATTACCAGATCAGTGAATCAGAAGTATGCATGTAGGGATACACCACAACAATAAAATAACAGGAATCAACAAACACTGATCATTTATAACTCTCAACACCAATGGTCTCCTTCCCCAATAAAAAGACAGGGATTAATTGAATAGATGTAAAAACAGGATCTATTCTGTACATCTAAGGAATACACCTTAATATCATCTTAGGTGAGGATAGACATCACCTCAGGGTAAAATGATAGAAAAAGATATTCTAAGCAAATGGACCCAAGAAGCAAGTCAGTATACCAGTTTTAATAGCTAGCAAAATAAACTTCAAACCAAAACTAATCAGAAGAGATAGGGAAAAACTATATATACATCAGAGACAACTCCACCAAGAAGATACTGCAATTCTCAACATCTAAGTATCAAACAGAAGGGTACTGAAGTTCATAAATACTACTATAGCTTAAATCACATATTTACCCTAATACACTGATAATAGGTGATTTCAGTACCTCACTCCAGATAAAAACTAAACAGAGGAATCCTGGAGATGACCAGCATCATAAATGAAATAGACATAACATATTTACAGAACACTTCACCTAGACACAAAAGAATATACCTTCTCAGAAACTCATGAAACTTTGTCCAAAATTGATCACATATTTGAATACAAAGTAAATATCAACAGATGTAAAAAGAAAATTGAAATAGCACCTTGCATCCTATCTGAACACCACAAATTAAAGTTGAATATCAATAACAACAGAAGCAACAGAAAACTTACAAACTCATGGAAACTGAAGAAATCACTACTTACTGAAAATTTCTGTCTTACAAGACAGAAATTAAGAACTTTCTAGAATTGAATAAAAATGAAATACAATATACCAAAACTTAAGGACACAATGAAGGCAGTTCTAAGATGCAAGTCCATAGTACTGTCTATTTTTTTAAAAAAAGTGGTCCACAGGCTGTGCTGCCAGCAGAGGCCATGTTCATGTGCCCCTCACAGTCAGCAGCAGCATGGATCATGGACTTACAGATGGTTTCTGGTGACAGCATAGACCACAGAGGGCTGCCTCAGAAGGCCATGATCATGACCATGGTTCTTGCTGCTGCCGAAGGCCATGTTGAGGTCCGTGGTCTTGTTGCTGCCTAAAGCCATGTTGATGTTTTTGGGTCGTGCTGCCACTGTGGGTCATGTTGATGTATGTAGCCCATGTTGCTGATGGAGGCCATGTTGATATCTGTGACCTATGCTGTTGTCTTTGCTGTGGCATAGGATCGTGTTGATGGTCCACAGTCTGTACTACCACTGGAGACCGTGCTGAGGTCCATGGCCTGTGATGATTCCTGAGGCCATGTGGACGTCTGTGGTCTTTGCTGTCATCAGAAACCATATGGAAGTCTATGATCCATGCTGCTGTTGACAATAAGGGGCAAGAAAGCTTCTTTTGCAATGGTATCGATGGCTGCCGACTCAGTTGAGAAAGAGATGTAGAAGGCTTCTGTGACACCCTCCCCCAAAAAGAAACAGTCTAGACAGGAAACCATGGAAGAGAACTCTTAACAATTGTGATAGAGATGCTGAAGCTTAGCTCTTCACAGTTGATGTCTTCTGGCAGGGGTAGAGGCTGGGAAGGACTCTGTTTTTCAAGGGGTTGGCCACTGAGAGTTTGACCACCCTCCAGTGAGTATATGGTATTTTTTCTTTCTTCTTCTTTGCCTTCTTTTTGAGGAGTAAGAGAGGAGGTCACAAGGGTTGTAGGGTGGACTTGGGAGAACTGGGAAGTGAATGTGAGCAGGATGTATTATGTGAAATTGCCAAATAATCAATAAAGATATTCTGTTGGAAAAAAAAGAAACGAATAAACTTGATTCATATTTGGGCAAAAAATTGGAGAGATCTCCTAGTAGTAACTTAACAGCACACCCATGTAACTGCAGGCTTTTCCACTCATGCCAACCTCTCGAAATAATAATTCTGAAACTGAATTATCCATGAATAAATGCCTAGGCCAAAAGCTTTGACTTATTCACACTAGCTTGTAACTACTCAGTTATCCCATTTATTCTGTTCTAAGCCCTGCCTCATGGCTAGTTACCTCTCCCCAGGTTCATGCAACTGTTTCCATCAGTGTTTGAGGTGAATTCCTTCCTGTGCCTGACTAGCCCAGAATCCTCTCTGCTTGCCAGAACTCCCACCTCATATTTCCTGCCTAAGCTAATGGGCCAACAGCTTTTTATTGACAGGTGATGCTTCTATACAGTACACATAGATTCTCCTTACACACCTGAAAGCTCTAGAACAAAAAGAAATCACTCCCAAAAGGAGTAGATGGCAAATAATAATCAAACCTGTGACTGAAATCAACAAAATAGAAACAAATAAACAAACGAACAACAATACAAAAGATCAATGAAACAAAGACAAGATACAAGAAATGGCTATATCAGCCAAAGAAAATGTTAAAACTGAAAAAGTTCAGACACAAAACATCCAGGAAATTTTTGTTGGTTCTTTGAGAAAATCAATAATATTGACAAGCTCTTAGCCAAATTAACTAAAAGGAAGAGTCCTGATCATACTCTCAAAATCCAAATTAACAAAATTAGAGATGAAAAGGGGGATATAACAAGAGATACTGAGGAAATCCAGAGAATCATAAGGGGCATGCATTAAAAACTTGGACTCTACTAAATTGGAAAAATCTAAAAGAATGAGTACATTTTTAGATAAAACTACCTTCGAAAGTTAAATCATGAATAGATAAACAATTCAAGTAGACTTATAGCCCCTAGTGAAATAGACACAGTAATTAAACGTGTACCAAAAAAACCAAACCAAACCAAACAAACAAAACCAACCAACCAAACAAGCCCAGGGTCAGATGGTTTTACTGAGGAATTATCCCAAACTTTCAAAGAAGAGTTAATGCCAGTACTCTTAAAATCATTCCACAAAATAGAAACACAAAGTAAAATACCCAATTAATTTTATGAGGCCATAGTTACCTTGGTATCTAAACTACACAAAGACCCAACAAAGAAAGAAAATTTCAAACCAATTTCCCTCATGAACATAGATATAAAAATTCTCAACAAAATAGTTTCAAACCAAATCAAGAACACACACACACACACAAAAGTATCCACTACGATCAAGTAGGCTTCATTCCAGAGACGGAAAGATCTCCCATGTTCATGAATCAGTAGGATTAATAATGTAAAACATGACCAACCTAACAAAAGCAATTTACAGATTCAATGCAATCCTCATCAAAATTCCAACACAACTCTTCACAGTTCTTAAAAGGACAATTTTCAGCTTCACATGGAAACACAAAAACTCAGGATAGCTAAAACAATCCTTAACAATAAAAGAACTGCTGGAGGTATCACAACAAATGGAGCTGGTCAGGATGTATGGCTGTATCAGAAGAATCTGATACACACTTATCTCACAGACTCAAATCCTAATGGATCAAAGACCTCAATATAAAACCAGATAAACTGAATCTGATAAAAGAGAAAGTAGGGAATAGCCTTGAATTCATTGGCACAGGAAAAGACTTTTTGAATAGAACACTGATATCTGAAGCACTAAGGTCAACAATAAATAGGACCTTATGAAGCTTCTGCTTGGCCAAGGTTTGAGGTAGATCGATCCCCAGCTTGCTGAGGAGCCACCACACTGATTTCCATAGTGGCTGTACAAGCTTGCTTTATTCAGGCAAAGTGGAAGCCTCCAGAATGAGAAAATATTTTTTTTTTTACTTAGATTTTTTTTTTACTACCCATCTGATAGAGGGCTAATATCCAAAATAAATAAGGAACTAAAAAAAAAAACAAATAAAAAACAAACAAACCTGAGTATCAAGAAACAAATAACCCAATTAAAAATGGGGTACAGATCTAAACAGAGAATTCTCAAATGAGGAAACTCAAGTGGCTGAAGAACACTTGAAATTTTCAGCATCCCTAGTTGTCAGGGAAATGAAAATCAAAGATACTTTGAGATTTCATCTTATAGCAGTCAGAGTGGCCAAGATCAATACATCAGATGATAGCTGATGTTGGCGAGGATATAGAGAAAAAGCAGCACTTACTCGTTGCTGGTGGGAGAGCAAGCTTGTACAGCCACTATGGAAATCAGTGTGGTGGCTCCTCAGCAAGCTGGGGATCGATCTACCTCAAACCTAGCTATACTACTTGTGGATATACCCAAAGGTTGCTTTATGTCTGCTACAGAGGTACTTGTTTAAACCTTGTTGCTCTATTTGTAAAAGCCAGAAATTGGAAGAAACCTAGATGTCTGTCAATGGATGAATGGATAAAGAAAATGTGTTAGATTTACACAATGGAAAATCACTCAGCCATTAAAAATGAAATCATAAAATTTTCACGTAAATGCATGGAATTAGGAAAAAAAAATCAGCCCGAGTAAGGTAACCCAGACCCAAAAAGATAAATATGGTTTGTATTCACTTATATGCAAATGTTAGCTGTTAAGTCATTGATAAGCAAGCTTCAATTCACAGAATCACAGAGGTTAGGTACAGAGCAAGGGACCAGAGGGTAAGGATAGGTCTCTCTAATAAGGAGAAATAGAATCGATCGTTATAGACGGATGGGGTGGAGGAAGGACTGGAACCAGAGAATCAAGTGGGGAAGGGAGGGAAGAGGGGGATGATTAGAATATGGGGAGAGACATCTAAAACTAAGATTCATTTGTAGGACCACATGGAAACTTATTACAGAAGATGCTTCCTAAAATATGTACATATATAAACGTGATCTAAATGAAATTGGCAAGTAACAGGGGAGACAGAGATGCAACTGTCTTTTTGGGCCTGTGTTACCTTACTTGGGATGATTTGTTTTTTCTAGTTCCACCCATTTACCTACAAATTTCATGATTTCATCTCTTGTCACCTTATGGAGCTTCTGGTACTGGGAAACACCTAGGCTGTTGCCAAGACCATCAGCTGTTCTCTACAAATTGACAGCAAGGTCCCATTGCTAAAGGAAAGAGATATGTAACTCACTGAACATGGAGAAGCCGAGCTGGTGCTTGCACAGAGACTTCACCCCCATAGGCCAGTGTTCTTGGTACTGGAGGGTACTCCACAGACTACCAAAGGCAAAAGATAAACACCAATCCTTTCATCTACAATGGTCTTCCCTGCAAGATATGCTAGTGCAGTGGAAACACAAAGTCTGTGGGAGTAACACAACAATATCTGGCTTGATTTAAGGCATGAGATGGAACCCATACCTGATGTTGCTTAGGTGTCCAAGAGTCTGAGACTAGATAATCTAAGGACTTAGGGGAAAACAAAATACTACTGTCTCAGCCGGGCGGTGGTGGCGCACGCCTTTAATCCCAGCACTTGGGAGGCAGAGGCAGGCTGATTTCTGAGTTCGAGGCCAGCCTGGTCTACAAAGTGAGTTCCAGGACAGCCAAGGCTACACAGAGAAACCCTGTCTCGAAAAACCCAAAAAAAAAAAACAACCTACTGTCTCAGAAAAGGAGAGTAGCAACAAAATGACTCCTGATGATGCTATTATACCCAGAGCAGTGCCTTGCTCAGCCATCATCAGAGAAGCTTCCTTCTGCAGCAGATGGGAACAAATGCAGAGGCCACCAAGGAAACAAGGCCTTCTACACACAGCAGGATCAATACACACATGAACTGAGACTGAGGCAGCATGTGCAGGGCCTTCCAGGGTCTGCACCAGACGGGGTCTTAGAGCTGAAAGGAGAAGTGGACACATGTCCCCATCCCTAGCCCAGAAGCTATCTCCAGTTGATAACCACTTCCAAATGAAAATTTAGTTTCCTTTAAGGGAGACTCACTGGGGAAACAGATTACTGTTGTGAGTAGGCCCCAAACCTGGTATGAGTTGACTGACAGAAAATGTACTCAGTAGTGTCTTTGGAAGTTCCTTGTTTCATAATGTTGTGTCAGTGCCTTTTCACTCCTGCACAGATCCTTTGTGTATATATTATGGCTTTAGGGTTTGTACTTTATTAGATTTCTTTCTTCTTTCTTTTTCCTTTCTTTCTCGTTTTTGTGAACAAGTATGTCTCTTTGCCTGTGTTTCTTTGACTTTGTCTTGGCTCTTTTTCTCATTTGTTTTGTCCCATTCTGATTAAAATAAACTTAAAATATTTTATTATCATTTTGTACTAGCTGGTTTTGTGTGTCAACTTGACACAGGCTGGAGTTATCACAGAGAAAGGAGCTTCAGCTGGGGAAGTGCCTCCATGAGATCCAGCTGTAAGGCATTTTCTCTGTTGGTGATCAAGAGGGGAGGCCCCTTGTGGGTGGTGCCATCCCTGGCTGGTAGTCTTGGGTTCTATAAGAAAGCAAGCTGAGCAAGCCAGGAGAAGCAAGTCAGTAAGTAACATCCTTCCATGGCCTCTGCATCAGCTCCTGCTTCCTGACCTGCTTGAGTTCCAGTCCTGACTTCCTTTGGTGATGAACAACATTGTGGAAGTGTAAGCTGAATAAACCCTTCCCTCCCCAAATTCCTTCTTGGTTGTTATGTTTGTGCAGGAATAGAAATCCTGACTAAGACACATTTCTTAGACGCTTGTTTGTTTTCTGAGAGTTAGTGAAGGGGTGGATCTAGATATAATGGAGAGAACTTGGAGGAGTAGTGGGAGTGGAAACTATAATCAGAATATATTGTATGAAAATATCTTGTTCGCTGGAGAGATGGCTCAGCGGTTAAGAGCACTGACTGCTCTTCCAGAGGTCCTGAGTTCAACTTCCAGCAACCACATGGTGGCTCACAACCATCTGTAATAGGATCCAATGCCCTCCTCTGGTGTGTCTGAGGACAGCTACAGTGTACTCATATACATGAAATAAATAAATAATTCTTTAAAAAAAAGAAAATATCTGTTCAATAAAAGAAAAACATGAATATTATGTCTGAGTCACTGCTCTATAGCTGTGAAAAGACACATGGACACCATGACCAAGGCAATTCTTTTTTTTTTTTTTTTGCCAAAGAAATCAGTAAACTTTTAAAAACCTTTCCATTGTTTCCACATCATACACCCCAATCACACAACTCTTCCCCATTCCCTCATACCTGCCCTCCACCCTCACAACCTCCTCTCCAATAGAGGAAAAAAACCTCACTGTGGAAGCTGTAGTGTGTCATAATGCATCCTATAGTATATCCCTCTCTCCACACTTCTTTGCTTGCAAATGTTCACTACTAAGGACTCATTGGTCTGGTACAAGGTCTCAGGCTTCTGCTACACTATCAATACTGGAACCTTACTGTGTCTCCTCTGGGATATCATGTTGTTGCCCTGTGTCATGGAGAGCCCACAGTTTTGGATCTGTCTGTCTAGCCCTTCCATGCACTCCAGCAGTTCATCTATGGGGTAGATGTTGGAGTAGGGCAATTCAAAGCCCTGGATCTGGTCCTGAGAGGCATCTAAGCTGGTCAAACTGCCAGCTCTCCCACTCTCAGGCCCTTGGGGCTGGCTCATGGGCAACCTTTGCAACCAGGGCCAGCTCTACTCTGCTGCCCAGGCAAAGTTCAGGGCCCACTCTCCCTAGTGTTGCAGTTGGTGAGAGAAAGGGCCAGTTCTCTGACTCCTGTGACCCTGAGGCCAGCTCTCCCACCTGCCATAGGTGCCAAGAGATGAGGGAGTAGAAGAGGGCATCTCTCCCTCATCCCCGCCAACACACAACAGACAAGAGGCACAGCCAGTTCTCCTGTGCCCCACTTTTTAAAAAAAAAACAAAACATTTATTTAATGTGTGGGTATACTGTTGTTGTCTTCAGACACACCAGAAGAGGGCATCAGATGCCCATTACAGATGGTTGTGAGCCATCATGTGGTTGCTGGGAATTGAACTCAGGACCTCTGGAAGCAGTAAGTGTTCTTAATCGCTGAGCCATCTCTCTAGCTCCAATGTGCCACACTTCCGGGCCGATTCATCTGCAATCTCCGCGTCCAGGGCCATCTCCACTATGATGTCCAGGTAAGGTTCAAAGCTGCTCTCCTGAGTGCTGCAGCAGAGACACTCTCCTGCCAATTCTCCTGCCCTCCACAGATGGTGTGCTTAGCTTGTTCTGTCTCTGTCTCTGTCTGTCTGTCTGTCTGTGCCTTTGTCTCTGTCTCTCTCTCTTCAACCTGTCTCTGTACAACTGTCCCAGTAAAACCACTTCCTCCTCTCTCTCTGCATTGCTCCTTAAGCAGCTTCCTTTTCCTCTCTCTTCTTATGAGGGTTGGGTGTATCTTGTTCTTTCAAATCTTTCTCTGATTCGTCACCTTGTCTGCCACTCAATTAGCCATCACTTTCAAACATGGGTGCTTCCTTCTACCAATAACTTTACCTTCATTGTTTGGGATTAAAGGTGTGTGCTAAGGGCTGAGCCATACCACAACTAGAAATAAGGTTTTTTGTTTTTGTTTTTGTTTTTTTTCAGTAAATAACAGTCTTGAGGTTCACAGTGTGCCTGCCACAATAAATTCCTAAACTCCACTCAGGTTAACAGTAACTGACTTGAAGATATTTGTCTAGCCTCTGTTTTTGCTAACTTTGTTAAGCTTTGGCTATTTGAATAATCTAAATCATACAAGAATCTATGGTATTCTGATATGGTGCCCTATGAAAAAAAATCAGAAAAGCAATGTTCTCAGTCTCTCTGTGGACTGCATTTAAAGTTTAAAGTTTTAATTTTGATACTAAAGGATCTTCAATGAAATCTTCAAATCAAATTTTTAATGTTCAAACTTAATAGGGATAAAGGTATAAAATCTAATCTTATAAAAGTTTCTATTTTGTAAACTGCTAAAGATGGTTAAGACATGCAAGTTAATCCCCAGTTACTCTATTAATGATCAAATTCTTTAATGTGCTCAGGGCTATGCTCATAACCATGCTAAACATATATGTAATTAATTCAATTACAAGCTTTATTTAGCCTCTTGTATAAAAGCCAAAAGCAAGAAACTAGAAACAAATAAGATTTGTTTAAAATCTTTTTTACATTTAATAGATAATGGTCCTCAAACTCTTCAGAGACCTTCTGAATATGGCATTTAATATTTTTAAGAATTATTTTATTATTTAAGGTATAAGAGTACACTGTAGTTGTCTTCAGACACACCAGAAGAGGGCATCAGATCTCATTACAGATGCTTGTGAGCTACCATGTGGTTGTTGGGAATTGAACTCAGGACCTCTGGAAGAGCAGTCAGTGCTCTTAACCTCTGAATCATCTCTCCAGCCCTGAATACAGTATTTAAAATGTTTAAAATGAAAAGGCTTCTCATGATAGACAGAAATGTCAGTTCCTAGCAGTGACCCTGAGATCTCCAAAGAAGATGATGGGGCACAGATGACTCAATTTCATTTGTGCTAATACTAATCATGGGGCAAAGAACTGTCTCATGCCTCCCCTGCTTTGAGAGCTCTGCCCAAATTGTGGACACTTATCTGTTGATTGGGTTGATTGCTGTACTTTGCCAGGCCTAGCTGGTCAATTTTGAGAAGTTCCTTCTCCGTGGGAAAATCTCTCAGACCATCTGGGTCTGGCAGCCGAAGGCCGATGTCCTGTGCAGCAGATAAAGATGTGATATTGTTCTGAGTGACAGTTGAAGACCAACTATTTTTGCCCCCAATAAGGCCACCAAGACAACCATGAGAGTAAGGTAACTGTACAAGGCAGTGGTAAGTCTTCTTGCCATTTTAATTGATACTTCCTGGTATAATTTATCCTTATCAGATCTCTGATGGTGTTTATGGCCAACTATAGCTTTGTGAGTTTGACAGCAGCAAGCACTCCCTATCCATTCCTCCCAGCTGCCTTTTCAATTCATTTCTTATGTAGAATCAGGTTTCATGCTTATAGAGTTACTAGGTCTCCAGCTGAGAAAGGCTGACAGTTTAAGTTGCTGGCAGACTTCACTATGAAAGAGACAAACTCATAAAACAGATTTCAAAGTAACTTTTCTTTAAATTGTTTATTTAAAGGAATTTGCTTTGCAATGACTCCTCTCAGCAATCAATGACCTGTGCATGAAAAATGAGAAATGACTTAGATTCCTTTCCCTCTGGCTGTGCTATTGTTATAGTAAGAAGTACTGACTTAAAGTGCATCGCATAAAGCTAAAAACATCTCTGTCCAATCTACATATCCAGCCCCCTGGACAGAGGAAAGAGTGTTAATGCTTTTAACCCAGAATCACTTTCTGGGTCCCTAAGCTTTTGTTATGACTCAAAGGCATCAGTCTACTACTTTTTCTACAACATGGATTTCAGTACAGATTATAAACAGTAATAAAACTCATATATCTAAAACTTTTATCTCTTTTTGTAAACTTAAAAAAAAATCTCGTAAGCTTCAGGGAGTGGCAACTTATATCTACAAATAGAAGGTTTAACCTACTCCAGGTAAGTATTCCTGTCAATCAACAGCCTGAATTTTCCCACCTGCCTATTCCTGAGGATGGGATATCTCTCTCTCCCTTGGTCTTGGACTCCCCTGCCTAACTACCAGGACTGTATGCCAAGCCTATGGTATATGGAAGGCAGCAAGAGTGTATAGCATCATCAGTTGGGCCCAAAAGCTGATGACTTTTGGCAGGGTTGCTATTCTGGGGCCCAAAGCTGCTGGCTTCTGGCAATTAACTCCTACTGATAGCAGCAGGAGATTAAGAAGCTTAGTTACTTGGACTCTTTTCTCTTTGGCTCAAGGGCCTCTTGCTAGCCTGGTGCAGAGGCTCTGAGTTTGTTAACTCTTTGTGAGCCAGAGAGAAAAGGAAAAAAAGAAAGTCAGAAAGAAGAAAGTCACATACATACACAGACACATGCACACTGGGTGAAACAGAAAAGGGTTGCACCCTCTTTATTAATTGCTTTAAGCTTTTTACAGCTTTTTAGACAAACATTTTCCATATAAGAAAGACTTACCTCATAGATAAAATGCTACACAAAAGAGGAGTTACAGAAGGCTGTCAATAATAAGTTCAAAGCCGTGTTTCATTCTATAAGTTCATTATAAGTTCAAAGAAACAGTTTCACATGATCTTACTTCATCATAGTGCACACCTGTGGCTTCATCCTGGGAACTGACCTAGAATGAATGTTTTTCCTTGATCACAAATTCATCCCAAGCCTATTTCTCTTAGTGTGATTTATGAAAGCTCATTGAACTCCTTATTTCCTTACTATTCTCTGAGAAGGGGGCACATTCTATTCTTGATTCTAACCATATCACATCTTTCTGGCAAAAAAACTAAAACCATCATCTCCTTAAACTTTTTTTCTAAAATTATTTGAATCAAACCAGGAATTTTATAAAGTTGTTAATTTATCTAGACAGCATTATTCATGAAAGTTCATCTTCATCTTGATCTGCAGGAAATTTGCCCAATAGGATGGGTTGATGCCCAGGAATCATTAGGCTATATAGTATAGTGGCAGGAAAGGAATATCAGCAGCGAGAAGCAATCCTGGGACGAAGTCTCTGGGGCCACACCTCTCCAGAGTGCACCCATCGAAGCCATGTAAAACAGTGGGCCATCTCTAGGAGACTTGCTTGCTTGCCATAGTCTTACCTGGATAGCCTCCATCAACCACAGGCCTGGAAGTTTCAATTGTATGCCCTCCAAAAAAGTATTTCCCCTAAGCTCCTTATCTTTCCTTTCTGACCCCAGTCTATATCTGTCCTAGCAGATTTCGAATCAACCATAGGCTGCTCCAAAATTGCCTACAATGTGCCAGTCCCAGGTGTTCCTCTAGAACCTGTGTGTCAGACTGCACCAAAGTGACCTGTACTTTCCTAGCTCCAGGTAGTCCCACAGAACCTGGGCAGTAAGTGAAATAGCTGTCCCTCAGTTTTCCCTCCTTTCTCCCTTCCTGGCTTTGACCAACATTCCAGCCTTTCTGGGCCCCTTGACAACCACGCCTCAATTTCAGCAGGAAGTACTATAGAAGAAATTATGTTGTCTTTTATCATCTACAGAATGATGGGACTACTACGTCCCAAAGAAGCCTGGACAACATTCGCTCAGTACATGTGGTTCCTCCCAGCACTTCTTGCCTTGCCCCCTACCCTAAATCTCTCCCTCCCAGGGGCTGGGCCTTTGCTTCCCCTCCAAGACTGATCCCTATGAGACTCCGCAATTTTGGATATGTGCTCTCTTGGCTCCCTGTTTCATTCTTGGCCTCTTGGTCTGTTTGCCTACCTTTCTCCTCTTCCTTTTCCAATCTTCCCCTCCTCCTCTCATGGCCTGGATCAGTCTGGACCCTTCTAGATGCCTCTGGCTGTTTTCTCCATCATATCTATGGACCCCAAAGCTATGGGCAGTCAGAGCCTGGGAATTATCTCCTTTAGAAGTATTTTACTAACTAGTGGAACAATCTCTGTATGGGAGAGGTAAGCCTTATCCTGAGATATCTATGAACACCAGAAAATACGGTTCAAACCAGCAGTTCATATTTTGGTAGAATCCAGCTTTCAGTTCCCGCCCATTTCTTAAAGCAGGGTTCATTTGTGGAATCTTTCTTCTCTCTTTACAGGGCTTTTACAGGGTTCACTGAGCATAGATACACACATTTTAAAGTGATATTTTTAATCGGGCTTTCCAAATTTGGGACATAATACCTGGGTCTGAGGAGTTGAACAGTTTTTGTGGATCCTAGGTCAGGTGGCTTGGTGGAGATCCATAATCAGTCACTTCCCAGACTCAAGTTCGGGCTGTACTTAGCATCCTTATTCATCCCTTTTTGGCTAGTTCTTGTTTCACCCCGTCAGTCTCATGCTGGGGTGTATTCTGGGGGTTCCAGTAAGCTGAACTACCAACTAGTTCTAGGCTTCCTGTGCAGCCAAGTCACATGCTTTGTTGCTTCTGGCTTCTGGGAATGACCTTTTTGGTGACCTTCGCAGTGGACAGTTGCCGGCACCTCACCCTAACCACAGAGCTTCTAATAGGGCTAATATTTCTTTTCCAGTTTTTGATTTCTTTTCCTGCTGAGGTTATCTATCCTGTTTCCCTGCCTAGAGCCCCATGAACATGGGTCATGGCAAAAGCACATTGCCTATCAGTGTATATGGTGATAGCCTTGTCTTTCCCCCAGTGGAGTGCTCGAGTTAAAGCTAAAAGCTCAGCTCATTGAGCTGAGGTTCTCCTTCTTAAAGAGTGTGTCCAGATAGTCTTGGATCACCACCACTGCCCCTGCACACCTGATCCTATTTTTGGTGAAACTGCTCCCATCACTCAATAATACCTTGTCTTGTGTCACCAACGGGTCATCAGTCTTACCAGGCCTGACAGACTGGATCAGGTCAGTCACCTCAAGACAGTCATGCAGGAGACCTGTGGGGGTCATTGTTTGGCAAGAGAATGGCATGGTTGAGGCTTAATGTCTTGTAGAACTAAAACCAAGGTCAGTGGGTGTTAGATATCCATTTCTCAGGTGCTATGCCCAAGAGGGTCTCAACAGAATGAGGGGCTGTCAGGAACAGTTCTTGCTCTAAAGTTAATCTGTCAGCTTTTTTTACTAGTAGGGTAGTGGTAGCCATGGCCCTTATACATGCCAGCCATCTGGCTGTGACTGGGTCAAGGCTCTTGGACAGATAAACCACTGGTGTTTCTCAAGGTTCCAGGGTTTGTGTGAAGACCCCCTAGGCAATGCCTCTGGCCTCATCCATGTACAAGTGGAGTGGGTTAGTAATGTCTGGGATGGCCAGGGCTGGACCAGGCACCAAGGCCTTTTTTAAGGCCTCAAAGGCCCTCTGATCCAATCTCATTCCATATCAAAGTCTGTATACTCGTGGTGCTGGCATAGAGGGGCTTGACTACTTCATGAAATTCCATTGTTCATGGACAGCAGTAATCAAACCACCCCTAGGTCAATGAGACAGTGGGGACTTGCAGGATATCTGAAATATAGTTATGGAGATGCATTTGCTTTCCTTCCTCCATGTTGTAGCCTAGGTATGTAGCCTGAGGGACACTCAGCTTAAAAAGGCCTTTTGTCAGCTGTCCACATTCTTCCTCAGTGGTTGAGGCTTCGAGGACTCCACCAACACACTGGAGCTAGATGTTTTGTGGGTATTTTTGTCTAAACTCCACAGATCTACACTCAAGGCTTTATCAAATGATGCTAACAAGTTCCTGAATGACTCCTGGTCTGTTTCTTCCATTTCGTTGTTTGTTTCCCCAAGTGCAGTGATCACCACATAGGAGAGTGCCTTTCTTTGTCTGTCTTTGGCTGAATCTTGGCTGTTGTAAATTTTCTGAGCAATTTCCAAAACCTGAAACCTACTCATCCCTTCAAATCCCTCTAATTTTTGGAGCTTTCTCCTTCTGCTTGAGGTCAACTTCATGGCATAGGCAATATTAATGTCTCTCTGATTTTCCTATACATCTGGGACTACAGGGGTAAATGTCTGATATGTCTCACACAGCCTTTCCAGAAAATCATCAGGAGATTCATCAGATCTCTGAGTGACCGGAGGAACCTTAATTTGTCTTATAGTTCTCCTGGCTGCTGCTTTTGATCTGCACAATAATGTTTGGTGAAAAAAAAATTAAAGCCCTCTTACCTTAAATCAATTTCCAAAAGACTGGTAAGGGCCTGAGGTTTCTCTGAAAATAGAGGTTTTGGGATCTTCCGATTATACAAGTCACTGGTAGAGAGCAGGAGACAAACCGTGAACAGGGAAGGAATTGAACTTCCAGTCTCCTGCCCCGTGGGACTGGGGAATTAAATGCCCTCCTTCCCAGGGCATAAAAGCAGGAGGAGAAGCTTGTGGCTCTGGGAAATATTTGGAAAGTTTACAGCCGGGATGGGAAAGGTGTAAGTGTTACATCTCTTGAGGGGAAAGGCTTCCCCAATGCAAGCGTTACAGCTTTGATGGGGTGGGGAGTTCTCCAGTGCAAGTGTTACATACAGCTCTACTCCAGTGCGGAAAGTTTCCCAGTGCAAGTGTCACAGTTCCTGGCAGTCAGGAGTCAAGGGCTACAACAAAGTCACACTGCATTAGAAACCTTACACGGAGACATTTATTGGGGAGACAAAAACCTGGGAGAGGGGCCTGCCTGTGCTTGGGTGAGAAGCAAAAGAATTGAATAGAAGACAGGGTTTATGTAGGGTTACTGAGGAGTTTAGGGGGTGGTGCTTTACAGGTTGGTCTGGGATTGGAAGGAAGGATCATGTGACCTAATCCTAGATCTGGGACTCTGGGACAAGTGTTTTTGTTGTTGTTTGTTTGTTTTGATTTTTTTTTTGGTAGGGTGGAGCCTGGCCCCTCTCAGGAACAGCTATTACTGCTATTAGGGAAATCTGGAAGGCAGGGCCTGTATGTTGACACTCCTCAGTTCTAGGGCCTAGCTGTTGGAGTTCCTGGGGCTGGTGCTGGCCACTCCTGAGGCGCCAGGGGTCAGGCCTAGCTGCCAGTGTAGTCTAGGGATAGAAACTGGCAATCAGAGATCTTCAGAGGTGGGGCTTATAAAGGAATCTCTGTGCTTGACAGGGAAAACCCCCACTCTCCACTCCTATCCCCAACCCCACTATGCCATCCAAGTGCCATGAATAGCCAACACTATTTCTTTCTCCCTGTGGCAGGGCTGAGAGAACAAGTAGAAAATTTGAGTTTCTCTGGGTGACCTGGCTGGGCCAAAAGGATTTGGATTCCCCAATGAAAGGACACAGGTCTTAAGGTAAGGTGTGTATGTGTGGGTGTCTTTCTTGAAGCTCCTGGGGGTGGGGTGGGATGGGGTGCACACTTATGTTGCCATAGCAACAACAGAAGTAGTCAGACATATAGTCACTGGCAGAGCCAGGGCACTACAGGGGTCAGGGCGAGGTGCCCTGTGAACCTGTAGGAAGTCACGTGTTGCCTCAGGGCTACTGTGGCATCTTGGGACGCCTCACTTTCCCTTCCATTTTAGACCAGTTTCTCCAACCAGCAGAACTGACAGAAACGCAGAGACATACACAAGGGAACATAGTCATACGGAGAGAGACACATAGTATACAGGGTTCAGTGCAGTAGTGCTTGTGGATATTCCTCCTTCTCCTCCTCCTCCTCCTCCTTCTCCTTGCTCTTCTCTGTTTTTTCAACACTGGTTTTCCCTGTGTAGTGCTGGCTGTCCTGAAACTCTCTGAAGAATGTATGGGTCTTGGGTAGCTCAGAGTTTCACCATGACTGTGAATTATAGTGGGGCTTTTCAGACCCACCAGCAGTTTAAATAATGACTCAGAACTTATTAATCTTTAAAAGTGTAAAGGTCCGGGCTGGAGAGATGGCTCAGAGGTTAAGAATACGGATTGCTCTTCCAGAGGTCCTGAGTTCAAATCCCAGCAGCCACATGGTATCTCACAGCCATCTGTAATGGGATCCCATGCCCTCTTCTGGTGTGTCTGAAGACAGCTACAGTACACACACACACACACACACACACACACACACACACACACACACACCTGTAAGGGTCTGAAAATCACTGAAGGATTTTCCCTGACTCAGATAGTATGCAAAGACAGCATTTATTCTGCAGAAACATCCAGCATGCTGGGGTCAACTATTCTTTGAAATGGCGACCCCAGACAAAGGTGTGCAGGCCTTCTTACAGGGAACCAGGGGTACTCTCTAGAAGGATTAGGTAATCTGAAATTTCATTGGTGGGTTCTGGGGAGGGGGGTCACAGGTGGTCAGTGATCTGCATTCCTATGTCATGAACATTTAACCATAAGATGAGATAGGGTTATCCAATACAGATGGCCCATCCTGGGATAAAATATTTTTCCATTTTTGTGGTTATCCCCAGGCTGATCTTTGGGTGGGGGTTTTATGACCTTGTTTCTGGATTGTATGGTCTTTTCCTGGAGCTTAAGCCATATGGCCTTCTTTTCTCTCTCTCTTTTTTTAATTGGATATTTTATTTATTTACCTTTCAAATGTTATCCCCTTTCCCAATCTCTCCCCCCCCAACTCCCTATCCCATCCTCCCTCCTCCTGCTTCTACGAGGATGTACCCGCACCTACCCACCTACTCTTGCCTCCCTGCCCTCCCAAGCCTTCACAGGACCAAGGTCCTCTTCTCCCATTGATGCCCGACCAGGCCATCCTCTGCTACATATACAGCTGGAGCCATGGGTCCCTCCATGTGTACTTCTTGGTCGGTGGTTTAGAGCTTGGGAGCTCTGGGTGGTTGATATTGTTGTTCTTCCTATGGGGTTGCAAACCCCTTCAGCTCCTTCAGTCCTTCTTTAACTCCTCATTGGGGATCCCATGATCAGTTCAATGGTTGGACTTCGAGCATCCACCTCTGTATTTGTCAGGATCTGGCAGAGCCTCTCAGGAGACAGCTATATCAGGCTCCTTTCAGCAAGCACTTCTAGGCATCAGCAATAGTGTCTGCGTTTGGTGACTGTATATGGGATGGATCCCCAGGTGGGGCAGTCTCTGGATGGCATAGTCTTCTTTTCGAAATCATGCCTGGTTCTTAAATGGAGGTAAATGGGGTTTATGTTGTCCTTTTGAAAGCTTGGGGGGTGTTTTTCTGGGCAGATCCTCAGCTAATCACCCTGACTAATCCTGGCACTGTGTGCGGCCATTTGACCAGCTCTGAGTCCTCGCTCCTGTTCATGTCCATCCACCTCTGTACCTTGCTTGTGAATCTCTCCCTTCTGCCTTCTTCTCCCAGAGACCCTTTCTGTGCACGGAAGTTCTGCCCTCTCTTCCTGCCTCAGCTATTGCCCATCAGACCTTTATTAAAGCCAATCAAATATAATTTTAAATTGCCTTAGGCAGGTCAGGAAGAATGAATATTTACACAACAGGAAACGTGGTGATGGGCCACAAGTTCTGCTTGGGCAGAATTAGCAACTGAGTATACAGAGACATGCCTTCTCACAGTGCACCCCATAATATCCACCTTTTAGTCCAACAAATGGCCTTTTCTTTAACACCAACAAACTATATTAAATAAGAACAATGTTGGAGAACTATCTATGCTATCTTTGTGAGTCCAAAGTTCTGTACCTAACTCATTTTCTTTCTTTTTTTTTATATTTATTTACTCATTATATGTAAGAACACTGTAGCTGTCTTCAGACACTCCAGAAGAGGGTGTCAGATCTCATTACAGGTGGTTGTGAGTCACCATGTGGTTGCTGGGATTTGAACTCAGGACCTTCAGAAGAGCAGTCAGTACTCTTAACCACTGAGCCATCTCTCCAGCCTCCCCTAAATCATTTTCTATCACTATTTAAGCTTTTATACCTTCTAATCTTTAGAACTTACATTACCAACCTAAAAATATCTTTTTAGACCTTAAAACACTTTCTTAGACCCTAAACAACTTAAGCTTTTATATCTTTAATCTTTAATAAGGAAAACTGTAAGACTATAACTGTCTAGTCTTCAAACCCATCAGAGGCTTGAGAATAAATATTACCTGAGGAAACAGGAAGTGCAGAGAAAGCAGCTTCAAAAACTATGAAAATGGAAGAGACTGTTGGCTACCTGGTTAGTCACCCAAGTTTCCTCTGTATTTGGTGTAGCATCTAATCTCTGCCGACAAGCCCTGAATATCTGAGAGACATATAAGGGGCAGTGTTTTCCCCGTGGTTAGCTTTGCCACATTTGAAGCAAGTTCCAAGTTTAGGTGCTTTGGTACCCATCATCTTCTTTGGAGTAGAATGGACTGCTGCCAAGAGCTGATGTGTGTGTCTCACTGTCATGAAAAGTCTTTCATTATTAAAATATCTACAGATCTCTGAAGTGTTTGAGGACTATCTATCTATCTATCTATCTATCTATCTATCTATCTATCTAAAGTGTATCTAGCTATTTATTTTCTGTTTAACTTTGATACCATATACAGAAGGCTAAATAAACCTTTGAAGTGGAAACTTATGGTTTCCTTGGAAAGTCAGTTGTGTTGGTGTTTTGCTGGGGCAAACACGTGAAGGAGTGTTTCCCTGAAGTGGATGCAGGTAAAAGGATGTTTTGTTAAGGCAAGTACATGAAAGGATGCATGATGGAGGACTCTTTACTAACTACACACATGTATTGGTTTGCTTTACATTTTGTAGTTGAGCTCTATTTGTCGGGACTCCATAGAGAGAAACACACCAAAAAGCTTCTGGTGGTGTGCTGGTGGCTTCTTGCCACTACCTTGGATTTGGGCCAATTGGCAGAGTGATGTCAGCTGATACAGACTCATGTGGAGTTTTGCTAAGGCAGACTCATGTGCCGAGGCAAGACCTGTGGAGGATATGTGATGTTTGAAGGGTGTATAAATAGGACCCAATGGACTGTGAGAGAGGCTTGCTTACATAGCTAGCTTTGCAACGCTTCTTGGTGTCGCTTCTTCACTGATCTCTGTATCACTGAGCACAGCAAGGAACTTCTTGCATCCCTGGTGGTTCTGCTGAATTGTGCTGATTTGGCTGAGGCCTGGCTGTCTCTGCTAGGTGGTGTCACTGCTGCTGATTTATGGTTACTATCCTGACTACCAAACTGGACTGCTGATATATTTGTGAAGTGTTTTCGAGTGGATCGAGCTGCCGCTGTTGAATCCTATGAACTGAACTGACGATTTACTAATAAAGCACATGGGATTTGTTCCAAAGAACAATTTCTAAACAAGTCCACTTCCCCTGTATCCTAATAACGTTTCTTTTCCAGTACCTCTGGTGGGTGGTGGGCTAGAAGGGAGGTTTAAGTATTTAAGAACCCATATTAAAAGAAAGGTTGAAAAAAAATCAAAGTTACAAAACTTATTTCTGCAATTAACTAAACTAGTACCTACCTAACATGGCTACAAGTTTGGTTATTTATAGGTGACTAACTTACTAATTTATATTCCTTAATTATCCTAAGCAGTTTACAATAATAGTAGTTTTCAAGGACTAGAATTTACATTACATTTTTAAATGAATTGGATATGCACATATACCTTAAACAAGAGTTGAATCATATATACAGTATGTTGTAGCAAATATAACTTTAAATTTCTATCAATATACAACAATCCATAGGAATGTAAGATATTTGAGACTTCTTGTTACTTCTTGTCTAAAAGGGGAAACAATAATCTACCTTTCCTTTTCTTTACAATGTGACCCCATAATTCATCATATTTTGTCTTTTTATCCCTATATACCCCCCTTTTCCTTTTATCACGTTTCACCTCTGACATTAGATAAGAGAGGAAGAAGGATAGAGGGGAGAGAGAGAAAGAGAGAAAAAAGATCTCCCAGAATTTATCCTCTTTACTTTGTCTCCTCCCTGACCAGGACTAATGTCGACTTATAACCAAGCCCCCAAATGACAACAAATATCCATAACCACTAAACAACCAAAACCACCCACCCCACCTCTTGAGAATAAGGGCATCCTATTTAAAATTGCTTCCTGCTGTCTGGGGCAAAAGCATCTTTGGGGGACCCTAAGAAAACTGGGACATGGGCCAGGTCCTGGGAGTGCTGTTTCATTTGCTATCCAGTCTCATAGGAAAGTGCGGGTCTTAATTGAAGTCCTGGCTGAAGCAGTGTGTGAGGCTGGACCACTTTAGCCAGCCACTTTGGAGTTGTCCTGGATGAAATTTTTGAGGAAGCAGGTGGTCTGTGAGGTTGGATCACCTGGGCTACTTGCCTTATCTTCATTGGTGTTTGTCCTTTTGCTCTGAAAACACACACACTTTTAAAGGTAACATACATTTCTGCATTAACACATGTATGGACTGTGCAGTGTACATCAATCACCTAATGTTGATTCTCTCTGCTCTACGCTTGAGCAGGTGAAAGTCATCTGCTAACTTTATGTCTATCTGGTCTGCATAACTAAACTGTTATAAATCTCCATCCATGCCCTATGAAAGGATGGCATGTAACAAGTCGTGAGGACCAGGTAGCCAACAAGATTCATTGGCTTCTGCAGAGACATTCGTGTCTCAGCCAATCTCCTCCGTTGTTCCCAAGCAAGAGAATTAGCGATTGTGTCACCTGCCTTGTTCTTTCTGGGTCTCGTATTCCATGTCTGCAGCCAAGATTTCCAGGAGGGCTCTCCCTTGATCAACTCTAGCTCACCCTAATTTTTTTTTTAAAGGGACCATTGATAATGAGTTATTCCCACTATTAGGGAAAAGCAAACAAACAAAACCCACATTCCTCATGAAGAGACCTTTAATACTGAGTTATTCCCACTTTTAGGGAAAACCAAAAACCATTCAAACAAAAATCAAGCAAAAAAAAAAAATTAAAAACCAGAAGTCAAAAACAAGAAAATCAAGTTATGGGCTAGCTGCGTTATCTCATGCTGCAGCAGTAAAGTCCCGCCCGTCATTCTTGCAGTTCAGGTGTTGCCACTCTATAGTGGTGAGCCCTTAGCAGACAGAGCTGACATCTTGCATCCAGAGAGCTCTGAGTTCCAGCTGCCATCAATTTCTTCTCTTTTACTGGGGAGAGCTTTTTTTCTTCCTCTATTCTTACTGCTTGTAATTGAGCATTCTTTCAATCCTTTCTTATCTAAGTCTGCTTTATTTTGAGCTTTCTTAAAGAGAATATATAAAATTGTAATCATTATCAAACATAATTATTTCTATGCTGATAATTGAAACAAGATTCAAATATATTTCTTCCTCCCAGCCCCATGCTTCCAGAAATGACTCAGACTCAAATATATTTACAAATACCTTGGCCATATTGCTAGGCCTGTGATCTCTGACTAGATCATAACTAAAATAACCCATTTATTTTAACCTACATTCTGCCACATGGCTGGTTCCCCATGCTCAGCCTTTTCACATCTTCCCTGTGAATTTCCTGCACCTGGCTCTACCCCAGAAATCTTTCTGCTTCCTGGATGTCCCGCCTTCTATTTTTACCCCTTGCTATAGGCCAGAGTTGTTTTAATTGACAGGTGATGTATCCATACAATACACAAGATATTCTCTAAACTTATAACTGTTTCTACCTAGTTTCTTTCCTTTCTTGAGCACCCAGGCACATTTAAAAACATTTCTATTCATCTCTCTTTTACTGCTTTCAAACTTATACATTTATCTCTGTATCCAAGCTTACTTCCGGGATGGACATTTTCAAGCACACTGTACCAGTTCAGAGGTTTGGAACGTGAGCTTCTCAGACTCACCAGGGGCTCTGAGAAGGTCCTCCCTGCTTTCATAGCTCGCAGCCATTTCTCAGCTTTTCATTGGTTTCTGCCACCTGCCACTCACAGAGCCTGGGTCCTCATTCCTGAATCTAGTGCCTAAGCTTAGATTACATGCCAGTTCCTGCCCCGCGTTTGGTATGCCTATTATAGTGGGACTTTTCAGACTTACTGGCGGTTTAAATAATGACTCAAAGACGTAATATTGAAAAGCTTAGGCATTAAACTGGGCAGACTCTCTGCTAGCTCATCTAAATGAACCTGACTAATCCAGGCACTGCATCCCGCCATGTGGCCCTCTCTACTTCTTTGACCCTGTTCATGGCTGTTTACTTCCATGTTCCGCTGGCGAATCTTTTGCTTCTGCCTTCTCTCAGAGAAGTTTCACCTTCCCTTCCTGCCTCAGCTATTGGCCTTCACCTCTTTATTAAAGCCACTCAAATACAATTCTAGATTGCCTTAGGCAGATACCAGCAATGGGCCATAGCTCTGGGCTGGTACAGAATTAAGAATCGAATACACAGAGATACACTTTCTTCATACAGTGTACTCCAACAATAAACTTTAAGAAGAAGAGGCTTTTAAATTAGGTAATGGTGCCAAACCTGGTGCCAGGACTGCATCTGAGAGTGCTCCAAAGACGCAGCCCCTAACCATATCAACCAGGGCTTATAAAGGGAAAACCAACAGTTATAATTGTAGGTCTTGCAACTGTCGTTTTGACCAGAGTAAGCAAGTTTCATTACAAAAGCAGAAATAGCAGTTAGTCTTATGACCTATATCTGTTAAGAGCAGCTAATTTTACAAGCCCAGTGAGTTTTAAGAATAGTCTTTAATATTTGGGAAGTAGGCTGTTTGGGAGCGACCTGTATAAGCTAGGGGCTTCCATGTTTGAGACAACTTTTTTTTTTCTCTCAAGCATGGTAAGTTTAAATGTTAAATGTAAGTTTAACCATCATAGACTGGCCTGGAACTCAGAGATCTGCCTACCTTTGCCTCCCCAGTGCTGGGATTAAAGGTCTGCACCACCACTACCTGCCTTCTGCTTGTTTTGGTTTTTCTGTTTCTTTGAGAGATATTTTCTAAAGCATACCATTGAGCCAGAGCTCATTTAATTATCTTGCTTACAAATTAAACTTCTTAACAACCCATCTATTTTAAATAGAAAAATGTTGAGAAATATGCTTACTGCTGTCAGTATGTGGTAATCTAGAAATGAGTCCCTCGACAATAGGAGTGAAGGCGCTAGCCTTCACTGATAATTCAGTTTATTGCCTTTATCACTCTTTCATATCCATATTTAAAAAAAATTAGCTACTGAACTTTACCATATACTCACAAAATGTCTACACATGCCCTCTCAGAAGCTTTCACTCTGCAACTAAAAGGAACCCTCATAGCTTCCACCCTGAGCCAGTTACAGTGTTTTACGTTTGTCCTCTATTTTCTGCTGTCTCCTTTCTTGTGTGCTTTGTAGCCCCCTGCTATTATTGCTACCTCATTTTTGCACAGCACTCCTGGCAATGGGACTAGTCGTTGTCACCCTGAAGCTCTCATTGACCCACTCTGTCTCTACTCCTCCCTACCCCTCAACCTTTCTGTAGAATCTCTCACTTTTACTTTGTAACTGAATCATCTCCTTACAACCCTCTGATAATTATTTTCCAAGTCTCTTTAGAAATATAGGACGGTCTATTGCCTGAGTTATTGTGGGCAATCCAGTTAACACTCTCTGTATGCTGTATGACTAGAGGATCCCTTCTTCAATGGACCCAGAACTACCCCTCTGACACAGCTCCTCCTCCACAGAAAACAGCTGTAAATACAAATACAAAATGCACAGCGTTCATAGTCTCTCATAGTTAAGAATACTAGCTGAAACTACAGTCTCCAGCATCCCTTGTATAGACTGTTGTTTGGCTTTTACATCTCATATTCTTCCTGACGCTATCTGCACACCTCCGTGAATAAGCAGAATTCCAGTTCTGCCTAAAATCAGACCAAGCCTCTCTTACTGCCTTCCATCTTGAGGAAAGCAAGGTCAGATCAAACCTCTGCCTTCCATCTCTCTACAGCAGGAATTCATGGTACTGGGGGGAGTAGCTGAAATTTACTGTTAAGTCTGAGGCTTTGAGACAAAAGCTAAGATGGTGTGGGCCAAAGGTTCCTCCATCCCTCGCCTCTTCTGACCAGGATCCTGTGCTTGCAGAAGTCTGGTGCAAAACACTGGACAAAGCTGACACTTAGTTCTGGATTCCAAAGTGACCACTATTCGCACTATTTCCCACTAGACTCCTCTCAGGGACCTAGCAATGGCTTGCGTCATCACCTGCAGCCATTACCTGCCCTTGTGGTATGAAAATGGACTCCTTGCCACCCCAGTTCTCTTTCCCTTTTTTTCTTTCTATTTCTGTGCGTTCCTGGCCAATCTTCTTCCTCTCTCTCTCTCTCTCTCTCTCTCTCTCTCTCTCTCTCTCTCTCTCTCTCTCTCCCTCTCCCTCTCTCTCTCTCTCTCCTTACCTTTCTGTCCTTCTCTGTCCCCTTTCTCTACCCCCATCTCTCTGCAACTACACCTTTTCTCCCTCCCCTTCCCCCCAAATAAACTTCCTTTATACGAGGTCTGTGGCATGGAGTGATTTCTTCGAGGACACCTTGGCACGGGCACACCAGGCACACCCCTGGCACTGCATTATATTTTATAACAACCACTGGACCTGGGACCACTTTATAGGGCCCTAAACACTGAATGAGACTATAATCTCAATGACTCACCATCACACCACTCCCTCCCCCTCCCCTTTAAGAAGCCCCTCCCAGCCCAGTGACTTCACTGACCCCCTCCTGTGAGATTGGTGAAGCTGTCTGAGTGCTGCCCCCAATAAACCTGCCTTTGTACTTTAATTTGGCTCAATTCAATTTATTGGAGAATGAAATTTAATGGATTGGAGAAGCCATTCATTTATATTCTGATCCACAGGCAGAGAGACAGAATGAAAGGCTCTGGTAGGCCCAAATATGGGGCTACAGTGACCTGCTTCCCTTCCCTTTTTGTTCCTATATAAACCACCTCTCTCTCTCTCTCTCTCTCTCTCTCTCTCTCTCCATCCCTCCCTCTTTGAATTAAGACTTGATTTTTAGAATGAAAGTAAAGAACTTCTCTAAGCATTTTAACAATGCATCATAAGAGCAAGGGTGCAGAAGTAAATAAAGCATCTAAAAGAAAAGTAAAAATAAAAAATGTGCTCTCTAGAACCTAGCCATTCTAACTGGTCCTTCTTCTTTAGAACCTAGCCACCCCAGTCTGTCCTCTCTAGAGCCTAGACATCCTGGCCACTTGTTCCTCTTTAGAACCTAACTTTCCCAGCTTGTCCTCTCTAGAACCTAGCCATCCCAACCTGTCCTCTTTAGAACCTAACCATCTCAGCCTGTCCTCTCTAGAACCTAGCCATCCCAACCTGGCCTCTCTAGAACCTAGCCATCTCAGCCTGTCCTCTCTAGAACCTAGCCATCCCAACCTGGCCTCTCTAGAACCTAGCCACCCCATCCTGGCCTCTCTAGAACCTAGCCATCCCAACCTGGCCTCTCTAGAACCTAGCCATCCCAATCTGGCCTCTCTAGAACCTAGCCATCCCAACTGGTCCTCTTTAGAACCTGGCCATTCCAGCCTGTACATTTTAGAGCCTAGCCATCCTGGCCGGTCCTCCCCTCCCATTCTTTCCTTTCCATTCTACTTATTATTTTTAGACAGTCCCCTAGTCTGGTTCTTTTTAAATATTTACCATGGCCATACTCACACTTGATGATTTCTCCCATACTCCTATCCAATGCTGTGTTCCATTTGTCCTGAATCAGCAGGAATAAGGGTCCTGAAAGGTGAGGGGCTGAGGTGAGCAGGAGGACTGGATATGAGAAATAAAGAAGACAAAAGCAAAAGCTGGGACCAGGTGTCTTGCATAAGACGATGTCTTATGCCAAGCAAGTTTATTTAGAAATATAGCATTTTTTATAGTGTTTGGAGGGGAGAAATGGCTGAGGTCACATGGGTAAATCACCCAATGCTGACACAGAGGACACAGGATGCCACACCTGCTAATTCCCAAGTCATCATCTAAAGAATGTTCTATTTCCAACTGTTTTATTTTTGGTTGTATTGTGCTGGGGATTGAACCTAGGGCCTTGATGTTGCTAGCCAAATACTCTACTACTGAGCAACATTCCTACATTTGGGAGGCTTTATTTTTAAATACTTTAATATTTAACATATTTAATTTAAATTCTTTAATAATATCCTTAAAAAACAAGCATTGTTTTATACTTTGTATGCCCTTGTGAACATAGTCCATCCTCCAGTCAATAGGGAGAAAATACTGTTTGGGAAAAAATAAAAACAAAAAAGCCAAGCCAGGAACCTCGCAGTTTCCAACTATAAAGGCAGTGCCTGAAGAACTGTTAGTTCTTTACCTTTCCTGGCTGATCTGCGCTCTCAAGTTTTCCTTCTGCAGGATACCATGTCCCATAAGCTGCCTTCACATCAGCATTGCATACATGTATCCCAGTGTGCCCCTGCCCCCCACGAGTCATTGGAGGACTGAAGGATGTAGGATGGTGCTGCCCTCCCGTCAGCCTCAGGGGCCAGCGGCCTCATCGCAAGCCTGTTAGCATCGATCCCAGTATTCTCTCACAATCCTTAACTATCCATCTTTTCTCTTTTTCCAAAACACATGGAAATGAGAAACCTTGAAAGTTTAAACATAGTATCTGGACAGTAAACTGTGTATCTCTGAGTGAAACATCATATCTTACGTCTTTGGGTGGGATTTGTTTGTTTGTACATAAGCTTATGTTCCAAATAACTTGATTTATTGTTTTTGGACAGGGTATTAATTACTATGTAGCTCTGACTGTCTTGGAACTCAATATGTATACCAGAGCTTGAATTCACAGAGGTCTGCCTGTTTATGCCTCCTGAATGCTGAGATTAAAGGTGTAAGTCACCACACTTGTCTATAAAATAGTTTTGAATAGAAGGTCACTTGGTGTTTTCAGAAAAAAAGTGTCTTTTGGAGTTATAAAAATGATATTTTCATTATGAATTTTACTTTTAATGAGGAAAACTATTGACTAGAACTATATAGCCATATTTTATTAATATTTGTTATATTTAGAAAACCTTTAGTGCAATTTATATATACTTTATTTGATGTGTGTGTCAGGGCCTTGTATCATGCAGGGTGGCCTTGAACTCTCTTTATAGTCTAGGGTGATCTTAAACTCCTGATCCTTGTTTCTACCCTCTCAGTGCTGAGAGCATAGGTGTGTACCATGGCTCCCCATTGCTTCTCCTCTTTGAAATTCAGTGCTCTAAAAGCTATTATTTAGTACTACCATTTTTTTATGGGACTTTTGAAAAAAATTCAGTGTCAATGTTAAATTAAACATATAACATGTTAACTAGAAATGTTCTCTTATTTTTAAATTTAGAAACAAGATTCTGTTAGTGTGAAGTTGAAACTTAATTCTTCTTGGCTTATTTTGATCTTTGGAGTATTTTAAAAATTATAAATCAATAACTGGATTTCAAACACATAGTTTGTTATTTTGAACTCATCATATGGATGTTACAGTTCTCCTAGTGTGGTGTTCTCTGTAAACTCCATGGCTAGCAGTGTCCACCTGCAAGAGGCAAGAAGGGAGTCCAGTCCGACGCCACTCAGTAGCCAGTGTTGGTTCAAAGTTCAAGAGGCTGGCCTAAAGTAGTTTGGTTTTGGCATGTGTAAGTACAGCACAATTTTGAAAAAGTTTCCTGGTGATAATTAAGTTAATGCTGTGAATACAACAAAGCTTAAGATGGGACTCCATAGAGATTCTTGTAAAATACAATGACATCTTCTATAGAGATTCTACAGATTAACTAAGAAAACAGGCTCAAGAGAAAGGTCTGGGGCAGCCAGTCTGGCCTGGCCGTATAGATACCAAAGAGGTCACAAGGCCATAAAGCACATCCATTCTTAGACTTCTGGGCAGAAAACCTGTTATAAATCTCTTCCTCTGAAGCCTCAACTCTGTGTGTTTAACATTCCTGTTTTCCAGGGTGCTTACTTGTGAGCACAAGGACCTACATTTCTCCTACACCCCAACATTGTACTTGTCAGAAAGTAATGACTGAGTTAATGTTTGCATATGTTCATTAAAATAATACTAAAATCAGGGAAATGTGTATCTATTATAATTTTCTCTTCTTTCTGCACATGCTTGTTTATGTACTTATGCATGTGGGTGACTATATATATGTACACAGATATATATGTATGCTGTTATGTTCTTCAGTCTTTTCCAACATTATTTGTAGAGGCAGAGTCACTTGCTGATCCCAGAGCTTATCAATTTAGCTAATCTACCTAGCCAGCTTGTTCCAGAGATCCTCTGTCTCTATCTCTAGCATGCTGGGATGATAGGTGGGCCTCTACTCATGTCTGGATTGTATATGGGTGCTGGGGATCTGAACTCTGGTCCTCATTACTTTACCCACTGTGCCGTCCCCTCAGATCGTCCTTTTCTTTATTTTCAGCATGGTTGGAAATGGAACCCAGACCCTGCCACACTAGGTAAGCTTTCTACCATTAAGCATTATCCATAGTGCCTTGTAATTTTTTTTTTTGAAAAACTGGGCAATGCTGAAAGAATACAGTTTTCAAACCACAAACATAATTTAGAGCAGAAGGGCCTGAGCAGACTTGTACTGCTGAAAGTCTATCTGCAGAATTCCTAAGGATCTGGCCTTCCTGGTAGTGCAGAAGCACTGTTTTCCAGGCATGCTTGTCTATAGCTCAAAGTTACACAGAGATTAGAGAACAGGAATGCCTGATTTCCACATCCCAAGACTGAGATGTGCTATCATCTATTGCCTGGGCAGCAATTCACCTTATTGTCAGTTCTGATCAATTTTAGCCTGAAGCAGTTATGGTTCCCAAGCTGGAAGAGTAGGTCCCTAGTTTTACAAGAGGGTCCTTTCATTGTTTTTAGTTACTGTCTGCTTAGCAAGGGGTGAGCTGTGCTACATAAGATGGTGGGAAGGCAGCAAACCCATAAGGAAGAAGCTCATCCAAAATTCAGAGAAGGAAGGAGTAAGAAGTTATTTGTGTGTGTGTGTGTGTGTGTGTGTGTGTGTGTGTGTGTGTCTTTCTTTCTTTTTCTTCTGGTGCCAGTAAGAGCTTCACCATGGTACTTGCACCCTAAACTCCCACCGGGTGACTCAGCTGATAGAGGAGAAGGAGACCTCCAGCCAAACCAACCCAGCACTGTGGGCTCATCATGGGTCGCAGAGCGGCAGACTGGCTCCATGGTGAGTTTGCTGTTGGTGTTTTTGTGATGTGTGCCCTTGGCAGGTAGGATGTGGATGGAAGAGGGAGACTGCTGTAGCTCCTGCCATCCCTGGTGGTCAGATGGGACCCCACTTACTGTGGTTATAGCCTGCCAGGCCTATGAGAGCTCTGCAGAGTGCAGATTTACTGGCCGATTCCTCAGGTGTGCATTGAAGACCTACGGAGTGCAAACTTGCCTTGATTGCATCCCTCTTGATGCCTTGCTCCTTCACCCATGATGTCAGAACTAGAGGGGACGTTGAGAAAAACTCCATCTATGTCCCATCCAGGCATCTTTAACAAAGTTTTTGCAGAGGCAGGGAGGGACAGTTTTTGTTTTATGGGAACATTCTAAAAGTTTTAGTTCTGTAGCTTGGGAATCTAAGGGGCTGGCTGGCTCAGTGCTAGGACAGCTTTCTGTTCTGTCATCATGGCAGAGAGAGGTCTCGCTCCTGGTTCACCCAGTGGCTCAAGTCAATGGCTCTAATCCCATTCAGAGGCAGAGGTTTGAATGTATACATGTCGTGTCTGTGCATATTTGCCTCATCTTAACTCTCTTCCTTTCCTTCCTCTCTGGTTCACAAAGAGTTAACCAGCTTAGCCAGAGTCTTCTGGCTGATTCACCAGAGAAAAGAGCACCAGCAATAAATCCTTTCACTTAATTCCCTGCTGCTAAACAGTATGTGCTAATTGCCAGATATTAGCACTTATTAAAGCACGAGTAATAAAGAGTTATGTTTTTTTTTTAGAGCTTAATGAAGCACAGAACAATAAGAATGAGTTAAGTTTCCCTAGCGCTTATTTAAGCATAAAGAGTTAAATGGAGCACAGAGAGTTACAATGTTTAATAAAGTACAGAGTTAAAGAGAAAAGAAGCCAGCATTTTTTAGCCATAGAATAAGCAAGAAAGCTTTTAGACTCTTTTAGAAGTTATCAGCAAGCATTCCGTGTAGTTAGAGAGCTAGAAAGCCAGAGACCACCAATCCTTAAAACCATGTCTAGTGACCATTAGTCTTTAAAGCAAAGTCCAACGTTGTGTCCCACTTCAATCCCATTCCAGGCCAGGCAGGCTCCCTGCACCTGATTATGCTTTTCCCTCCCTCTATCCCTCCAAGTTTCTCCCCTCTTCCCCTCCCATCTGAATCCACCCCCCTTCCTGTCTCTCATTAGAAAAGAACAAGCTTCTAAGAGATAACAATGAACTATAACAAAACCAAAAGGTAGTAAGAGAAAACAAAAATTATCACATAGAAGTTGAAAAAGACAAAGGAACAGAAAGAGAAGGGGTTCAACCTTTGACTTGTGGTTTGCTAAGATAACTTAAACTGTAAATTGGAAAGATTGAATTTAGGATTATTTACTAAGTGAGATACTCAATCATGAAAATACAGTGTGCTAAAACTTATAGTGAAAACAGTCTGAGGGGCCATTTCCAGCTCTAAATGCTTATGTTATGAGACCAGAGTGTTCTAAAATAAATAACTTAATGGTACACTTTAGAGTCTTGGAAAAACAAGATCAAGCCAAATCCTAATTGGTAGTTGGAAGTAATTAAGGTCAGGGCAAAGATTAATCAAATGGAAATGAAAAAAAACATTTCAAAGAATCAAAGGATCAACCCTTACCCAGACTGACCAACAGGAAGCAAAGCCTCATGCTAATAAAACTAGCGATGAAGAAGCATTGTTCAGAAGCTCAAAGACTCACTAGACTATTCTGTAAAAACATATATTTCCACTAACTGGAAAATTTAAAGTAATGAATGAGTTTATTGATTTATTTGATCTACCAGCATTAAATCCAAATGAGATTTAAATGGATCTATTTAGGAGCAATGAGATTGATGACAATAATTAAAAATATCTAACCACAGTTATAATAATATCTGCAAATGTAGCACTGTTCCAGCCCTGATGGATCCAGATCTTCAATGAATTACTAATATCAATCCTTCTAAAGTCAGCCATAAATAGGAAAGGATGGATCATCAAACGCTCTTACAAAACCAGCATTAGTATTATACCCAAACCAGATAAAGACATAAAAACAAAGAAAAAATTAATAAAAACCTTTTATTTACTTGTTGTGTGTGAGCATACCCAAGGATGTGGAGGTCAGAAAATTATTGTTCAGTCTCCCGGCTGAATATAGATGCAACTATATTTTTAATTTATAAATCATGTTTAGTATCTTTATTATTGAAAGATTCTTTTCTCATATAGTTTCCCTTCTCTCTACTACTCCTACTACCTCTCCTCTTCTCCTCATATCTGGATTTTTTTTCTCAGCAAAATACTTGTGTGATGGTTCTTCTTGGTTGTCAACTTCACTACATCTGGAATTAGCTAAAACCCAAGTGGCTGGGTATACATACCTGTGAAGTATTTTTTTTTTTATGAATAAAATAATTTGAATGGGAAAGACCTACTTGTAATCCATATCTTTGGAGGGGGAAACATCTGCCTTTAATCTGGGTCATATCTTTGGATGGCAGCCTATGGAAAGGACATGGAAGAAAGAAACTTGCTCTCTCTTCGCTGCTTGCTCTCGCTGGCAGGTCCATTCCTTCACTGTCATTAGAACCTACTCCGGGGTTCCAGCATGTATTAAAGGCCAGCTGAGACATCTAGCCTTATGGACTGAACGACTGGATTCTTGTACTTTCCTTTAGCAGACAATCATTGTTGAACTAACTGGACCATACACCCTGTGGCCATTCTGATAAATCCTCTTTATGTATATATTTCATTCTATAAGTTCTTTTCCTCTTAAGAACCCTGACTAATACAGATTTTGGTACTGGGAGTTTTTCCAGAGCAACAGAAGTATAAAGATAAATTGTTTAAGTATCAGGAATAGCCTTTCCAATCTGCCAGCACCTATAGTTACTGACTGACATCTCTCCAGTTATTGAAACCTCTTCTAGAAGCTTGGAGTATATTGAAAGCCCATGGTGTGAACTATTTTAAAGACTTAAGGAGACACATGCATTTGATTATTCTGATTCACCAATTGTGAGAGGCAACAGATTTTGTGATTGTATAAAACCTGTGACAGTTTGTGGAAAAATAAGGAAAATGGTAATGCTGGTTGGTTGCTCTTAGCATCTCTGGATAAATGATAAAGGAAAAGCATGCAGTGCCTGACAAAATTAACAACAATAAACTTGCTAATAAAATTCGCTGGCTCCATATGCACATAAGCAGTCTAAAGCTTTCTAAATCTGCCCTGGAAGAGAATCTTCTCTCCGGCAGCCACAGAGCCTGAGTTGTGGAAAATCAAATTGAAGCCCTTATGATAAAGTTGGCTGAATTACAAAAAAAATCCATAACTGACCAAAAAAATCAGCGTCAGAAGGTGTCAGCTGGTGGGTATAGTAAGAGCATTCATTGGTAAAGAATGGGATCCTGCAACTTGGAATGGAGATGTGTGGGAGGACCCTATTGAAGCTGAGGATGTCTCTCAACCCTCAGCTAAAGATGTACTCACACCCCCGCCCTTGAGATATATTCCCTTTTCAGCTTTGACTGAGGAAATTAATCCTTCATTGTCTGCTAAACCAGCAGTGAACTTCTCTGAAGGAAATGGCAGACAATATTGATGTCCTTCAGGGCCCACCAATAGTCACCTCTAGACATATAGTCAGACTAAAGGCTAACAGGTTCCTAGGAGGGAGGTAGAAACTGTAGTCTATGAAGATGTGTACTGTCTACTAAAGAGCTGACTGAGTTTGTCAATTCATTCAAACAGAAAGAAGTCTGGGGAATATGTGTGGGAATGGATATTAAGGGTGTGGGATAACAGTGGAAGGAAAATGAAACTGAACTAGGTTGAGTTTATTGATATGGGCCCACTGAGTGGAGACTCTAGGTTTAATTTGGATGCTTACATAGTTAAAAATGGTGCCAAATGTTTGTTTGAATGATTGGCTGAAGCATTTGTCAAAAGATGGCCTACTGAAAAGGAGTTATAGATGCCTGATATCTCTTGGTTTACTGTTAAAGGATTTTTTTAAGACAGGGGGATTGCACTGCTATGCTGTGTAAAGTCTAATCCTCCACTTATGGGAAGGTCCAGAAGACATGCCCTTCACTAATCATATAAGACACAAAGTGGTGAGAGGGGCACCAGCACATGTGAAGAGCTTTGTCATCACCCTTTCCCTTGTCCCAGACCGTGAGGTTGCATCTCTTCTCTCCTAGCCTCCCATCCCTTCAACACCAGCTTTGAATGTCTCTTCCTATTGAAGGCTTCTTTGCCCTCTGTCCAAGGCAGACCCACTGAAAGCTCGCTCTCCTGGGGTCCCAGGCCTGATTGCAGTTCCCAACATGGCCATTACAACCCAGCGTGGTAATGATTCCTACGTGGGTCTGTCCCTCTTGTTGTGCTGGGAGTGTCTCTGGGGGGTTGAGCCTGAGTGTTGGCTCGGGCACAGAGCTAAACAATCCAAATCAATATCTGTTAACTGGACGTATGAATACATGGACAAGTGAATGAATAACTCAGTCAGGGACAGTGTTGGCTATTGGGTGTAACAACTACATGCTTGCTCAGTGAAGAAGAAAATTTATGCTTATAACTTTGTTTTGGCTTTCTCATTGACATACATTATGTCTTTAGCCACGTGCTATATTTGCTTCTAGTAGACCATTCTTTATTTATTTGGTGATGTGTTTATAGTCAATATTTATGTGTGCTGGACACACTATGAATTGCTGGAAAAGGTAGGAAGCACTGTGCACACATCTATGGAGTGGTTTCACCTTTGGGGTGTTTCCAATGCCTCACTATTCAGAATTTGCTTTTTTAGCCTGTATGTTGGGTGTGTGTCCTGTGTGCAAATGTGTTTGTGTGTGTGTGGGAATGCACATGCCACTGCAAGCATATGGTTCTAGAACAACATTGTGTTGTTCCTCACCTTCAGTCTTGTTTAAGACAAGAGATCTTTGCTGTTGGCTGCTATGGGTGGTAGGCTGCCTGAAAGCTTCCAAGCAATTCCCCCACCTTCACGTCCCATCTCACTATGGCTTGGGTTATAGACTCATTCCATTCCACTCAATTTTGATGTGGGTGCTGGAGATCCAAACTTAGGTTCTCATGCTTGCATGACTTGTGCTTACCCACTGAGCCATCTCCCCAGACCCATGCTTCAGGCCTTTGTTTGTTCTGTTTAATTATCAGAGTAGTTATAAGCTCTTTTGAGTCAGAGGCACTTTTGAAAATCCAACCAAAACTTTGGAATCCCGCCCCCCCCCACCCCCCGAAACTGCTAAACATCTAAACCTCTCTGTGGACTCTGAGTTGAAAATAGCAGGGCCGAGGATACCAGGTAGCTGTTTGGCTCTTGGACTTTGTCAATGGTTTTGTATCAGGTGCCATTTTGCTCTATAGTACCTGCGAGGTGAATGATGGGGCCTAAATAGTAGATTCTGCCTCTCTGGGCCCAGAAATCCCCTTACTTGACAAAGAGTCTACATTCAGAGGGGTTGCCTGTGTGAGAAGTGGGAAGTTCCTGCTGGCTGGAGCCAGAGTGGCAGGGACCTCTTCCCTCATGATCGTCAGTGCCTGTGGACTCTGTCCACATCCATTGCATCTCTATGGAACCATACCCTGCTGTGCCCCCACCTGGTTGGTGGAGGCTGATTACCCTAACTTGGCTCTTTTCTTGCTATCACCTGGCAGCAGGCTGGCTGGGCTGATAGCTGGAGTTTACAGAATTGGGTATGGGGCTGGTCCAGGAGAAGTGCCTGATAATGCATTATGTGGGCCTTGCGTGTTTACCTCTCTGGGTTTCTCCTCAGGAGTGTCATTACAGAGTGTGCGGCAGGTAGGAAAATTTCCTGACCCAAAGTCAGTTCGTCAGCTTTTATTAGCAAAGCTATAGTGGCAACTGCCCACAAACATGCCGACCAACCATCAGAAAAAGGATCAAGTATTTTGGACAGATAGACCATTGGCTTCTTTCAGAGTCTCAGTGCCTGAGCAAGGACCCCCTTTATTAGAAGGACTATCTCCTGAACTGGCAGTTTGAAGCCTGTCGTGGAGTCAGCCTGTCCTAGTCCTCACCGTTTAGGGGCTTAGTTTTTTTCTGATATCTTCAGATCTAGATGTAGAACTCTCAGTTTCTCTAGCACTATGTCTGCTATATGCTACCATATTTCCTGCCATGATGATAATGGACTAAACCTCTGAACTGTAAGCCCCAATGAAATACTTTCCTTTATAAGAGTTGCTTTGGTCATGGTGTCTCTTTATAGCAATAGAGACCCTAAGACATCAGGCAATGGACTGACATATTTTGAGATATTTTTCAATGTCCAGGCAGCCAAGCATGAGGAGAGATGAGTTCTGAGATTTTTTTATGGTGATAAGTTCATGAAGCAGTGTAAAGTATAACTTTATTTATTTCAAAACCTATCTTTTTAAAGATTTATTTATTATTATATCTAAGTACACTGTAGCTGAAGGGGGCTACCAGAAGAGAGCGTCAGATCTCATTACGATGGTTGTAGAGTGACCATGTAGTTGCTGGGATTTGAACTCAGGACCTTCAGAAGAGCAGTCAGTGTTCTTAACCACTGAGCCATCTCTCCAGCCACCTCAAAACCTTTTTTTTAATGATGGTTCTTAAATGCTTTAACCTCTCTTTTAGCCTGCCTCCTACCAGAGGTAGTGGGAAAGAAAGGATACAGGGGAAGTGGACCTGTTTGGAAATAGTTCCTTGGAGTAACTCCTGTCTGTGTTGTCTGAAAATCTGCAGTTTAGTTCTCAGGTTAGCAGTGGCAGCTCCAGCAACTCATAAACCCTTCACAGATACACCAACAGTCTAGTTCAGTAGAGTCAGGATAGCAAACACGAATCAGCAGTGGTGATACTACATAGCAGAGGAAGCCAGGCCTCAGCCTTGGCTCAAGTCAGAAAAAGGGACTAGGAGGGATGCTAGGAGTTCGTAGTTGTGCCTCTCTCATTGAAATGGAGATCAGTGAAGACTTGAGACCCACAAGTGTTGCACAGTTAACTCTATAAGCAATCCAATCTTAGCTTCTGTTACTGTCTGTTGAGTCCTTTTTATATTCTCTCCAAATACCACATGTCCTCCCTGTATCTTGTCTCAGCACATGCATACATCTATCTCAGCTGACATCACTCTGCCAATCACCAGGAGTCCATCGAAGTGGCAAGAAATTGCAGCACACCACCAGAAGTTTTTTGGTGCATTTCTCTCCATGGAGTTCCAACAAATGGAGCTCAACTATGCAGTGTAAGGCAGTCCAATACGTGCAAGTCCTTAGCAAAGAATCCATCACGTTTCCTTTCACGTGTTTGCTTTAGCAAAACATCCTTTCACCTGTGTCTGCTTCAGTTCCTTCATGAGTCTGCCTTAGTCTTTCACCTGAGTCCACTTCAGAAAAACACTCCTCCTGTTTGCCTGTTGGGCATTGGTGAGCTGAGCTCAACACCCCCGGCTGAGCTGTTTGCCCAGGTTTCCTGAGAGCGGAACGTCCTGCGGCTTAGCTTGACTTCTGTCTTCCCACCCGGTGTGGTAGGGACATGCCAGGTGCCTGACCTATGGCTATGATTGTTTTTCCCTGTTGTTTTTCACCAGATCTCTAGTATATATTGCTGGTCCCTCAGTAAAGCTTTGGCATTCTCCTCACCAGAATGACCCAAGTCTGTGTTTTCTGTTACTCCCCCAGGCCTACGCCCGATACTCGGTACCGTGGTGGTGCGGGCGCCGTCATTTGCCCCAGCAAAACACCATCCGACACAACTGACTTTCCTAAGAACCCTTAAGTTTCTACTTTAGTAAGGTATTTAGCCAATTCTGGCCCAACACTGTTGGTATGCAAATTCTTCTTTATAGTAATATCCACTATCCATTGCTGTTTTTCCCAGGACCCCAAATCATACTATAACTTGATTTCTCCTGGATTATTCTCAGTGATATCTTCTTTGAAGCTGAATGGGGGCTCAGAACAGCAGATGACTCTAAGACGGTGCTGCAGCTGGGTTTCCTGAGGGCAGACTCCTTAGCGATCTGAATTGCATAGTTGTTATCTTGAGTTTGGGGGCTTTGGTCTTTTTGGTGTCCTGACTTGTGTATTATGGCCAGTTCAGTTGAGATGGCTTCCAGAAATTGAATGATTTTATGCTTGGTTTTCTATAGTCTTTCCTTCTGAGGTGAGCAAGTCTCTCTGTCTATAAATCTGTGTGTAAGCATAAGCCATAACAAAGGCATGCTGGCTGTCTATGTAGATGTTCACTCCATCACAAGACCTGCACTAGAGTGATTATTTTTGTTCTTTGGGAAGATGGGCCCCTAGGCAGGACTTGTGCCCAGATGATTTCTTTTTGACTTGAGACCACCGCTACTCCCACATAACTGGTTCCTTTCTAGATGAAGCTACTGCCATCTGTGTAGAGATCCACATGGTGGTTAAAGGGATGTTTGTCAGGTCAGATGATGTCCAGCATTTCCAGGCAGTCATGGATAGGCATCAGGGTCATTGTCTAGTAACAGAATGGTGAGGCTAATGGCCAAGGATTTATCAAAGGTCACTCTGTTCTTATCTAGGAGTCGGGCCTGATACTGAGCAGATGGGAGCAGGCTCAGATCTTACCTGGATTATAGGTCCTGGAGGATGAGTCAAATTTTGGAAGAACAGATATCTTTACTTATTGGGCAGATTATTGTTCAAGACTTTTGTAGGCTATCCTAACTGTAACTTGGGGGCACCCCTCAGAATGAAATCATAACCTGAAGATTGCTCAGAAGATCTCACTCCAATAATGGAAAGGGGGCATTCAGGGGTGACCATAAAGGAATTGTCAATAAAGGTTACAGTTCTTTGATCCAAGTTGACAGTCTGTTTAGTGGTACATATGTATCAGTTTGCATCCACTTGTATCTTCATTGTTTGACCAGTGAGGGGTCCTTGTAGCTCTTACAAGACTCAGTAGGTAGCCCCAGTGTCAACCAGGTATTCTATAGGTTGGCCCCCAACATTAACAGTTCCCAGGGATTGCCTCAGTGGCCTTTATGAGAATCCATTCCCTCTTCAGTAGTAAAAAAAAGTGCAGAGAATCTGTTGAATGTCATTCCAAGTGGGGAAGTGGTTAAAAAAGAGAGAATCAGCTAGAGAAATGAGAGAGTCAGGACTGACACTGAAAGGGGGAGGGGGTTTACAGTTGTAGAGGTCTGTAGTGGAGAAGGGAATATAAAGATAAGTTTCATCAGGATATCATTGCAAGGCACAAGGACAGAGACACATATTTTCTCTAAGTCAGGGTTTCAGAAATCAGGAGGGCCTGTTGGCCATAAAGGAGAAGACCAGAGCAGACAGGCCATATGAATTCCCTAGTGGGTAGGCAGAAGGGAAAAGACTGGGGAGGTCTGGGAAGAAATTGATCAGGGAAAGAGGAAACAGGAAGAGATGTGGTAAGACATGGTAGGGAACCAAAAACTGGGCCTGAAGTATGAGTACCCTGTGGGACTCCTTGCTGGTCATGGGAAGGTGAGTGGACAAGGGGAGATAAAGAGGCAGAGCTGGGGGTGCAGTGACTGAGAAAAGATGGGAGGTAGAGGAGAGGAAAGGAGGAGCAATGTCTAGGGTTGGGAAGAAGAAGCAGGAAGGGAGGGACCAGGGAACAGGAATGTGGAACAGGCAGTATGGGAAGACTTGGCCAGGGCTGAGATGGGTAGGACACTCAGATGCCTAAGGGAGTTGTGAGGGGAAGAAGTTTTGATGCCTCCCATGATTCCTGCAGAATGGGTTTTAAAAATAGGCCCTTGTGTTTGGATAGCAAATTCCTGGAGAGAAGGCCTTGAAGAGGACCCCTGAGTCTGGGTGGCTGCTTCTTGGAGGGCCTTTTACTGACTCTGGCCACCCTGCCTGCATCATGGAGACCCTTATCTAAGGAGGTAGAGCAGAGGTTACCCCAGCCCAAGGCAAAATGTATCCAACTTAAGCTGGGTGACTCAGATTCCCATAGGCCATATTAACTGCTGCCCAGGACACTAGTTAATCAAAGGAGCCCTTGGGAGCCAGTGGACTCCAAACTTAGGCCATTGCGAGTTCACAGAATCTTTACAACCAGCTCTTGGTGATAGCCAAAATCTTCCTTAACTAGAAGGGGATAAAGTTTGTAAAACTATTTTAGAACAGAGGCCAGAGAACTTCCTAGATTACCGATCTTGTTACCCATGTCATTTCTCCATTCCCATTTTACTCACCCAAGTTGGAACACACAAAAACAGGCAAAACACAAGACAACATAGTATACCCAGATTGTGGAGTCCTGGCAGACCACCAAACACCATCAAGAGTCTAACTCACATACAAAATCTTATTCAAGTTCCATCTCGGACCTTCCAACCTCTCCAATGGATTGAATGGGTGTGGAAGGTCCCAAGCTGGTAAAGCCTTGTCTTTTTATCACAGTTTCAGCAGGGTGAGGGGCTCTCCAACTTGTCAGTTACATGGTTGGTTAGCATTTGGGAAATTATAGCTTGGTACATTCTTATTGGCTAGCAATGATTTCAGCTTGTTATGTACAACTGAGGCTAACTTGAGCAATCATTTTGAGACATCTGGAACATTAGGTGTTTTCCTCCTAAGAGCTGATTGGCTGTCACTAAGGGTGGAGTAGCTGTTGTTAGGAAAGTTGTGGCTATTGCTAGGAGATGTCTTGGTTCCTGGAACAAATTGTTTTTCCAGTTCCTGAGTTCAGCCTGAGGACAAGCTCAGCATAAGATGGAGTCTGAATACGAAATGGAGTTTGTAATGGTAGGCTGGGCCCTTTACAAAACAAAGTGAAGATAAGAAGGACAAGGATAGTCACAGTTGGCGTCATATGAGAGTCACCAGTTTGACCAAAGACATTTTTTCACAAATAGGAGGCCTCTTTTTAGAGTAGCTTGTACCTACTTGATCTCATGCCACCTGTGTCCTTGGGTTTAGGCTGGTGACTTTTCTTCTTGCCCATGGGAACTGTGTACAATTATTGACAGCGATCTGGTAAATGGAAAGCAATTCCCAGCGCTGTTTTTTTTCTGCCTAGTCTTCCTTCTCCACGCTGCTTAAATGCCTTGTCTGTAAGTTGTAATCAGGGTAGGTTGGGACCAGAGATTACAGGGCACACACTTGCTCCTGTCAACGACTGCTTCTAGTCAAGCCACTTAATCAAACCACTCCTGAGATGTGTGGATTATTTTTCTGTGAATTTGATTCTATATTCTAAATAGTGTCTGATTCCATGGCTCTGGGTCTCAGCCTCCTGTCCTCGTGGGCCGCTGGCTTCTCCCTCCTGCTGCCTTCATGACCTGGCCTGCAGATAATCATTCTTCCTTTGTGGAGATTCTCACTGCCACAGACAAATGATTTTCAAACACCTTATCTGTAAACTTGTTCTGCTATACACCTAAAGTTTCACTTCTCCACTCTTAAAAATCTTTTATCTCTGATTTCTTTGCGTTCTGCTCTCAAAAAAATCTATACCTTAAGATTATCTGTAAAGTCCCATCTAAGGATTTATAAATTGCTCATTGGGTATGGGTTAAAGTCCATATAATCTACGGTGATATTTGGCTTTATTCAGCTTTTGTTAAGAATATGTATATATGTATGTAACTCAAATTCAACTCTATGTATATGTAACTTGGGTTTAACTCTGTGTATATGTCCATATGATTTGGAATGCAGCTTTCATTTTAAAGAAATATACAAATAGATCTGCTAGTAAAAAATGTTTTAAATATTAGCAACTATGTGTGCCAAATGGCTTGCAACCTGCCATGTGACTTTACCATTTTAAGATGACCATACAACAATTCTAAAATTTCTTAGCCCTAATGAACTGTTTATTATCATGTCTCCTTTTAGACTAAGAAAACAACAAATCTTATATTTTAAGTTAGTATGAATTTTTGTGATGATGACAGAAATGTAAAGTTATTGGATTTGGTTAGTAACTGAAATCTTATGTTCAAATTGTCTGAAACCATGTGACATGATTCCATCCTGGGACATAACCAACACATGGCTAGTCACATGGCCATGTCTGTTATGGGAAGTCATAGCTTCACTGCCATTTTACCTAAGGGCAGCAACATGTGACATGAGCAAACTAGAGAAGCAGGTCTCCAAAGTCATCTTTGAATTGAGATAAGATTTTTGTATGATTTCTGTCCTGTCTTGATAACTTGTTACACTATTGCTCTATGTCTCTATTCTTGAGAAAGTGCCTTATTTTAATATTACTAAAAACACAATTGAGAGATTTTAAGCTTTTAAAGTTTTAGAAGTTTACAACATCAAAAAGGTTAAAAATCACTGCTACAAATATATGGTTATCCTACTTTTGCTAATGTTATTAAGCTATAATATACCCTTAGATTTTTATAAACTATTGATTTTTATAATACTACACCATATAAAGGTCAGAAAGCTCCTAGTCTGTTTATGGACCATGTTTATAGATTGAAAAGTTTTATTTTGATACGACAAGAGTTTCAACTTAATATTATGCTTTTTAAGGCTCAAACCTAACAGGTTCTAGTCTCCAAAGCAACTATAACAGTTCTAGTCTCATAAAAGCTATTATAAATTAAAAATTCAAGTTGATAGTAACCTTATAAATGATAGAATCCTTTAATGTGTTAATTACGAAATTAAGCTTTATTTAGCCTCCTGTTTTATGTTCACAAGGTACAGTTTAGAGTAGATAACTAAAGACATAGGTTGTTTTACTTTTGTTTATTTATTTTATTTTGTGTGTATACATCTATGTGCTCTGTGTGTCCACGAAAGTCAGAAGAATGTGTTGACTCCAGTAGAAGTGGAGTTACAGATGGTTTTGAACCACAAGGTGGGTGTTGGGAATTGAACTTATGTCCTCTGCAAGAACAACCAGTGCTCTTAACCACTGAGCCATCTTTCCAGTCCCCTAAGACATAGGTTGTTTAATTCAGATATGCTTAATAGGTACTAGCTCTCAAACCTGTCAGAGATCTCCTGAATATCACATTAAATGTTTAAACTTACTATGACAGACAGAGACTCCCAACTCCTAACAGTGACTCTCCACCAAGGTCTCCAAGAAGATAGGGGCACAGTGACAAAGGACTCTACCTGGATTGTGATACACCAACTAGTGGGTGAGAGACTGTGCGTCTCAGCTTGAACTTGTCTCAGCCTGAACTGCGGAAAAACAGAGGATACCCAGAGAGTTAATTGTCTCATGTGGCTTGAGACAAGTTGAGGTCATCTCTCTCATGTTCCTCCTCCATGGAAAAAGCCTCTCATCTTCTGGGCCTGATGGCCAGATTGCCTTGGCCTGCATTGCGATGGAGACCACAGGAGCCTGGGAGAACTGCCTAGGCAGTGGACTATGGATTAGTCTCTGCCATTTTAATTGGTATATGGCATCGAGATTATAATATATCCTTCTCAGGTCTCTGATCATTTTGATGGCTAAGCTAATGGTAGCTTGACAGAGAACAACAGGCAACTAGCTCCTTACCTCAAGGTAATCCACCACCGAGTTAGTTCATTAATTTATTAGCTAGTTAAAACTGTCAGATCTCTTATTAGAAAAGCAAACAGGTTTGTCTTACTCACAGGCTTCATGATAAAAGATACACAGGTTTCAGATGTACATTTTTGTTATTCCTTTAAAGGAACTCACTTACAATGACTGCTCCCAATGACAAACCACCTGTGTTTCATGGTCAATAATTGGATAGGAAAAAGACATAAAGATTATGTAAGGTATTAGGATATGAAAGCTTAAGTTATAGGGCTCTAAGAAAGTGTTTTAGAGTCTAAGAAGATGTTTTCAGGTTGATAAATGCAAGTCATGAATGTCCGAGTAAGTGAAAAACTTGGAATTTGATAGGAAAGTGATTTAAGGTACATAAGAAGAGTGAAAATTTCTCAGATTTCTTCCTTTCACTATGCTACTTTATATGGACTTTGAAAGTCCAGAGTTCTAACATTGATCAATGGAGTTCTGATAAATGATTAGTCTGATTCTGGTAAAGCCTTCCTCTATACAATCTACTCTATCATAGTCACAAGTTCAAAATGTTAAGTTCCCTTAGGTTATCTTTTAAGTATAGACTAAAGGTGTTTCTCTTATGCTAAATTTATATACATCCAGTTTTCTAAATAGAGGGAAGAAGCCTCTCTTGCCCCTTTTGCTCCACAGAAGGTTTCTGTCTTTGCTGAGCTTAACTTAAAGAGTGTACATGCTTTTTAACAAACTTGTCTCTGTTTGCAAACCTAAAAAGATTCTTGTAAGTTTCAGAAAACCCACTCAGATCCACCTCTCACAGGTCAATGCACTCCATCCAGATAAGTACCCCTCTCAACCAACAGCCGGAGTTCTCCACCTGTTGCCTATTTCAGAGGGTGGATTCATTCCTGGTTTTGGGACTCTCCTCCCCCAACTGCCAAGACCATGTACACCTAATCTAATTTTTTTTTTCCTCTCCAACCTACTTAACTTTATTTTCTGCATCTAAGATGTATATGTGTTTCAGCATCCCGCCAAGTCCAGGTGTTTACTCAAAATCTGCATCTGGGACAGCTCCAGAGAAGCAGCCCACAGGTGCTCCAGGCTACCCTCACAAACTATTCTGACTGGAACTGCACTTTCCTAGCAGGAGATGGTTCAATAGATCCTGGACAACAGTGAAACAGCCAGCTTTCCAAGATTTGACCAGCACCCAAATTTTCACAGGATCCCCAAAGATGACATTACCCCCAGTTAGCAGGAAATAGTTTGAGAACATGGCCTCACTCCTGCCCTACCATCATCCCTTCCTAGTTCCTCACTTTTAATTAAACAAAAAGGGAGGAAGTTTAGCTTGTCAGTGATGCTTCCCAGGGACCTAGCAACAGTTTATGTCATCACCTACTACCATTACCTGCCTCTGGTGTAGGCTTAGATATTTTAAAACCTACTTTTAATAAGGGCTCTCAAATGCTTCAACCCCCTCCCCACTTAGCCCACCATCGAAAGGTAGGGGAGAAAAGATGGTAAATAGGGCAAGAGGATGTGGACCTGTTTAGAAGTAGTTTCTTGGGGGCGATTCCAATCTCGGTGTGTCAGGATACCAAACACAAATCAGCAGCAGTAGCACAATCCAGCAGAATAGCCAGGCCTTTGCAGAATCAATGAGTCAGTGGGAGTGACCAGGACCAGCCAGGATGCCAGAAGTTCTCTGCCACGACTCCCTCAATGAAGTGAGGATCAATGAAGATGAAGACCAACAAAGTATTGCAAAACTAGCTATGCAAATGCCCCATCACTGTCTGTTGAGTCCTACTTATACTTTCTCCAAACATCACATGTCCTCCACAGGTCTTGCCTCAGCAAAACACCCTGTGAGTTGGCCTCACCACATGAGTCTGCATCACACGACCCAACCGGAAACTTCCACTTCAGCCAGATGTGGATGGCAGACCAGGTAGCTTATAAAAAGATTCCTTCTCTCTCTCTCTCTCTCTCTCTCTCTTTCCCCTCATGTGTTCACAGAGGCCTCTCTTTCTGTCCTTCTCTGCCCCCTGCCCCCTTTCTCTGCTCTCATGGCTCTGTTTTCCTCTGTCCTCCCTCCCCTACCCCCCCAATAAACCCCTTTATACCAGATATGTCACACGGTGTGATTTCTCAGGGGGTGTCTTGGCATGGGACCACCAGGTATCCCTATCTGCCTGCCACTGAGTTATATTTCATAGCATTCAGAATGCTTGCTGTCCTGTGCTGGGCCTCTCCAAATCCTTGGGTTGGCCCCCAGTGTCGTGGGGGATCCTTATGATTCTTGACTCTGTAGAGTATATTAGGTTTTGAAACCCAGTTGATGGGCACCCCGGTGGAGGGTCTTTCTGAGTTTTCTGGCTCCTGGTCTTCATCAGGGTGTCTTCAGGATATCAAGGCAAGTCAGAGAAAGAACGGGTGGTTTGGCTGAACATCCAATTAACCAGAAATATTACGAGGGCCATGCAATATCTTGCTGTGCCCTGAACAAGGGAATATTCGATCTTGTCAGACACCCCCATCTCCCATTTGCAGATTTAGATTCCCTAGAACCAGGATAGAACCAGAAACCAGAGAGACAGATGTCACAGAAAACTATCACTTGCCTGGGGAACCCTCCATAAAAAAAAAAGTGCTTGTTATCTCCTTTTTGAACATGGCTGTTCACTCTGGAAATTTATAGGTATTGGGTTTCAGACTTGAGAGAAGGGGTTGAGGTGCATATTTTACATACCAAAGCAGACCTGGCCTGCATGTTCTCCTAGCAACCCTCAGTCCCTATCTAACGATATTCCCTGCCCTCTTTCCAGTCCAGAAGCTCGCATCCCCTCACCCAGAAGCTCTTTCCTATAGAATCCAGACATTTTGGTCTTTCTCCTCTCTCTTCTTCTTCTTCTTCTTCTTCTTCTTCTTCTTCTTCTTCTTCTTCTTCTTCTCTCTCTCTCTCTCTCTCTCTCTCTCTCTCTCTCTCTCTCTCTCTCTCTGCATATGTTCTTTGTCTCTCCCCTCCCCATAGAGACTCTCCCCTCACCCCCCCCCGCCCCCGTCCCTGCGGCCTAGTTCATTGGGACCCATGAATCTGCCTGAGAGTGGCTTCCCAATAACCCTGCCTTTATATAGTCTAATCTGGCTTGAGTTGGTTCATTTCACCAGCAGAGAATAACATATCAGTAGGCCTGGAATCATGTGCCTCCTGCTGCCTCTCTGGCTCCATGAAGGTCCCAGGAGGAAGGGCCTGGCTTCAGAATTTGGGTGGATGATCAGATCTCTCTGGGGAACTCCAAATGTTAAACCTGAATACATGAGGGGAAAGAACAAAACCACAATGGTTGGACTAAAGCAAGTGTTATTTTAGAGGTGCACCGGGGACTGGCCAGCTGGCCGTCTCACCTTAGGTACAGATTTGAGAGAACAACGTCTTCTGGCTTTAAGATACAGCTATAAATGTGTTTACAGGGAGGGATAATAGGCTGTTAGAAAAAAACAATGAATGGTAAGAATAAAAGCAAGGATACATATCCTGTAAGAGGGGAGTCATACAGTGTGGGGTAGAGGTGGTCATGGGTATAGATTAAGGTATCTTGAAACCATATTTTGTAAGGCAAAGGCCACTCACACATCATGGGGTCCTGAGTTCAGTGTAGGTTGAAAAGCATGTTTTTCAGGATACATTAGGTTCAGGAAACAGAAACTTACTCTTGTAAGGGACGGAGAGTGAACAATTCAGTTCCTTAACTACCATATGGCCTCTATTCCAGTTTTGAACCATCTATGTGCTAAATTCCATGGCCTGAAGAGGACTTTCATCATGGTGTCAGTTGTGCTAAGGTCGAGGAATCTGTTATAGGGGAAGTTATAAGCTGAATTGGTAGGCTGGTGGAAAGGAAATTTCAGTTCCTTGAAGAGTAAAAGTGATGGTGGTACCTAATTTTCAAAGAAGCTCACAGCTTAGAAGTGGGAAAGGGAAGTCTGGAGCCACCAGGAAGGCGTAAGTCACCTGTTTGTGGCCCAGACTGTTCTTTTAGGTGTGAGGTGGCCATCATTAATGGTGCTGGTGCAGCGGCTCTGTGTACTGGCATCTTTGTCTTAGTAACTGGCCCCACTGGGTTTTTAAAACCAGAAATGTCTGCCCTATTATCTACCAAAGTAGTGACCATGGGTTCTTGGAGCCTTCGTTCTGATTCATTTTTAATAACACCCTTGTGGTTGGGTCATTGCTCTCCTGGCTTTGGGGTGGTTTGGCCATTCTTCCAATGTCTCCTTTCCTTACAATATGCACATTGATTCCTTTCCAGGGTGGCTCTTTCCGTCTTTTTGAGGCTCCTCTGTTGGACGTGAGCAGTAGAGGCTCAAAGGAGCTGACTGGAAAGCAGCCAGCACACATGCTGCCTGCCGGCCTGTGGGTTGGTCCGCATCCACGGCAGCCTGCCTGCCTGCCTGCCTCTTAGTGCCCTGGTCATCAGGCCACTTCGGTGAGCTGAGAAGTATTCATCCCTACAAAGCTCACTAGCTTTTGGAGTTTGTACTGGTGTCTGGAGTTTACTGGATGACAAAAGCCAAATCTAATGGCCTAGCATTTTCTGGAGACAGTGGATCAAAAGAGGTATAAATTCTGAAAGCAGCTTGTAATATCTCTTCTGGGTCCTAAAGAACCGCAAGAGTCTTAGACAAATTAGCGAATATGCATTGGAGTCCCAGTCCAGGCACTTTGATGGGGAAGATGTGTCAAAAGTGACTAGCTTTTCAGCTTCAAGTTCCAAAAACAGCCTTCTTGCCTCTTCCCCAATATGTTTCCCCTTTCGGAAGCAAACAGGGTCACAAGGAGTTGTTGGCAGTCATTCCAAATGGGGTGATGGGTTCAGAGAGCAGATTCCAGCAGGACAATTAGGCCTGGGACTTATCCAAAAATGTGGGAGGGGGTCCTGGGTCTTCCAGTTAAACAGATTTGAAGTAGAGAAAAGAACATAAGTTAGGAAAGGGCAATGCCCCTCCTCTAGATAGCTACTCTGTGCCCCAAGAGGGCATAGCATTCTTCATCAAGGGAACAGCAGAAGCTGGGATCTGAGTTGTGTCTGGGGCATGGTGGGACCTCAAGCGGGAAGCCAGTGGTGGAGAAGGTGGTGTGGGAGGGGGAAGTTGGGGAACTAAATGTCTCCACAGGAGGGAAGTAATATAGATCCCAAAGGGGAAGTGGGTGAAGAAGATGGGGGCAGGGGGCAGGGGGCAGGGGTGGATAGAGTGGGATAGGACAGGATGGGGAGGAGGGGCCTGTGTGTGTGTGTGTTTGTGTATATGTGTGTGAATCTGGAAGAGGAGGAGGAGATGGAGATGGGGGGGGCAAGTTGGAGGGGAGGCTTGGTCTCCTTAAGGTGTCAGGACAGGTGTTGGGAGGCAAGTGACAAGAAACTTTTTAGAGACCAAATTAATACCTTTTCTCAGTTGAGGAAATAAGCCAATTCATGCCGAATTAAAAGTAAAATGGACAGGTTTATTTGGGAACGGGCTCCCAGGCAATTTAACCAGCCTCGGGAAAAAGTCTTGGGTAGGCTGTGGTAGGGAAATTTTTTATGGATTGTAGGCAAAGGAAAATGACGTGTCTGCCACACGCTGGGCTTGTGCCCTGTTATGGTCATCTATGGGGTGGGGGTGGGGGGGCGCTTGGGTGGCTGGTGACTTCAGGGGTAGGGTTGGGACAGCTGTCAGGATTGCCAGGAATGTGGAATTGGACTTTTGGTGCCTTTTTTTCTGTTCAGAGGCTATCTGAGTGGGGGTTGGAGAGGGAGGGATAGAGTTTACTGACTTGGGGTGGAGGGTGGTAGGGGAGGTGGGGGAGGGGGGCAAGCTGGAGGCTCCAACTGAACAGCGGAATAATCCCTAGAAGCAAATCTTTTAAGCTGAACAGGTGGGTTTGAACGAGAGTCCATCACTGATCAGTATAAGTTACCCGATCAGGACTTGTGGGGGCCGATGTAACCTTGAGCCAGACTGCCTTAACAATAGCGGTGTGCAGGGTAGATGGCCATTTCATTTCAGAAGAGGACCAGTTAATTTCAAAGTAAGCGCGCAGCCTTTCTTTTCCCATATTCCTCCCCAAACCCTTGGGAGAAATTTTTTAGCATATACACCAAAGCGGTGAGAGTTTTGAGTCGATGGCCCTCAACTTAATTGACTAAAGGAAGTTCTAATATGATGACCAAGCTAGCAGCTCTGGCAATGAGAGAAGATCCCACTGAAGACCTGCCACCGCTCCCTTGTGGGGACTCAGCGAAACTCCACGGGTAGCAGAGACAAAAGGCGGCAGGATCGGATTGGTATGACTGGAATTTCCCTCCGTCCTGGAGAGGGAAGACTACGCCCCACCCCTCGCCCCCACCAATACAAAATGACAAATAGTTGAGTGCCACCCAGTGGCAGAATCCAGAACAAACTGCCGTAGACTCACCAGTGACCAAAAAAAAAAAAAAGCACGAAGGGGCTGCCACCTAGTGGCACAATGCGGGAAACCTGACAGAATCTGTCAGCTTTAGCTTCACAGAAGGAATTCTGGGGAGGCAGAAGGCAGTGTCGAGGGGTGGGTAGAGGGGAGGACTATTAATAAGGGACTCAGAACTCTTAACTGGTTTAATCACAGTGAGTGTCAGTAATTATCTCAGGCACATAATTACATTGGAGGTCTCAGGAGATTCCCCATGCTTCATGGGGAACCATATTCCTGGCCAGGCAGAGGTTGGGGGCGGGGCGGGGGGCAGCCCCTGACAAATGTTCTAGGGCCACCCTCCTCTCAGTGAGTCCGGAGAGGTCTGGAACCGTAGGTATTTTCCCAAACAGGAAGACAGAGTCCTCCTGACACTCTCAGGAAGTAAGTCTGTGTACTGAATTAAGTTCAGTTTCTGGTTTCTAGTTCTGGTTGAAGAGGACAGAAAGGGAGCCTTTTGGATAAGAGGAAGCCCCAAAGGAAGGGCTTCTTTTCTAGATTAGGAGGTTAGGCCTAAAGAAGACCCAGTTCTTTTGGGGGCCCTCTTCCTGATTTGGTCCTCCTACACTAAACTAGCATGCCAGTAGTGGGGATTGCCCTGTATTCTGGTAATGCCTCTTATGAGAGATCTGGTTTTGGGATTGCTGGAATGAATGGTTTCCCAACTGTGTAAATAATGTAAATGATTAAATGCATGACAAGAAAGTTTGACCCAGGTAGTTGTAGTTTTTTTGATTTCTTGATTTTGTCACTGGTGGTTCTGTTTGTCTCATCCTCCTGTCTGTCCCAGTCCTCTTGGTCTCTGAAAAATGTCTCGGTGCCCAAGTTCAGGGATATAGCATTTTAAAAGGCAAAACCACAAAGATGTTCCATGAGCGTCAGAGTAATCCTAAAGCATTCATCCTTGGCAGAGCACAGCAGCTATTTTAGACAGAACTTGGTGATTATTTTTTTAAATACTTCTGGACAATAGTCAAGGTCATGGAAATCTCAAATGTGCTGCCGCAGCAGATATAACTGAGGCAGGAGTGGGGAAAAGGGCTGAGAATCATCTAAGCAAACACAAAATAGGATCAGATCAGGAGGCCATTGCCTTAGCCATTTCAAAGCAAATGTCAGGTCCCATCTACTCAAGGGGAGAGGGTCACGAAGTGGTTAACCCTAAATGTGTCTACCACAATTGGGTCTAACTATCGGGAGCTGAGTGAGTCCAGGGACCGTGACTAACATACAAGCTTCAACATGGTTATTATTAATGTAGGGTATACTTGGAGCTAACATCTTTGTGTGTGTGTGTGTGTGTGTGTGTGTGTGTGTGTGTGTGTGTGTGAGGGGTGGGTATGCCTAGGACCACCTCTTTCAGGACATGTCCTTGAGAGCAGCCCTCCCATGATTTGGGTCTTGGCTTTGATAGGAGAACTATTTTGAGAAACTCACCAGCAAAGGAGAGCCCAGAGTATTCTGGGCAGCTGCTCTCAGACTCCAGGCGATCGACATGGGCTCAACCCTGAAATGGGACTCGTTTCAAGGGGGACGGTTCCTTCACTCTGGATTGAGCAGATGCTGCAGTGGAGGACGTGTGTCCACTCAGGGCAAGGCTGAGAGAACCAAATTAATTTCTTTTATGACCCGAGGCGAGTTTGAAATTGGCTCTTCCGAGATGAAAAACGAACTGTGGAGCCGCTCGTGAGGCTTCTGCTCCCCTTCGCCTCAGCAGCCTCTTCCTGCCTGTCAGGGCTTCAGCAAGTTAATTGGGGTGGGAGGCAGCAGTCTCTTGCCATGCCAGGGACACAATTCCCAAACACTGTCCGTGGGAGGGACAACCGGGCAGCCCCCCTTAGGAATGGGACTGGGGTAGGTTTTAATGATGTCTTATAAGGGAACCTCAAGGTTTACAGCAGCACCAAAAAGGAGTAAGAATTGTATCTGTGTAATCTTGTAACTGGCCATGGATGGGTGTGTGTGTGTGTGTGTGTGTTCCTTTGACCCTTGGCCTCTGGTGATGATGATCTGACCTCCCATTTGGACAGCATGCTGGAACTAGAATAAGCATATACTCTAGCTTGCTGGAACTCTTATGTCTGTAAGTCTGCTGTCCAGGCTTGGCTGTCTCAAAAGCATTCGTTCTGGGCAATGAATTATAATAGTTGGCCTAACTCAGAGTCCTCAGCCTTAGTGCTATTGATATTTTGATCTGGTGTTCTGACTAGTTTTATGTCAACTTCACACAAGCTAGAGTCATATGGGAAGAAGAAACCATACTGAGAAAATACCCCCACCAGATGGGCCCATGGGCCAGTCTGTGGCGTATTTTTTTGACTGATGACTAATGTGGGAGGGCCCAGTTCACTAGGATGGTGCTACCCCTGGGCAGATGGTCCTGGTTGCTATAAGAAAGCAGGCTGAACAAGCCAGTAAACTACATTCTTCTATGGCATCAGTTCCTGTCTTGCATTCGTACCCTGGCTTTATTCAGTGATGGAGTATGACTGGAGAGTTGTAAGCTGAAATAGCACCTTTCTTCTTCAAGTTGCTCTTAGTCATAGTATTTTATCACAGTGATAGAAAATCAAACATGGGTGGCTAATCTCCTCCTCCTCCTCCTCTTCCCCTTCCTTCTCCTCTTCCTCCTCCTCTTCTTTCTTCTTCTGTGTATCTACCCTCAAATGGGTTTTGGATATCGGAACTCAGGGCTTTATGCTTTCATGGTATACATTTTGCCCATTGAGCCATTTTACACCCCCCAACCCCTCACAAATTATTAAGCTTAAATGATTTCGTGAAAGTCTTGGCCCAGTACCCAGGATACAGTAGGCATTTAATAAGTGGTAGCTGGATTTGCCCCTTCTGAAACTGTCCATGGTCAGCATGTTGGATCTGTGTAGTTTTTCTGTGCTCCATACTCCTTTCAAGAGAATCTTATCCTGCCTATGGGTAAAAGGGACTGCCAGACACAGTTTCTAACTCCGATGTCCCCTGATAGGCTGCAGCATGACCAAGGAGTTGTCTTGTGGGGATCCATGCTTTTAGGAGAGCACCTCCGGGCTATGAGTGGTTCCAGCCTGCCCACTCTCTGCCCCTCCAACTCTGAGCTTTTCAGTTTTGAGTGAGTTTTCAAATATGGATTGTGGTTCAGGAAGTTCTGAGACTCCACTGAGACACAGACATGCGTGCTGCTAGGTAGCAGACCCTACATGGAGCAGGATTGCTAAAACACCAGATCTCCCCCATCCAACTCAAGAGCTTTGCAATGAGGCAGGTGGCCCCATGAAGGCCAATGAAATCCTGACTTACAGAGGTGGGGTCTGGACATTAGGGGCTTTGAGGCTTCCTAGTGACTCACCTGCGGCCATGCTGGAGATCTATTGCTGTAGAGGGAAGCTTCAATCTGGCCCTCCTGAACTATGAGATCACCATCATCATCATCATCATCATCATGATGATTATTATTATTAGTTGGTGATATGAATCCAACCCACCAGTTTTCTAGTAATTGTGTGTGTGTGTGTGTGTGTGTGTGTGTGTGTGTGTGTAAGAGAGACAGAGACAGAGAGCAGGTGCTCAGGTGCCACTTACATTTTCTCTCTCTCTCTCTCTCTCTCTCTCTCTCTCTCTCTCTCTCTCTCTCTCTGACAGGCTGGCTGACCAGTGAGCCACAGGAGTAACATTCAGTGACACCAGTGAGGCAACATTTCCAAGATACAGTAAGTTATGCGGCTGCTTCTGTGTCTGCCACCAGCTCCCCAGCTCCCTGCAGTGAGGCATTGAAGAGTTGATGTCTGACCATAGAGTCAACTCCAGAGCCTGTGTCTGTCTTCATCCAACCCTTAGTCAACTGATGTCTGTCCTCATCTCCCCAGTGCCAGAATTACAAGTAGACATACCATAGCAAGACTTTATTTAAAAACATGTTTATTTCTGTTTTATGTGTATGGGTTTGCTTATGTGTATTTTCATGCAATGCCCACGGAAACCAGGAGAGAGTGTTAGATCACCTGGAACTGGAGTTACAGTTGTTTGTGAGCTACTGAGTGGGTGCTGGGATTTGAACCCAGGTCCTCTGAAAGATCAGCCAGTGCCCTTGACTGCTGAGCCACCTCCCCAACCCCTGTGTGCTGGACGTTTTATGTGGGATCTGGGAATTGAGCTTGGGTCCTGATGCTTGTACTCTGCTGAGAGAGTCACCTCCTCAGTCCAAATGCCTTTATTGTTTAAGATTTCTGTGGCTTGCAACCTAAGAATGCTAGTAGAGAGGACTGCACAGTCACGGCTCTTTTCAGTACATCTGGCCTCTCCATTCTGGATCTTTCTGTGACATTCCCCCTCCCTGAGATGGGGTTTCAGTTTTTATTCTCTTGTTTTGAGACTGACCTTGCTGGTCTTGAACTTCAGATTCTGTTGAGCCAGGCTCCTGAGCACTGGGATCTACATATGCATCACCATGGCTGACCTGGGGACGTTAATCTGGTTGATGATGCAGTAGGAAATATCCCCTCACTCTTTGTCCCTTCAAGGTGTCCGAAGGCCGCTTCTCTCTAGGAGTACTTTGTTCTCTCCTTAGTCCCAGGCCTGGGTTTAGCGCATGACAGTTTCACTGGTGTTTGACAAGCCGTGCCAACTGACAGAAGTGTGAACCAGCCTCTCACCTGTCAGGTGGTGACAACGGGTGCTGATGGTCTGCAGCAGGCCGAGCTGCGGGCAGCTGCGGGATGGCCATCTTTCTGTCTAAGGCGCAGCCAGAGGGTGGGTCCCTTAACCTGGCTGTACCCACCCAGTGGGGCAGACTCCTCCCATTCCAAATGGGTCTTTTTGACCTGGACCAGTTGACCATGACCCCAGAGAGTCTTCCTTGGAAAACTTTAAGCAAAACAGCTGCAGCTCTGTCCAGGGGCCTCGCTTTTCCTCCATTCTCTCTGCTTGGATGATTTCCTCACCTGTAGAATTGGTAAGCCCCTAAACAGGCAGGGCTGACATTTAGTGTCACCGGTGAGGCAACATCTTCAAGACACAGTAAGATAGATAAGTGGCTGCTCCCGTGTCTGCCACCAGTGCCCCAGCTCTCCACAGCGAGACACTGAAGAGCTCCTGTCTGAGCAGGGAGGCAGCTCCAGAGCCTGCGTCTGTCCTCATCTAACCTTAGGCAGTGTTAAAGGTGGGATGGTTCCTGGTTCCTTAGCCTGAAGCTCTGGGAAATAGGTGTAGTGTGGCAGGGCCAGCCTGAAAGGCTCAGAAGCTTGACCCAGAGCTGCTTGCCTTTGGGGAGAGGGACTGGATATTGGGGAGGGGTTGGGGCAGAAGTTTGTTCATCCTTTCTGGCTATTTTCTTTTCTTTTCTTTTCTTTTTTTTTTTTTTTTTTTTTTTGGTTTTTCGAGACAGGGTTTCTCTGTGTAGCCCTGGCTGTCCTGGAACTCACTTTGTAGACCAGGCTGGCCTCGAACTCAGAAATCCTCCTGCCTCTGCCTCCCAAGTGCTGGGATTAAAGGCGTGCGCCACCACCACCCCCTTTCTGGCTATTTTGACCATGTGTTGTATTGCTGAAAAAGAAAGAAACAGAAAAAAAGAAAAAGAACTTCTTGAAAAATATAAGAGGTAAAAAAACCCCCTGCCCACCCACACTCTGGAAAAACCATTTGTCAACAGCAGATCGTGGGTAGCCTGTATCAGCACTATGGACGTTTTATACACCTCTGATTAATTCAGTGTGTGTGTGTGTGTGTGTGTGTGTGTGTGTGTAATACTTCACCATCAGAACCATTTCTTTCCACAGTCTTCCTGTTTACCTTTAATTATTACTAAAAGCCAGAAATGGTGGTGCATGCCTGCAAACCCAGTACTTGGAGGACTGAGGTAGAAGGGTAGCTGTGGGTTGAAGGCCAACCTGGGCTATACAGCCAGATCCCGTCTCAAAAATCTAAATAATACCAACAGCAGAAGCAACAACAACAACAATGTTGGGGGTTGCGTGAAAACGGCCCCCCATAGACTCATAGGGAGCGGCCTTATTGGGGGAAGTGTGTCACAGGGGGTAGGCTTTGAGGTCTCAGAAGCTCAATGTAGGCCCAATGTCACTCAGTCTTCCTTCTGCCTGCTGATCCAGATTACATCTTGCATCCTTCTTTAGCACCATGTCTGCCTGTGTGCTGCCATGTTTTCAGCCATAATAATGGACTAAGCCTCTGAAACTGTAAGCCAGTCCCAATTAAATATTTCCCTATTAGGAGTTGCCATGATCATGGTGTCTCTTCACAGCCCTAAAACCCTAAGACTGATGATGATGATGATGATAATTTCCCACTACAATCATGAATAACCAATTTCTTGGTTTTGGTACCAAAATCTCTATATTCCTGGAAACTCATCAGCTTCAGGCCAACCAAACAGTTGATGGTCACATACTGTAAACGTGAGACATGTTTAGCTAAAGGCATCCTATGGAGTAGAAGCTTGCTAAGAGCAGAAGGCTGGCTAATGGTAGATACAGTTAATTAAGGACATAGTCTGTCTGTGGGTGCAGTTAGTTAGGGGGGACATAGCTATTAAAGTTAATGATAGAACCTTAGCAACATTGAATTCTGGAGAATCCAGTACTCTGAGGTTGAGGAGCTGGCTCAGTGCTTAAAATGCTTGCTGTACAAACAGGAGGATTGGAGTTTGATTTCTCCAAACCCATAGACATGGTGGACATGGCAGAGATAGGGGATTTCCCAGAGCCAGTTGCTTAGCTAGAGTAGCCATATTGTTGAACTCTAGGTTTGACTGAGAGACCTTGCCTCCATGAATAAGGTTATAGAGTCATAGAAGATGATCCTGACATTAACCTGGGGCCACCACATGCACAGGCACCCCCATATATGCCTACGTGTGCAAGCATACATATACAAAATGGAAACATAGATAAAAGTGATCCCCCCTCCAAACCCTGAACCCCATTCCCCATTCCACATCATATGAACTCTAAGAGATGAGATGACTGCTGTCCAACCCTGTGTTTAGGCGGGAATCTTGGCTCCGGTATAGCTAAATACCCTTCCCAAGGTCACACTGTGAGTTAGTTTTGTGCTTTCCACGGCTGGAAGTCAGAATAGATTTATGCCACAGCAGGGACCCATTAGGAGATCTGCCAGTTGGCTTAGGATCATGGCTGGCATCTCCTGGAGGAGGAGGCTGGCTGGCACAGGCCAATGGGTATCTGGGGCCTGGGCCTGAACCTAGGGCTGGGAGCTGCTTTTTAGAATTTATATACACAGCAGCAGCAGCCGCAGCAGCAGCCGCAGCAGCAGCAGCAGCAGGGGTAGGTAGCCTGGGACAAAACAACCGAAACAAACTCTTTGAGGATGCTTTGGACTTAATCTCAGCAGCTTGGTAAGATAAAAAAGATAAAGCTGGTGTGCCTCTAAGGTTGGGTGATCCTACTACTACTACACTTGAAATATTCATGAGAGGAGGGGAAGGATGGGAAGACAGCTCTAGAAACATATTCTGCTTTGAAAAGATGGAATTCAAAGGCATGAAAAATGAATTTTGGGAAATTAATGTTGGGGTGGGGAGAAGGGGTGGGCTGATGGGGTGAGGAGAAGGAGTGGGCATAATTATTGCCCAGAAGCAACAAGGAAGGATCTGGGAGGATGTGTATCAGACTGGGCTACGCTCAGAATTTTCCATCAGGCCTGGAATATTTGAAATGTCAGTCGTCTCATACATCACTGGAAGTCAACCCTTGGCTGCATAGTGGATGATTCTAGCGAGGATTAAATAGTGTGCTGGCGGGCACATGGACTCGGGGGGAGGGTGTGGTGCGGTGGTGCGAGACAGGGGAGACAGACGGGAGTGCTGAGAAGTGAGCTCACTCCTGTATCTTAGTGTAAGGCTTCTGTGAACGAGTGTGTGGACTTCAGGTGTGCCGTTCCTCAGGCCCTGTTCTAGTTTGCTTTTTTTTATTTTTTTAAGATTTATTTATTTTATGTATATGAGTACACTGTAGCTGTCTTCAGACACACCAGAAGAGGGCATCAGATCACATTGTAGATGGCTGTGAGTCACCATGTGGTTGTTGGGAATCAAACTCAGGACCTCTGGAAGAGCAGTTAGTGCTCTTAACTGCTGAGCCATCTCTCTATCTCCCTCTAGTTTGCTTTCTGCTGTGGGTTCTGTTGCCATGACCAATACCAACGTGGAGAAGAAAGGGCTTATTTGGTGTACAGGCTGTTGTCTACCACTGAGGGACACCAAGACAGGGACTTGAGGAAGGAGCCTGGAGGCAGGGATTAAAAGCAGAGACTGTGGAGAATCCATCCTTACTGGCTTACTTCCAGCCTCGTGTTCAGCCTCCTTCCTTATACAGCCCATGCTCACAGTGGACTGTGCTCTTCTGCATCAATTAGCAGTTAAGAGAATACCCCACAGATACCCCTACAAATGGAGGCCATTCCTCACCTGGGGTCCCCTCTTCCCAGGCGTGCCAAGTTGACAACCCAGATTACCTATGCAGAGGCAGTGAGGCCAGAGGCTCTTCCCCTTGTTATTTTGCAACAGTGACTCTCACTGGCCAGGAGCTGGCTGATGGTGCTAGCCTGGCTGGGGCAGTGAGTCCCAGGCATCCTCCTGCCTCCACCTTGACTTTTGAATGTGGGTTCTGTCCCTGTACTTCCTCAGCAGCACTTTGACTGGGCCATTCTCTAAACCTGGCTTTGCTGGACATGTCTTACATGTCTCCAAGCTCAGTTTCTCCCCTTGTAAAAAGCTCTCAGGCTGGACGCCACCTCTGTCAACCTCACAGCAGATTTCATGATTGTGATGGTTATTCTTCATTGTCAACTTGACCACATCTGGAATTAACTAACAACCAAGTGGCTGGGTACACCTGTGAGGTTTGTTTTTTTTTAATTAAATAATTTGAAGGGGGAAGGACCACTTAAATCCTAATTTTTGGGATGGGAAGATCCACATTTAATCCATTTGTTGTGGTTGTTATTTTAGCCTTTTTTTTTTTATATTTGAGACAGGGTTTCTCTATGTAGCCTTAGCTGTCCTGGAACTCATTACTATGTAGACCATGCTGGCCTCAAACTGGAACTCACAGAGATCTACTTATTTCTGCTTCCCAAGTGCTGGGATTACTGGCATGTGTCGTCATGCTCACCGTGACTCAGATCTTTTGAGATGGAAGTTCACCTTTAATCTGGGCCACACCTTCTGTCCACAGCCTATATAAAGAACAAGGAAAAAGGAAGCCACTCTCCCTAACTACTTTTACTCTCGCTACCTTTACTGCCATTACAGCCTACTTCTTTGGGATTCTAGCATATACTGATGACCAATTGAGACATCCAGCCCTGTGGACTGAACAACTGGATTCTTGGACCTTCCATTGGTAAGTAGCTGTTGCTGGACTAGCTGAACCCTAGCCTGTAGGCTATTTTAATAAATCCCCTTTAGACACGTATATACATGCACACACACACACACACACACACACACACTCATTCTCTCTGTTCTGTTCCTCTAGAAAACCCTGACTAATACAATAATGTGCTTTGAAGTTGAGCGTCTTTGGGAAAATGGTCAATAGTACTGGGGGTGGGGGAGGGAATATAGATAGTTTGCTTTGATTAATGGCAGCTGTTAGGAAAACCACTCATTTCTACAGCATGACTTGAGGCCAGTAGGGTTTGGCCCCTCTTTAAGGCAAGTCCTTGCAGTGTCAAATAGGTAGAGCCATTCTTGAAAACTGTGGTGTCAAAGCAAATGAAATCTACACATATATCTCAGAGCAGCAGCCTGAATCATCTGGGTGCTGGTAAACTCATGAATTGTAGCTCCTTCAGGACTCTCATGTTGGAGTCTGCCTTCCAGCCAGATTACCCAGTTAGTCACATGCGGGGTGAAGCCTGAATACCAATAATCCTGTCTCAGCGAGATGTTCAAGGGGCTGAGCTGTGGACAGCTGGGGTGCTGGCTAGTTTTTGTCAGCTTGGTACACACTGAAGACACTAAGAAGAGGGAGCCTTGATTGAGGAATTGCCTCCATCAGATTGGCCTGTGCTCATGTCTGAGGCATTTAAAACGATGAACTTGAGAGGGTCTGGCTCACTGTGGGCATTGGCAATCCTGGGCACATGGTCCTGGTGTATATAAGAAAGCAGACGGAGCAAGCCAAGAGGATCAGGCCAGTAAACGGCATTGCCGTGGGCTCTGCTTCAGTTCCTGCCTCGACTTCCTTTAGTGATGGACTGACTTTGACATGGAAATGTAAGATGAAATGAACCCTTTTTCCTCAAGTAGGTCTTGGTCAGTGTTTTATCATATATTTCAACCTATAGAATACATGCATGCACACATGCACACACACATATGCATGCACACATGCACACATGCACAGGCTGGTTTGGCAGGCCTAGGAATCTGCTTCCCTCTTAGAGTTGAGATTACAAGTCCATGCTACCATGTCCATCCCCTTCCCTCCCTTTCCCTCCCCTCCCCTCCCCTCCCCTCCTCTCGTCCCCCTCTCCTCCTCCTCCTCTTCCTCTTTCTCCTCCTCCTCCTCCTCCTCCTCCTTCTTCTTCCTCTCTCTCTCTCTCTCTCTCTCTCTCTCTCTCTCTCTCTCTCTCTCTCTCTCTCTCCTTTTAAGGGGTTCTAAGTATGGAATTCAAGTCCTTACAATCACAGAGCAAACCCTTCACTGAGCTAGCCCCCTGGCTCTTTGTTTCTAACCACTATGTGTGATCCATGTGTGATTGCTTTCCTGAAGCTAGACACAAGCGCAGCGTTTTGGACAACAGTCAGAAATGGACAGGGTTTTCTGCTCTCATGTTCAATTATGTCACAACTAGTGTGACTTCTTGTCCTGATTTGTCCAGGTCTGGGCAGTTCCCTGGAGTGTGGTGCTTTAAGCACTGGAAAGGGGATGACTGGCTGATCACTCTCATAACATCCACTTGTGACTTGATTGCCACAGTCAGGGTACTGAGCACATAGTTTGCACAAATTACTGATGATATATGGCCCAAATCCCAGATCTAGCTTCCTCTCTCCCCTGTAGTGCCTAGGGGCCATGGCCAAGTTTCTCTGTTCTGAAAATATTTATCTGTGAGACCAAAGACGTCCAATCTTTTAACAGCTTGACATAATGCTGTTGTGAACAGATGTCTTGGGCTGTTTTCATGATTATTCTGGGATGCTTGTAGCCTGTAGACTGTAGACTGTAAGGCTCTAAGTTAAGTCAGACAGCATGCAAGTAGACCAGCATTTATCCTCAGAGCATTTCTGAAGTTCATTTGGGGCATAAGTCAGTTGGAGTTGGCGTGATAGAAGGTAAAAATCACCAAGGTTCAATGTCAACCACTTCATCTGTCTGGTCCTGGGTGTCCTCATCTGTACTCCAAATGGGAAATGGAACTCTGGGGCAAAATGTCCAGCACAGGGACCCAGTTGTTGACAGTAGAGTCAGGATACAAAGCCACACTGTGTGGCTCCAAGGTTTACACTCAGCTACTCTACAGTGCTGTCTCCTTCACCTATTTCTGAGGAGATGTAGAGATCAGGAGAAATACCAATTAGGAACCCCAAACCAGGAGGTGGCCATGAGGGCAGTGCACAAAGTGTTTGCAGAAGCATCTCCTCACCACTGACATCCTGACAGCACCTCTGGCTCTGGACACCTGTTGGACTCACCCCCCTGGCTGCAGAGTGCCCTGAAGCTTCCCCGGCAGAATGCATTTGATGTGATCAGCAGGTCTGATGCATAGCTCAGGCCCCAGGAACTTCCCTTCTTCAGACTAGGAGAAGTGAGACTAGGATCTTCTAAGGGCAGCTGGCCTGTCATCTGAGTCTCACTAAGGAGTGGCAGGAAGGAGTCGGTAGCTCAGTGAACCCGCAGCTGTGGCACCTGCTGGACGTCTTTGATCTGTTGTGGTGCACTGCCAAGGAGAGCAGAGACTGGTTTTCTTGGCTCTCCCTCTCTTGTCATTTTAAGAATAAAAGTGACTATCTCTCCTCACCCTCTTTTCCTTAATTTTTTTCCCCCACAGCTAGTGACTACATTATTCAAAGCACAAGGAAGAGGGCCAGAAAGTATATTCAGTAAACCTATGGAATGCACATGTCAGTGTATGTTAGGTTTTATGCTGAACCTATCATATATATATTAACTCTCACAATCATGTAAAAGGTAGCATTCTTTTTATTCACGTGTTACATATAAATGTGCCCAGGAAGGCCAAGTGACTTTGACACACACACACACACACACACACACACACACACACACACACACACAGCAAAAGGCAAACTCAACTGTGTCTTTCCCCAAACACTACACCATTGTCTTGTACTGTTTCCTATGTAGGAACATGATTTCAGCATTTAGACATGCACACATGCACTTTCTGTAACACATCTGCAGATATGCACCCTGTGTTATATGCACATGTATACTGTGTACACATAGTTGTGTGTGCATGTGCCTGTCACCTATTGCTGCATAAGAAACAAGCCCCCGAAGCTGTAGTGGGCTATACACACAAGTACTTTTGTCTCATGCTTAGGTCTGACTGAGGTTTAGCTCTGGAGGATTGATTTAGGTTGTGAGCAAGCTCAGGTTCAAACTCTCGCATTTGCTTGTGATGCTCAAATTGGAGCAGTAGTGCATTCTTAGCAGCTTCTAGAAGGGTGGATAGAGCCATCTGGTGCCACCCAGGCTGGGCTGAATGTGAGGCTACTTTCCCCCTCATTTTGTTGGCAGAAACCAGCCTGATGGCTAACGGGAAAGGACCTATGCTCCTCTCACGGTGGGGGAGATGGTGGACGCCTGGCTGCCTAGTAGTGGTGGCTGTTAACAAAACAAATAAGTGCTGACAAAGATTTGGATAAAAAGGGAGCTATTATACACTGCTGGTGGGTGTGTAAATGAGTCCAGTCACAATGGAAATCAGGGCGCTTCATCCAAACAAACAAACAAACAAACAAGACATAGATATAGCATGTGACCTGCCTTTCTGCTTCTGGTCTTCAAATGTCTTGCAGAGACACCTCATGTAAGGGCATGCCACAGAATCATGCACAGTAGCTGAGCTGTGGAGCCAACTAGGTCTCTGTAGAGGATCAGATGAACACAATGTGGTTTACAGACATACTGGATCTTTTCAGCCACAAAGATGAATGAAATTACATCATTCTCAGGGAAATGTTTGCCGCCAGAGAGCATCATATTAGACGGATTAAACCTGTCTCAGGAAAGCAAATATTAAATGTTTTCTCTTGTTTGTGGGTCCAAGATTTTATCTAGATACATAAACCTTATGTGTACAGACAGCATCAGAGTAGAATGAAACTATCCTGGGTCCCAGGGGACTGATGGGGGAAGGGAGGGAGAGAGAGGAGGACAGTGGGATGCAGGGGGGGAGGTTATGCTCAAAGCACATGATATTCTCCTACGAAATGGCTGTCTGTAACCCAGGATAATAAAACAATCTAGACAAAACCACAATAAAACAATACTGTGGCATGTCACATTTTCAGCATGTCAGGTTGTTTTTGAGCCGTTTGCTCCTGTGAACCCGGCTCTGATGAATTTGTTTATGTACTTTTACTGAGTACTGATTTCCTTATTTGAAAAGTGGGGTTTAAGATGACTGGCTTGTGCTGAGAATCAGCTTTGAGCTGAGCTCACACTCGGAGCTTCCCCATGTTGTCAAGAGGGGCAACGTCTTGAACTGCCGAAGCTACCAGTGTTACCTGGGATCTCACAGACCCCTCTACGAGCCTCACAAATGGTGTGTGACAGGGTTGTGAAGCAGGTCCCCACTTCACAGGACACAGGAAGGAGTAAAAGTGGAGGGTAGGTAAAAACTCTGGTCGGTTAAAAATCCCAAAGGCACCCATCAGTATCAGCCACTCCTGTTAAAATGAAGATCAAAAAAGGTCAAGTAAGGCTGTGGCTATAGTGTTGCCTCAGTCAGTAAAGTGCTTTACTGAACCCTGAACCCACAAAAAGGCCAGCTGTGGTGGTATATGCTTTGATCCCAGCACTGGGGAATCAGAGACAGGGAGACCCCCAGTGCTCACCATCAGCCGGTGTAGTTGAATTGGCAAGGTCCAGGCTGGTGTGAGACTCTGTTTCAAAAATAAAGGCTGAAACTTCCTGAGTAATAACTCCTGAAGTTGACCTATGATCTCCATATGTATGTACATACACACTCCACATTAGTGAATATGTACTCCCAAATGTGTACCACATGCATACATGTGGGCATATGTTGAGGTTGGGTCTATTGCTATGTGTTGCAATGCATTTTATACCCAAAGGTCTAGCTAGGCCTATAAATAAATGACTTCTCAAGTTTACAAGCTTTTCTTGGGCAAACCTTGTTTTTTCATATAAAACTATTGGTTAAATAAAATTGGCTACAGCCAGTTACTGGAGGGATTAGAGGTAGATGGGTTTGGAGTGACTTGGTTGGAGGAGGAGAGACCACAGGAGGATGAAGAAGGAGGAGGAGAGGAGAAGCCGCCATGAGGGGAGAGGAACCATGAGCATATGGCCAGGAGAAACAGCAAGTATCTGGGGTACACTGCTGGGGAGGTAGCCAGGCCAGCAGTTAGAAGATTAGGGGTGAGTGCCCAGTAATTGTCAAGGCCAAATACAGTAACTATAGTCTGAGTCCCATTTACTTGTAAGTAAGTTGGGGATAAGCTTAAATTGGACTACATTATACTACAGGGGCACATACACACACACACACACACACACACATACACACACACACGCACTTTGTCATGCTTCTCCCATCTAAGTACTAACCAGGTCTGATCTTGCTTAGCTCCAGGATCAGACAAGATCCGTAGTGTTCAGGGTGGTATGACCATACACTTGTTATTGCTTCTCAAGCCCATGCTTGTAGATTGTTCTCCATTGGTCCCATCTTGTGTTCTTCTGAGGCTGCCTCCTTCCTGATTATGACCTATCTTTTTCCTTATAGACTTCCCCTAAGGTTTGTTCTTCCTGACTTGGCATAATTCTACATCCCTTTGGAACCATCTGGACATATTTTACTGGTGTAATTCTGCCTGGCTAACCCATGACCCAGGACTGACTCAGTCTTCTATCTATCCCTAGCAGAGCTTCTTACTGAGCACTGCAGGCTGACTGTAGCATTTCAACCAGAGAATAGGAATCAGAACTTCCTGTAACTCCCACTCCTGGGTATCTGACATCCTCTTCTGAACTCTGTAGGAACCTGCTGTAGAGATTTGGATGACATGGCCCCCATGGTCCCGGACATTTGAATACTTGGTTCTCAGTTGATGTCACTATTTTGACAGTTTAGGAGGTGCAGCCTTGATGGAGGAAGTATGTCATTGGGAGCCAGCAGGTTTGCTGAGCCTTGAGACATCCCCCCCCCTCCAACCCCCTATACTTGGTCTCTGCTTTGTGTGTGAGGTCTGAGGCGCAAACTCGCAGCTTCTGTTCCTGACTCCATGCCTGCCTCTTTCCCATCATCTCAGAATCTTATCCCTCTGGAGTCAGCTCCCCCAGCCCCAATCCTTTCTTCTATAAATTGCCTTGGTCATGGTATTTTATTACAACAACAGAAAAGGAACTGATATGCTTACATTCATGTGAATATGCTTCGCATAAACATACAATTTAAAATAATAAAAACAAATCCTATAAAAGTGTTGAGAAGTCAACCAGAGAAGAGGCAGTGGAAGGCCTTCAGATGCTTTCTGACAGCAGCTTGGATGTGCAGGGGCTGGCTGGCTGGGTGGGGGTGGTTCTTGCTGCTTGCAGAGTCCCCTCAGAGCTGTCAGACAGGAATCTTTGTAGTTTCGACAGTCTGTTAATAATAGTGTCAGGGAAATACATTCTGCTTACAAATGCATGACCTTTACTTTTTTTTCCCCTTCAGAATTTCCCAAGATGCACCCACTCAGTGTGGAAGGGTCTGGTGCTGCCTGGAGCACTGAGCTTGCATTGGGCAACTGATCATTGTTGTAGCAATTTGCTCCTGATCTCAAGGTCGATGGTGAATAATTTCAGCTGGGTTAAGTCTCCTGTATTGAATAACTGGAAGATATGCCATGGAGGGGGGTACAGGAGGACAGGAAGCAGTGCATCTTTTGTAGAATACTTTGATTTTTAGAGAGACAAGAAAGCTGCTAGCTCTTCCATGAAAGGCCCAGGTAGAGGCACACACCTGTCACCCCAGTTCTAGAGAGGTGGAGATAGGTGCAGCCCTGTGACTGACTGACCAGCTAGCCTAGCCTACTTGATGAGTTCCAGGCCAATGAGAGACTCTGTCTCAAAAAATAAGGTGGATGGAGGGGTCCTGGGGATGACACCGAGGTTGTCTCTGTACTCATATGAACGTACAAAAATGTGTGCTGGCACACATTTGTGCACCTGTACATATACATGTGCACCTGAACTTACATGTATACTTGTACATTCAAATGTGTACCTGTATACCCATATGCACCTGCAGACACATGTGTGTCTCTTACACACACAGTACATTTCCACACACACATGCACCCAGCTACACATGCACACATGTATACATGATACTGAGGGTAAAGAACTGTGGAGATAGAATTGTGTCTGGGTAAAGCCATGTTTTCTTGCTCTCTCTCTCTCTCTCTCTCTCTCTCTCTCTCTCTCTCTCTCTCTCTCTCCCCTCCCTCTTCCGCTCCCTCTTCCTCCCCCCTTCTCTCTCACTTGTCCTCCAAGGTCAGTCTTCAATGTATCATCGCTCTGTGGCCACCTATAGTTAGCATGGCTCTGTGCCCAACTAGAAGCACCATGGCTGGGTGTCTGTCTAGAAGCACAACTATTAGGGCACATCAGTAGAGTGACACAGGCAGTGCTAGAATCTATGCTTCTGTCTTCCGATCATATATTTGGGTTCTAGTCTTAGTTTACATCTAGACTCAGAGCTCATGTAAAGTTTTAGAGTACACAGCATCACAGAGTTGTCTTTACTTGGAACCAAAGCCCTGGTCCCAACTTCCTCCATTTCCAATCATAGCACTTCTAGGGTGGGCTGGTTTGGTTCCCAAGGGCCTGCTTTTGGAGAGTCTGATGACACAGCAACAGGATGCAGACTAGTCCAGGATGGCTGGTGAAGGGGACCTGAGTAAGGCACAGGGGCAGCTCCATGCCATGTTCTTTACAAGCCTCCTGTTTCTTCATTCATAAATGCTATATTGATGAACCCCTGAGACTGCTGTGGGGCTTTCAATGACTGTGTTTATTTTACACATAGTGTTCACTGATTGGTTTGAAAGCAGATGATTTTTACTAGCAGTTGGGAAACTACAACAAGACACAATCCTCATTCATCCCATTTAATTCCTGCAGAGTATGTATTGCTCTCATCTTACAAATGTGGAAACTGAGGCACAAGGAGGCAGAGTCCCTTGACTGAGACTCTAGATCAGGGCTAGGATTCCATTTCCAGTCACCCAGCCCTTAAGCCTCAAGTGTGTGGTCTTTTAGGATGAATTTCTGGTCATAAGATATCTTTTCTTTAGTTACTCTTGGATTCATACTTTCGCTTATGAGACTTTGCCCAGTCTTCTCTCTAAACTAAAGACAATTCTATTCATTTATTTGTTTGTCATTGATTATTTATTTAATTATTGGCTGAGGCAGGGTTGGCCTTGATGTGTCCAGGCTGGCCTTGAACTCACAATCCATTCTGCCTCAATCTCCTGAGTGCTAGGATTACAGGTGTGGATTGCCACATCCAGCTCATTCTCCTGTTAGCCTGATGTTCTCAGGTGCACACCGAGCCTTGACTTGGCCTCTTTGAGGAAGCCTTCAGATGAGGTATCTTCCTCCTCACCCCTTTACTTTTTCCCATCGAAGCACCCAGTGAAATATGTTTTATAACAAGTCTGCTATTGTCAGTGACTCAAACTTCTAGAATGTGTGGACAGAATAATCTTCCTTCCCCTCCGGGAGATAAACTCTGGGAACCAGAACCAGCATTTTTGGAGACCTGCTGCAACTTTATTTAATTGCTGTTCAATTAGTTTATTTAGTGTAACAAATTTATTTCTTGTCATTATGAAAGAGGCTCACACACTGAAACACTGGAAAACCTAGAAAGGAAGGAAAACATCATTTTCCTTAGATCCCTCTTCCCCAAGTCTTTTTTTCTTAACTTTTGTATTAAAGATACTTAACAACTTTATTGTGAATATATATTTGTAATTGAATATTTTTTTCTCACTTAGCAAAATAGAATTTTTCCAGGTGTAGTCATACAGTTAAAAAATAATCATGCTTCTGCTTATTTTTATCTCCTTTGAATAAAGAAATCAGCTAATATATACAAGGAGAAAAGTCAGCAGACTTTCTAATGAAAGCAAGAGCCTCTGGCCCTTCTTTCTTCTGCCTCCTCCCAAATTCTCCTTCCCAAAGGCAACTGTTAGCGATGCTGTTCCATTTTTAGGACTTTCTGGTATTTATCTCTGTCAATCCAAAGAAGATGCTTATGCAGCTGTTTCTTGATTTATCATTTTAAGACACTGTCTTATTGACTCGCTGGATTCAGCCTATTGACATGCCCGTTCCTCCCCCAGTTTGTTCTCCATTCTTTCGCCTTCCCTATCTGTAAAAACGCTCATGGAAAAATCACCACAGCATCTTCTGCACTAAGACAGTGCTCAGCACTAGAGTAACAATGAAACAATTCCATCACACATCAAGGGAAGACTTGCAATATCTGTCATTCAATAAGAAACTACCTCAGGGCTGGTGAGATGGCCCAGTAGGCAAATGCATTTATCACCAAGTCTGATGACCAGAGTTCAACTCCTGAGACCACATGGTAAAAGGAGAGAACTGGCTTTGGCTAGCTGTCCTCTGACCCCCATATGTATACCATGGTACATGAACAACCATACACACACACACACACACACACACACACACACACACACACACACACACACACTCTGAATGTATAAAATTCCTTTAAACATAGCCATTTTTTAAAAAAGGAAAATAGAACTTAATAAACTTAGGGTTTGTGTTGCTGTGACGACTAAAAGCAACTTGGGGAGGGAAGGGTTTATTTGGGTCACGCTTTGTCAATAAAGAAATTCAGGGCATAAACTCAAGGCAGGAACTGAAGTGGAGGCCATGGAGGAGTGCCATTTACTGACTTGCTCAGCTTGATTTCTTATACAGCTCAAGCCCACCTGCCCATAGAATGTACCACTCTCAGTGGGCACCACTCTCACATAAATTATTAAGAAAATGCCTCATAGATTTTCAGGCAGTCAGATGGAAGCATTTTCTGAATTGAGGCTCACCTTCCAAGATAACAAGATAACTCTAGCTTTTGTCAAGGTGACAGAAAACCATCTGAAACTCCTGACCTGACCACTTTTTTTTTCTTTTGAGACAGGGTTTCTCTGTATAGCTCTGGTTGTCCTGGAACTCACTTTGTAGACCAAACTGGCCTCGAACTCAGAAATCCTCCTGCCTCTGCCTCCCAAGTGCTGGGATTAAAGGTGTGCACCACAACTGCTCTCCTGACCTTTTGATGAGCCTGCAGGCGGGCTCTTCAGACCCACCCCTCCCAGATATTCCAGTCTCACCTTTCTTTCTTTCTTTCAGGTTTCCTGTTGAGTCTGTGGTAGGTTAAAGATGACTACAGATATCTGGATACTTTAGTCGTAGAAATGGTTTCTCTTTCCCCTTCTCTCCAGCCAGCTCTGACTGCTGGAGTACAAAGCTGTGAAGTGTAAGGGCTGTGGTCCTCATTGTCAAGAGGACAGGATGTCTTTGCTTACCATCTCCTGGAATGTTTGATCTTAAAGCCCTTTGTCACTTGTGGAATCTCTGAGGCCCCTGCTAGGGAGACACATGGAGAGGCCTCCAGACACCGTGGAGAGAAGGAGGGGTCCCACTGAGCTTCCAGCTGTCTAGATTTCTCAAGGGCTAGCATGTCACTGAAGCTGTCTGGGACCCTACAGGCCAGCGCCATCTGGATGTCATAGCCTCGGTGGACATCATGTGGAGCAGAATAATGACCCAGATGGATCCTACTTGAGTCCCCGACACTCACATTTCTGAGATATGATAAAAACTCTGTGCTGCACAGGATGCTGTCACATGTTCGTCATCTGCCAGCTCCTTCCCACCGACTTTCAGGTGCATCAAAAATTTCTCCACCCTGAACTTCTACCTCCATCGCATGGCTCATCCTGGCAGCTACAGAAGATCAGAATCTCTGGGAGTTGTGATGGAGGCTCTTATCTCCAACCCAGCATGACCAGAATCATCCTTTGTACATTAAAAAATGTATTATTTATTTAATGTAATGGATGATAGGAGAGTCCTCTACTACTGAGCTATATTCCAAATCTTTAATTTTTTGAAGTAATTATGTGTACGTGTATGTTTGAGTATGAGCAAGTGTGTGTGTGTGTGTGTGTGATGTATATGGAGGTTACAGGGCAGCCTCAACTGTCATTGTCAGCTGCTATACACCTTGCTTTTTTGAAACAGGTTTTCTTACTGGTTTGGAAATCACCAAGCAGGCAAGGCTGACTGACCAGTGAACTCCTGTCTCTACGCACCCGACACTGGAATTGTCACTGTGGGCTACCACAGTTTGCTTCTTTAAAAATGTGAATTCTGAGAGATTGAATTTAGGTCCCTATACTTGAAAGCCAGGCATATTCCCAGTATAGGGATTGCTTCAGCTCTTAAAGTAATTAAAACTATTTAGCTTAATGTATAAGTGGGTGCACACAGGAGCCGGAAGGGGTGTAGATCCCTTGGCGCTGGAGTTACAGGTATTTGTGAGCTCTCATAGTGGGTTCTCAGATCTGAATTCTGCTCCTCCCAAGGAGCAGTAAGTGCTTTTAACCGTGGATCATCTCTCCAATCACCAAAGTCACTTTTGTTTGGGTGTCAGATATTGTGAATCGTACTTCCTTGTGTACTAGTCAATTGTGTGTTGGGTGCTCTTCTGACATTAGCTTTGAGGCACAGATCCTGCTCTCCGTGTGCTTTTCTGTGAGTATGAGGAAGACAATAAACATTCAAAGCAGATGGGCCTTGCACTGTCGGAGTCACTGGGAACACTAAGCCTGTACACCCAGCAACTAAAGTGGTGGTGTAATATTGGAATGAAGAACTAGGCTGACAGGCTCATTAGATTACTTTCTCCAATAGGAACTGTCGCAGAAGCTGAAGACTTTCAGAGTTCAAGTTCAATCAGCAGCCAGGGAAAGGTCAGTCTGGACTTCATGGAGAGAGCAGCGTCTCCCACACTTGGGACTGAGGCTGTACTTTTGGTGACACAGGAAGTAGGATGGTCCTGGGTTGGACAGTCCTAGTCCTCACTCTTCTGGTCAGCATGTGGGATGAAAGATCTTGGCCATCACCTGTAAAGTCTCCCATTCTTCGACTAAACCCAGCTCCCCGCTCTCTGTTGACACCAGGTCTAGACTCAGGTATCTGTAAGTGGACGACTTACCTCTACTTTCACCCTTTGCCATCTCCTTGGCCTGCATTACTTGTCTGCACTGAATGTCTTACCTTTTCTTCTGTAGACCTCCAGCCCCTGGGATGATTGGGATGTGACAGATGCTGCTGCACTGCCAGCATCCCCTCTGGACCCAGGACTCCTAGCACTAGCCCTTGCAGCAATACCTAGGCTTCTGCAGCTTTTAGGACACACAGAGTCCTTGTGGGCCAGAGACATGGAAACCCAGAAAGGTGTCCCTTCAGGTACCCACTGAGGGTCCCACATCTCCACCCTAGGGTGGTGCCTGCTCCATACTGTCTCAGGAGACCCCACTGGGACTGAGCCTTAGCTGCCAGAGCAGTGACCTGCTCATCACACTAAGTGGACTGCCTTCCTTGACCTCTTACTTCCCTCACGCTCCTGCTGCTGTTTCTGAGGATAACTTTATAAAGAAACCACTTGACTTCTCTTCTAGTTTTCTTCTGTTACTGCGATAAAATGACTTGACCAAGGCAGTGTATGGTGGCAAGTCCCCCTAACTTGGGAGGTAGAGGCATGTGGATTCTTGTGGATTTGAGGCCAGACAGGGCTACACAGTAAGACCCTGTCTCAAAAGCAAACATAAACATCAGCAACATAGCATTCTGTCCAAAAGCAACTTATGGGAAGAAAGGATTTAATTGTCTCACAATTCCACGTTGTAGTTCATCACTGAAGGGAATCAGGGCAAGAAATCATGCAGAACTTGAAGCAGAAAATATGGAGGGATGTCCCTTGCTCATTCACAGGCTTGTGTTTACCTAGCTTTTTTTATATAGCCAGAACTACCTGCCTAGGGAGTGATGCCACCCACAGTGGGTTGGGTCCTCCTATATCAATGAATGAGTCCAAACGGACAATCTGATCTAGACAGTTTCTCAATTCCTCAAAATCTTGGCTTTCTAGACTCTAGCTGTGAAGAGTCGACAGTTAGAGCTAACAAGGCCAAGTTCCAATACTCCTCTTAGGATCGCTTCTGTGAAACCCAACCTAAGACAAGGAAGGATAGTAAGAACTGTGGATACAACCTGGTTTTGAAAAGCAGTTAAGCATGACATCCTTTGGGTGTGTAATTTCTAAGCCGAGACTGAGGATGAGTGAGATGCATCTGAGAAAGCCGGTGTGGTAAGGGTGCTCTTGTCCCAGGGAGCAGCAAATGCAAAGGTCCTGGGGCAGGAGCCATGGAGTAGCCAGGTTGAGTTGGAGTGTGTGGTGGGCATGCTGGGAAGATACACAACCTGAAAGCGACTTCACCTTTACACTTCTTCTCTTCAAGTTTTGTTTTCCGTCAATACACTTTTCTTTCAGCTCTGTTATGGTCTGGTTTTGTTTAAGTGCATCTGAAATGAAATCTCTAATGTTAACAGTCTTGTCAGATGTGAAGGCCTCATTTCCCTTTGGTTCTTTTTCACTGAACGCTATCTATGAGTTTCAGGGGAGGATATGAGAGTTTTGATTTTTTTTTTTGGTATGACCACATTATGTTAATTTTCCTATTGTCTCAGAGTATGGGAACATAAAAGCAATAACTCATTTATATGAAGGCTGAATGTGCTGAGAGGTTGTCATGGAAACCAGGGGGAACTATTCATGTTGGCTTGAGTATACTGAATAACCTCTGTTAAAAGATTGAACACAGAACTTATTTACCCAATTGGGTGATGTGTGGAAAGATGAAAAAATCAACACGATAAATTAGATTTTTTTTTGGGGGGGTCGGAGCAAGGATAGGATGAATAACTGCTGGGGTGTATGATTTTTGTTTAAACAATCATTTCTTTATCCTAAATATTTTACAGTCTTGATGCTGAATGGGTGTGGGGTTGGTTGGGGAGGAGTTCAGGGGTGAAGATAATGAGAAACTGCTTGTGGAAAAGGTAAGCTTAGGGTGCCTGCGACTCTTGATGTGCAGATCCTGAGCCCTTTCACATCCACCCTCTGGGGCCTCTGTCAGGTGGGTGGAGAAACATGAACATTGGACTCTGTCTTAATTAGGATTCCTATTGCTGTGACGAGACATCATGACCACAGTAGCTCTTAGAAAGGAAAACCTTTAATTGGGGCTGGCTTACAGTTTCAGAGGTTCAGTCCATTGCCATTAAGGCAAGAAGTATGGTAGCATGCAGGCAGACACGATGCTGGGGAAGGAGCTGAGAGTTCTACATCTTGATCTGCAGGCAGCAGAAATGACTATGTAACATACTGGGTGTAGGTTGAGTATATAAAACCCCAAAGCCCACCTTCACAGTGACACACTTCCTCCAACAAGGCCACACCTCCTAATAGTGCCACTCCCTGAGGACAAGCATTCAAACACACGAGTCTCTGGGGGTCATTCCTGCTCAAACCACCACACCACCTTCTTCTGCTTTGCTTCTGGAAGGGCTGTTTCTTTTAGGGTTGACTTGTTCTTTGCTTGTTATTTATAGATGAAATTGTTTCAGCTCTTCCTAAATAAGCCTTCAAAGAAAGCCTCGAGAAGGAAACACAGCTAGGGGCGAGCACTGTGCTCATGTGTGACCACAGCGGCAGATGGGGCTGAGATGTGGGCTTGGACTGAGGCTTCCAGTAGAACCACTTACTGGGTTGCATCTGGCAAGGTTGGCAATCCGTTCCTGCGTTCGAGAGGCCAGTGGTTCTGTTATAATGTCTCATCTCTAGGCTTTCCCCTGTGATGTGCTTTTGAGTGGTTGGTCTCTCTTTAGTGGTTTCTACTCAGGAGCACTGCAATTCCACCTCCTTCTGTGTCTCCTCAAATCCCACTCCCCCATATTCCTGAACCCTAGAGTCACTTTGTCCTCAGCTATGTGAAGATACAATGAGAAGACAGGAAGCAAGTCTCCATCAGACACCAATCAATCTGCTTGCACCTTGATCGTGGACTGCCAGCCTTTAGAACTGTTAGCAACACATATTTTGTTTGTTCTTGTTGTTTAGAAGCTATGCAATCCAGCATTCTGTTACCGAACCCGGCTGGACCAAGACGAGTCCACCTGCAGCGCCCCCTAGAGGCTGTGTGTGCTCAGGAAAGGTTCTGGTACGTCCTGATAATGGTTTAGAATAAGATTACCCAAACTTCTTTGAGAATCCACATTTCATTTGTTTTTCCTTCCCAAGCACCTGATATCAGAATCTTCTGGGAACAGGGTTGTGGGTTAGACTTAATTTTTACACAGGATCTGTGTCAGGTGTCTGTGTGTGTGTGAGTGTGTGTGCGCACGCGGTAGGTGAGAATTAAAAACCCCGAGATAATAACTTTTTACCTTGATATATGTGTTTTTTTCTTTTGTTGAAAATAGATTTTTTAAAAATACAATGTATTTGTACTTAGCACTCCTTCCCCTCCTCTCTCATCTGGATTCACACCCTCTGTCTCCCATCTGAGAAGGTTTTGTGGCTGGGTTGGTGTCCCAGTGCCCCCATTAGAAGTCTTGCCTGATTACAGGAAATGGCTGGTTCAGAATCCAGGACTGGGAACACAAAGCATTTGCACCAGAGACAACTGAGAAATGTACTGGTCCCCAGAGCTGAACCTGGCAGACCCTGTATAACAAGGAAGAATGACCCAGACTTCAGCTGGGAACTCCTCGGGTCTCAAAGATCTATGTAAATTCACTTAGATGAGGTCCTGATAATTTAGACCACACACATCTTTTGTTTCTCAAGATTTCTGTCTCTAGGAAACCTCCCCTGCAGCCTGGGAGCTCACTGGACTCTGCTGAAGATCAAAAGCTTCAGGAGGGGCTAATTTTCTGGTGTATCTTAACTTCTGGAACCTTCTATACTTTCCTCAGTACTGCTGTTTGTCCCTTCCTATATAACACCCCCATTATTATTCAGGGTTTTCTCTCCAGTTCTTACTCCGAATTCTCCCACCCCTGAATGTTTACGGGGCACCCACGGAACAAGAAAGTGAAGTTTTCAGCTCATTCTTTTTTTTTTTTTTGGATAAAATATTTAATTATCATAATTTATTTGTATTTTGATCTACCAGACCTAAATTTTAAGAAAATTTAAGAATTTTCAGACTAGAATTATTTAGACACTTGGTCACAAAAGGAAGAATTTGTTCACAATCTCATTTTTTTCTTTAATTTTTTTTTAATTTTCTATATTTTTTTATTTACATTCCAAATGATTTCCCCTTTCCCGTTTCCTCCCTCCCCAAAAGTCCCATAAGCCCTCTTCCCTCCCTCTTTTCCCCATTCAACCCCCTCTCGCTTCTCTGTCCTGGCATTCCCCTACATCCAGTCTTTCTAGGACCAGGGGTCTCTCCTTCCATCTCCTTGGAAATCTATTGATATGTGAATTGTGTCTTGGGCATTCCGAGATTCTGGGTTAATATCCCCTTATCAGTGACTGCATACCATGTGTGTTCTTTTGTGATTGGGTTACCTCACTAAGGATGATATTTTCAAGTTCTGACCATTTGCCTAAGAATTTCATGAATTCATTGTTTTAATTGCAGCTCATTAACATAGCCTCTTCAGTAACAAACCCAAGCCCACCCACTACCAATAGGGATGATGTGCGTGAATGCTTTACGAGAATTTTCCCGACTACATTTTGAACAGATAGAGATGAAAAGGGTTTTTAGTGATAAAAGAAGCACTGTGGATGCTGCTTTATAAGCTAGCCACTGTGTCAGTGTTTCTACATCTGAAAAAGAGGGCACCACAATGAAAATAGCACACACAAAACAAAGCTACCTACAAAGCACCACACACACACACACACACACACACACACACACACACACACACACTCGCATGTGGAAACCAGAGAACAACTTCAGGTGTTGTTCTTCAAGTGCTGTCCTCTTTGCATTTTGAGACTAGGCTAGGCTGGCTGTCCAGTGAGCTCTGGAGAATCCTCCTGTCTCCACCCCGCCTGCTTTGGGACACACTACCACATCCGGCTTTTTTTTTTTTTAAACCTGAGCTCTGGGGATAGAACTCAAATTCACATGCTTGCATAGCAAGCACTTCCTGAACAATCCATTTCCCCTGCTCCTATATATATATATTTTATATCTTTCTCTCTAGCTAAAACAGGAGTACTCTTCACAGTGTCAAGAAACACTCCTGCAATATAATCCTCTGAGTTTCACCTCCTCCTCCAACAGGTAGATTTGGGAAATCACTCTGTCAAGCACTTGCAAGGCATTATTTGCCAGGCTTCTGTTTTGCTTCCTACGACAGAGACCATGTGTCTAGTCTAGGATGATGTGAGTCCCCACAGCGATGCGACAGAATCAGTTCCTTGTAAGTACCTCCTGTCTTGTTCGCCTGGTAGCTAATTAAGTAAGGCATCATACAGAAACTGAGAAAGTTCTTGTCACCGAAGCCTCCCAAGAGTTTAGATCAAACTGATTAAAATAAGAAACCCCGAGACAGGTCAAGCAGATCTTGGAGTGTGATCAGGCCTGGGCAGTCTACCCAGCACTGAGTTCACAGGACAAGTTTGTCTTTCACCTTCATGTAAGGAAGACTCCAGGTCAGTGTGGTCCCTCATGCTGAGCGAGCTGAGGGGTCAGGAGTGTGATCAGAGCTTAAGAAAGAAGACGGAAGGGGAGACCCCTGGTCCTGGAAAGACTGGATATGGGGGAACGCCAGGACAGAGAAGCGAGAGGGGGTTGAATGGCGAACAGAGGTAGGGAAGGGGGCTTATGGGACTTTCGGGGAGGGAGGAAATGGGAAAGGGGAAATCATTTGAAATGTAAATAAAAAAACTTAGAAAATAAAAAAAATCATTTAAGATCTGTGAATAATTAGTACTATATATAACAACAACAACAAAAAAAGATGGTTTTTGTAAAACTCCTTTCCCATAATCTAACACTCACCTAGTTTACCACAAAGCAAAACAACAGTGGTTAGTCAACTTAAGTGAAATATTTTAATATATTTAGTGTGTGTGTGTGTGTGTGTGTGTGTATACAAGGCATGGTGTGGGTGAGGTAACAGGACAGTTGAATTGGTTCTCTCCTTCAATCATGTGGGTCTTGGGGATCAAACTCAGGTCTTTGAGCCTTTGAGGTACCTTAACCTGATGAGCCATGTTGCTGGCCCTAGATATAAATATATAAAAATAAATATACATATATAAATAATACAATATATAAATAATAATACACACATACATATGTACAAATATTCATTTCCATATTGGCACTTAAGTCCCCAGACTAGTTTCAGAATTTTATGGTCTGACTCATCTTGGGTCTTAGCTATATGTGTTTTGAAGTTAAAATAAGAGACAACGTTTAATCGGAAGTCCTTAGTTTTTCTTTTATATATATTTTACACTTATTTGTTTATCTTGTGTGTACGTGTATGGGTATGGGTGCACAGTGCACATATGACATGGCACATGTGTGGAGGTCACAGGAGACCTTTGTGGAGTCAATTTTTTCCTTCTACCATGTGGGACCTGGAGTTGGAACTCAGTCCTCGGGCTTGGTGTTAAGACCCTCCCTCCCTCCTCATGTTGGCGTTTTCCATCTATTATCCTTTGTAGGGCTGGATTTGTGGAAAGATATTGTGTAAATTTGGTTTTATCGTGGAATATCTTGGTTTCTCCATCTATGGTAATTGAGGGTTTTGCTGGGTAAAGTAGTTTGGGCTGCATTTGTGTTCTCTTAGGGTCTGTATGAGATCTGCCCAGGATCTTCTGGCTTTCATCGTCTCAGGTGAGAAGTCTTGTGTAATTCTGATAGGCCTGCCTTTATAGGTTACTTGACCTTTTTCTCTTACTGCTTTTAATATTCTTTCTTTGTTTAGTGCATTTGGTGTTTTGATTATTATGTGCTGGGAGGACTTTCTGGTCTGGTCCAGTCTGTTTGAAGTTCTGTAGGCTTCTTGTATGTTCATGGACATCTCTTTCTTTAGGTTAGGGAAGTTTTCTTCTATAATTTTGTTGAAGATATTTACTGGCCCTTTAAGTTGGAAATCTTCACTCTCTTCTATACCTATAATCCATAGGTTTGGTCTTCTCATTGTGTCCTGGATTTCCTGGATGTTTTGGCTCAGGAGCTTTTTGCATTTTGCATTTTCTTTAACTGTTGAGTCAATGTTTTCTATGGTATCTTCAGCCCCTGAGATTCTTTCTTCTATCTCTTGTATTCTGTTGTTGATGCTTGCATCTATGACTCCTGTACACCCTAGAAAAAGCAAGAAAGTAATCTTTTCCCAACAAACCCAAAAGAAAGTAACCACACAAACATAAAAAGAACATCAAAAATAACAGGAAACAACAGTCACTATTCCTTAATATCTTATAATGTCAATAGACTCAATTCCCCAACAAAAAATATAGTCTAACAGAGATGTTTTTCATGTGGATCTTCGATTTTATCAGAAAATGTTTGTGACTCCTCTTTCAATTTAGTAATGCTTTTTGTGTCTACCATTTTGACTGTATTATTTTCCATGATAATCTTTAATTTTAACATTTTTTCTGTGTATTTCTTCGATCTTGTCGGAGGTGTTTTTCTTGTAGATCTTCGTTTTTTTCGGGGAAGGTGGGTGTTTGTAGTTCCACTTTCAATCAATTTAGGAATGTTTTTGTGCCTACCATTTTGTCAGTATAATTGTCCATGATAATCTTCAATTTTAATGTTTTTCTGTATTTTTCTTCAATTTTGTCAGAAGTATTTTCCATGTGGATCTTCAGTTTTATCAGACAATGTCTATAATTTTACTTCCAATCAACTTAGGAACATTTTTATACCTTCCATTTTATCTGTATAATTTTCCATGTAATAGTCAGTTTTAACATGTTTTTCTATATATTTCTTGATTTTTTTCAGGAATATTTTCCTTGTAGATCTTCAGTTTTATCAGAAAGTGTTTATAATTCCACTTTCAAAAAACTTAGGAATATTTTTATGCCTACCATTTTATCTGTATAATTTTTCCATGAAATACTCAACACGTTTTTATATATTTCTTCAATTTTATCAGAGATATTTTCCATGTAAATCTTCAATTTTATCAGAAAATGTTTATAATTTCACTTTCAATCAACTTAGAAATATTTTTATGCCTACCATTTATCTGTATAATTTTTCATGATAATCTTCAATTTTAATGCTTTTCCATATATATTTTTCAATTTTATCAGAAATATTTTCCTGGTAGATTTTCAGTTTTATCAGAAAATGTTTATAATTTCACTTTCAATCAATTTAGGAATATTTTTATGCCTACCATTTTATCTGTATAATTTTTCCATGAAATAGTCAATTTTAGCATGTTTTTCTACATATTTCTTCAATTTTATCAGAGATGTTTTCCATGTATATTTGCACAATGGAATACTACTCAGCAATTAAAAACAATGAATTTATGAAATTCTTAGGTAAATGGGGAACAGGGGGAGGGAAGAGGGCTCATGGGACTTTCGGGGAGGGGGGGAACCAGGAAACGGGAAATCATTTGGAATGTAAATAAAGAATATAGAAAAATAAAAACAATAAAACAAAACAAAAAAACAAGTAAAACACACACACACACACACACACACACACAAACACACACAAAAGACTCTCCCTCTTTCGTGTTTTTAGAGGGAAGCTTTCCGCCCTTCCCTTCTCCGCCCCTCCTCTCTCTTCTTCACTTGGAGAATCAATGTTTCTTACCAGATGTGATGTCATGCTGAACCACCAACACCAGTGGGGCAGAGGAACCTGCGTTTAAATCAAGCTCTGCGGCCAGGACCAGCAGCAAGGTTTGCAGGGCTTAGCACAGTGCAGGGAGACATGGTATCTGGTTCAGGCTGATTATTAGAATTTTTAAGATGCCAATCACAGAGTGGGATTCTTTGAAAATGGGAATGCATGTGGTTGAATACCAGGCATGCTGGGAAGCTGTCCCCTGCCCCAGGTAAAGTGACAGACCCCACCTTAAATTCACTAACTGTGACTGGACATTCATGAAGAAATTATCTGCATGGCGTTAGTGTGTTTAGTTTTGTTGCTCATGTGAGCGGAGTATGGGAGTTTTTTTTCAGTAGCATTTTTCTTTTATTTGTCTTTTATTAATGGGATGCGTTTGCCTGTTATGATGTGCATGTAGTTTTGACACTCCGGGTATCTGGTAGTGTCTGGATTAATGTTGGTATAGAAGTAGGTAGGGCAGGTGTTATTCACACCCCATGGGTGAAAGTCCAAGATGCCACAAACTGTAATGCCACAGGGCAGACCCACTATAGAGACTTGCCCAGGTCCAAATATCAGGAGCTGTGGAGGTTTGAATAGGTATGGTTCCCATAGACTCATGTGTTTGACTTGGCCCATAAGGAGTGGCACTATTAGGAGGTGTGGCCTAGTTGGAGTAGGTGTGGCCTTGTTGGAGGAAGTGTGTAAATGTGGAGGTCTTATATGCTCCAGATGCTGAGTGTGGCACAATCTCCTGCTGCTGCCTTCAGATCAAGACGTAGAACTCTCAGCTCCTTCTCCAGCCCCACGTCTGCCTGCATGCTGCCGTGCTTCTTGCCACAATGATAATGGACTAAACCTCTGAACTGTAAGTCAGCCCCAGTGAAATGTTTTCCTTTATAAGAGTTGCTGTGGTCATGGTGTCTCTTCACAGCAATGGAAACCCAAAGTAAAACGGGAGCCAAGATTAATAAAATGTTTCATTCCAACCTAGTTTCCACCCACTCTTTGGAAGGAAAAACAAAGGCTAGGAAGATTAAATTATTCTCTTAAATTTTCTTTTCTGTTTTTCTTTTTTCTTTTTTTCTTTTTGGTGTGCTTGAAGAGATCTAGTTTGCCCCAGGAGAGAATAGCCACTGTACTTTTTTTTTCTTTAAAGATTTTTTTGTGGGGGGGCTGGAGATATAGCTCAGTGGTTAAGAGGTCCTGAGTTCAATTCCCAGCAACCACGTGGTGGCTCACAACCATCTGAAATGAGATCTGATGCCCTCTTCTGGTGTGCCTGAAGACAGCTACAGTGTGCTCAGATAAATAAAAAAATAAATCTTAAAAAATTTCTTTTTCTTTTTACTGTATTTACCTTTGTTTTTTATGTGCATTGCTGTTTTGTCTGCATGTATGTCTATGTGAGAGTGTCATTATCTTGGAGTTACTGACAGTTGTGACTGGCCATGTGAGCACTGGGATTTGAAGCCGGGTCCTGTGGAAGGGCAGCCAGTGCCCTTAACCACTAAGCCATCTTTCTAGCCCACCAGTGTAATTTCTAAAGATACACACAGCTTAGAATAAAACTAAGCAGGAAATGTATATGAACACATTTTCAAGGGCATGCGGTAGGCAGAGGACACATTTTTGAGCTCAAGCTTGTCTGGTAAGGCGGGTACTTCTGCACTGGACAAAGTCACAACCTTTTTGTGGTGTTTTATCTTATTCCTCATATAGACAAGGCAAGCCCACCACTGTCATGAAAAACACCTTCTAGAAGCTCCGGGTAATTGGGTGATATTTCTGGGTCTGTATCCTGTCTAATGTACATCAGTTAAACCTGTGACTCTTTGGTCTGGAGAAAGTAATCATCAAAAACTAAATCGACTTGAGTTTTGTTCCCCCTCCCCTTTTGCTCCGTATTTGTACAGATTAATCTTCACTATCCACGAACGCTGGGTGATTTGTGGAAACCACAGCCCTTTATCAAAATCAGCCCAGTCTCCATTGATCAAACCCTCACTTAGGCAGTCGCTGTTGTCTGCTGGAGACAGTGAGGGGCAAGGATGGAAGGGAAAGGCCACTTAGCCGCCTTGCCTCCGAGTCTCTACTGGGCTTGGGTCTCTCGACTCTACATGACTGACAACCGCTGGGCCTGAGATGAGTCTCAGTGGAGTAAACCTTAGTAATGGCAACTATGTTAGTTACCTTTCTTGTTGGTGACAAAATGCTTGACAGAAACAGCCCAAGGAAGCAAGGATTTACCTGGCTCATGGTTTCAAAGGATTCAGCCCACGTCTGTCTGTCTGTCTGGCCCTAGAAACTTGAGCAGGACATCAACAGCAGCAGGCATCTATGGGATAGGAGGAGAGCTGTTCACCTCATAGTAATCAGGAAGGAGAGAGAGAGAGAGAGAGAGAGAGAGAGAGAGAGAGAGAGAGAGAGAGAGACAGAGAGACAGACAGAGACAGACAGAGAGAAAGATAGAGATAGAGAGAGACACACACAGAGACAGAGTGAGAGACAGAGAGAGTGAGAGACAGAGAGACAGGGAGACACAGACATAGCCACACAGAGAGACATGAAGAGAGGCAGATAGCGAAGGCAGAGACAGACACACAGAGAGGGTTGGGGTGATGGGAAGCAAGGATAATAGTAACAACACTCTAGGGACATCCACCCCCAGAGATCTATTTCCTTGCACTAGACTCCACCTCCTAAAGTTTCCAGAACTTCCTCAAGTAGTGCTGCCATGTGGGGATCTAAGCTATAACATATAACATGTAACATAATGATAATGGGTGTGTCACAGCCAACCCATAATTGCAACTACAGGGAAGTGTCATCTTAGCTGTGGGTCCAGGCATCGCTCTGCTTCTCAGCCTTGCCACACTGTGTTCTCCTTGCAGCTCTGTGACCTGTAGTGGCCTGCAGTTAAAAGTGATGCAGTTTAGTGATTAGTAAGGATACCTGCAAATATCAGAAGTATGGAAAAAAGACTGTGGAATGTTCAGTTCCAAACAGACATCTATGACCACGCTTACCTCCCACTCAAGGTTCAGGGATCATGGAACAAAGGCGGAAGGATTGTGAGAGCCTAACACTGGGATGACTGCTGTAACATTTCATCTTCCGGACTTGTCAGGACCACTGCACTCCTGAGCTCACAGTCTCTGTGGGCTCACAGCACCTGCACAAGACCTGGCCAATCACTGTCCCAGCTTGAGAGGGTGAGGGAGTCAAGAGACCCTCCCCTAGCTGGTGGCTACTAGGGAAGGGACAGTCAGTTCTTCAGAGATATGGTCCCTAGCAGATTGACCATGCTCCAGAGATGACCTTATGCTCATATTTGCCTCTCGGCAGCCAGGAAGCAGAAACAAAGACAGGCAGAGTATGGCTTTCAAGGGCTCACCCCCACTGATTTACTTCTCACAAGTAGATTCCATGCCCTAAAGCTCCGATTTCCTCCTGTTACATAGCCCATTAAATTGCTAATCCATCAGTGGGAGCAGTCCACCTGTGAGGTGAGGTCAGAGCTTGCCTGCTCCAATCATCTTTGAACATAACTCTGCAGGGGAAATCTCCCACAGACACGCTAGCTTTTGTGGGATATTTCATATCCAAACCATGACATGTTGGTGTGTGTACTTATAGGCTCACATCAGAAGCTTGCTTACTCTGTAAGTTCATTTGTTAATGGCAATGTGGTTAGATGAGGTCATCCCTCATGATGCAATAAGGGACTTTATGGGAAGACAAAGAGAAACCCGAGCTAGACACTTGTCTCACCCCATGACACCCTTGTCTGCTGTGAGCAGCAGGAGTTGCTAAGCAGATGCTGGTACCGTGCTCCTGGACCTCTGAGCCTCAGAGTTGTGAGCCAAATGGCCTGCATTCTTTATAAATGACTCAGTCACAGATATTTTGTTATAGCAATGGAAAATGGATGAACACACCTAGCATATAGCCACAAACCACACAGATGACATCGATTGCAGCTCTTGGTAACATTGTCCAACACCACAAAATCTTCTAAACCCCAAAGAGGTAAAGAGGTTTAGTAAAGAGGTTTGGGAGGGAGCAGTGGACTTGGATTCCACTAGTCCTTTCATTTTGGTAAAAGAAAACAAACAAAAGGCTCGAGACATTGGTTACATTGTAGAAGATGGCAGTTGCTGTAACTTGGGACACACTGTTGGGGTGGCTGTGGCAAGGCTTGGTCTCACGAAGGTGGTGGCATTTGTGCAAGGACTTGAAGGAAATGAGTGTCACACACATCTGAGGGAATGACCTTCCAGGCAGATCTAATGGTCAGTGCAAAGGACTTGAGGACAAATAATGACAGAAAGGAAAGCTGGCTGCAGGGCAGTGGGAGACAGGTGTCCACCCAATACTGTCAGCACAGGGCACAGATTTGGGGAAAAGATTAAGAAATTAATTTTGCATAAATGAATAGCTCAACACTCATGCTAGGGCTTGAACTCCTGGATGTATGTGAGTATATGTATTTGAGTGTATTTAGGTTTTGTGTATAATACATGTGTTCTTATGCACGTATATATATACATGTGTTTACATGTACATACATGCACGTACTTTTATGCATGTGTGTGTGTGTGTGTGTTCTTGTGTAATTGTTGAGAATGAGAAATACTGAAACCTGCCACCTGCAGGCCAGAGACCTGGGAAAACTGAGATCCTAAGGCTCTTCTCCCTTCTAGTCCCAGAAGCTTTGGTGTGTAAGGGCTGGAGAAGCAGTCGTTCCAGTTCTGGCAGCAAATCTACCCTACCTTGCTTTGACTCTCCTCCTACAGTTGCTGAAGGGAGGCCTCCCACCCACACCGAGAGGCTGTGTTTCTTAGGTCTGTTCGCTGATTGCAAGGCTTATGTCACCAGAAATAACAGGAAGCAGTGTTTTTACCAGTCACTCAGGCATGCCTCTGCCCAGTCAAGTTAACTTGTAAAAATCTCCATCATTGTGGGAGATGGCTTATTTGGCAAAGTGTTTGTCATGAAAGCGGGAGGACCTGACTTGGATCTCCAGAATCCATGTACAATGCTATGTAAAAAGTGTGGTGGTGCACACCTTGTAATCTCAGCACTGGGGAGGCAGAAACAGATGGATTCCAGGGGTTCACTGGCAGCCTGATTAGCCTACTAAATGAGCTCCAGTCAATGAGTGACCCTGTTTCTGAAAACAAATGGACTGTGTCCTGAGGAACAACACTGAGGCTGACCTCTGACCTCCATGTGCACAAACACGCATGTGTACCTGCACATACATATATACCTGTGTACACACACATGCATGCATGTATACACACAAAAGAGAAGAATATTACCCATAGAACTTCCGCATTTTTATCATGCCTTGATAAAAGGTTGTCCAGTCACTCAAATACATGACAATCAGCTGGCCAGGTGACAGGAGGGGCTGTCCTGGATAGTTTTTGTCAAATTGACACAAGTTAGAGTCATATAGAAAGAGGGAACCTCTACTGAGAAAATGTCTCTATCAGGTAGACAAGTCTGTGGGACATTTTCTTGATTGATGATTGACATGGGAAGGCCCAGCCCACTGTGGGCATTGTCACCCTGCCTGGGCAGGTGGTCCTGACTTGTAAAAGAAAGCAGGCTGAGAAAGCCAGGAGGAACAAGCCTGCAAGCAGCATTCTGCCATGGTCGCTGCTTCAGCTCCTGTCTCCAGGTTCCTGCTTGAGTTCCTTTGAAGACTTCCCTCACGATGGATTGTGATGGGGACCATAAACCAAGTAAGCCCTCTCCTTCCCACGATACTTTTTGTTATGGTAGTTTATCCCAGAGTTAGACAGCAGTAGGGCAGGGCCACACGGATGGAGAGACCTCTGCTTTATGAGGAATGGCTGCTGGTTGCATAGGCATTTCAGTGTCGCATGTGACTGTTGCTTTTTGTCACAAGCAGAAGCAGAGTTTTGCTTCTGACATCCTTGTGAAGAGCCAGAGCATGGTATGGACTCCGAGACGTTAGTTCAAATCCTGCCTCTACCACTCCTCGGTTCCATCACTTCCGAGAAGCAGTGTGACTTCTTGGAACCTCGCTGCTTTGATCTGCAAAGTGGAGATGGCTGTGGTGGCTGTTTCAGGAGGAATGAACAGACGTGTGTGTGTATGTGTGTATGTGTGGTGTGTGTGTATTTGTGTGTATGTGTGTATGTGTGTGTGTGTTATAGTACATGCCAGTCCAGAGGGGGCACTGAGATGCTATGACCTTCTTTCATAAAGACCTGTGGTGGCTGAGGAGAGTGGTTTAAGCAGCTGAGCCGGGTTTTCCAGCCTCACATTCTAATAGGAACATGCATGCTTGTTATAGCTCATGCTCCTTGGTGCTTCGGTATTAGGGCCACTCCAATTTCCCCCTCTTTACAGATGCCTCCTGTTAGTATTCCAGCTTATAGGATGCTCTGTCTGGTCCAGAGTCAGACTGCACTCAGATAAACAAGAGTACAAGGGTGGGGCCCATAAACACTGTGGATGGGACAAGACTTACCAGAAGGTGGCGCTATTGAGCCACCGCTGTTGATACACTTGTTTCTGTTTTCATTTTGTTTGATAAGACATGTGTAATTTACAAACAGTCCCCGAAGGAATAGAACTGTGACTTGTGCCTCACAGATTAAAAAAAAAAAAAGGTGAATTTTCGTGCCTCTGATAGTCCCACCGCGTCATCTCAGCCTAGGGGAAGGAACGGAGGATGGTTCACCTGGAGCCAGCTCCCACCCCACGCGGACAGCATGGTTCTTACTGTAGGTGGTGGGTATTCACACGTAGCTTCTGCTGTTTTTTGGATAGTGTTTTATGCATTGGATTAGAATAGAAAACACTTAGAGCAACTGTCACTGGGAAGCCGACACTTTGGTGTGAGGTGGAGTTTACCTCTCAGGATGTGGAATCCGGACAACTCATCAGAGGTTGACAACTTAAGCTTTAGAGCGTCCCTCTTCATTTCCATATCAACGTGAAGGAAAGTGATACAACCGTTCATGGACCAGAGTTTATTCTTTTCACTTCTTTCTAGAAATGTGTCCTGTTAGCTTTGTCAACTTGACATACCATAGTCAACTGTGAGAAAAGCCTTTACTGAGGAGTTATCTAGATGAGATTGGGCTTTGGGCATGCCTGTGAGGAATTGTCTTGAATATTAATTAGTTTACAAGGGACCAGCACACTGTGAGCAGCACCATCCATCCCTAGGTAGACTGTCCTCCTGGGTTATTTAAAGGAAGCAAGTTAGTACGAGTCCAGTGAGCCAGCAGTTGTCTTTCCTCTGTGGTTCTGCTTTAAGCTTCTGCTTGACGTTTCTGCCCTGACTTCCCTTAATAAAGGACTGTGACCTAGGAGTATAAGCTGAACAAACCCTTCCTTTCCCTAAAGTCACTTGTGGTCAGAGTGTTTCATCAAAGCAATAGAAAGGAAACTAGAAGAAGATGCTTTTAAAGAAAAGATCTGAATTGAATTTCACATATATACATAATGCATTCAGAGTCCTCTCACCTCAACCTCTCTTAACTCCCTCCCACCCCTGTCAACATCCCCTTTCTACAACTCCCCTTCCCTTGTTCATGTTCTCTCCACTCCCACTGGGATAGTTAGCTTCAACTGTCAACCAACACAGCCTAGACTCAGTGGGGAGGACTGTGAGGGATTGTCTGTGCTGGTTTTACCTTTGGGTCATGTTTGTAGGATTGTCTCAAGTTAACTGATGTAGGAAGACCCAGCCCAGTGTGGTCCTTATTTCCATCCCTCCCTTCTTCTCTCCCTCCCTCCCTCCCTCCCTCTCTATTTCTTCCCTCTCTATTTCCTCCCTCTCTATTTCCTTTCCTCCCTCTCTTCCTCTTTCCCTCTCTCATCCCATCCTTCTCTAGGTAGGAAATCCTGAACTGTGTAAGAGTGAGAAACCAAACACAAGTGAGTTAGCAAGCACTTATTTCTCTCTGCTCTTGATGGTTGTCTTGTGACCTGCTATGAGCTCCCGTAGAAAGATCCTTGAGAGGACTGTTGGGAGCCAAACTTGATGTCGACTTGGTTTTGAAAAACAGCGCTATTGGCATGGTTGACTTGAAGGACCAAATGCTGTAATTGATTATGCACTGATTTGGTTGTGTGTTGTGTTAAATCCCCAGGCATAGCAGGAGAAGCTGCTGCCAAGATGGAAAAGTGATCAATGGCAACCATACATTTTCTAACACTTAAAACTTATTTACTTATTTAAAAATTGACTAGTTTTAGGATTTATTCATTCGTATCTTCACCCATCCATACGCATATCTGTATAACAAAGGCTTTTAAGAATCAGTTTTGTGCCGCTATTTGTTTTTAAAGTAGATGTTTGCTTGCGGCTCAAGCTTTAAAATGTACAGTTTTGTGTAGTATTGGGTAGTTTTCACTTCTACTCGTGTCCCAGGTACTGTTTTCTCCCAAGAATGGCAGCCACTGATTGAGGCTTTTATCTGACCTATGGTGTCCTTTAGAAACCTTATGCTTTTTATCGCTTCTCTGCCCTTTGCCAAGATCAAGTATAGAAATGTTATGCACTTGTGAATACATATCATCCATCTATCTATTTGTCTATCCATGTATGCATTCATTGACAGACACATCAACACACATATCTACCAGTCTTTTTCATCCATCCATTCACCCAATTACCTACCCAACCACTCATCTATCCACTCACCCCCCCACATCCATCCATCCATCTACCCATTCACCCACCCACCCATCCATCCATTCACCCACTCGTTAATCCACCCACTCATCCATCCATCCATCCAGCCATTCACCCCTATACACATCCATCCATCTATCCATTCATCTACCCATCCATTTTCCCACTCACCCAACCACCCATCCATTCACCCACTCATCCATCCACTCACCCACACACACATCCACTCATCCATCCATCTTATTCATTTATTCACACTCCCCACATCCATCCATCTATTGTCCATCTGTCCATCCATCCACCACAAATATACATTTACCTATTCATACTTCCTTATACCTATCTCTATTTTTTCAGGACCCTTTAATCTGATTTTTTTTTTTATTTTCTAAGTTTTTTTTTTTATTTACATTCCAAATCATTTCCCCTTTCCCGTTTCCTCCCTCCCCGAAAGTCCCATAAGCCCCCTTCCCTCCCTCTTTTCTCCATTCAACCCCCTCTCGTTTCTCTGTCCTGGCGTTCCCCTACATCCAGTCTTTCCAGGACCAGGGGTCTCTACACAGTAGAGTAACTTTGCTCCACTGAGTCCCTTGGGAGAGAAACTTGAAACCATGATCTTTCAGGTTGAGACTTTTAAAAAAATGTGTGTAGCTATTCATAATTCAATCCGATCCAGAATATGGCCTCATTTTGGATTCCAAGGAAGAGGAAGACCTGTGGAAAATGAGCAAAGAGAGATTGAGAGCGAGACTGACCATGTGGTACTAAAGGAAGGAAAGGTAGAGTTGAGCATTCTTGGATCCATATCCTCTCCTTCCCTCATTGCAAGTTGAATATTGAGGCTTTTTAAATACCTGGAGTCTTAGCTTTTTATGTGTGAAATGGAGATGACTGCATCTTCCTTTGAGAGTTAAAGGCTAGCATGATGCCTAGATGCAGAAAGTGATCCTATCACGATGACTACGTTAACCTTATTTTAAGTATGTACAATTCTCTGTTGTATTTGCAAGTAAATGAGATCTTTAGGTTAATGTCAAAATACAGTGTAACACAGAGCCAGGGGCTTGAAGACAAAGGTATGAGAGCCTTAGTAGGGACTGGGAGGGTGGAGTGTAAGGATGGCAGGGGAAATCTTCCAACCAGGAAGTGGAAGCTTAAACCCTAGGGGACTGCTGTCAGGCTCTTGTCTCTGACAGCATCCCCATGGCATCCTGGGAGAAATCTACCATCCCGCTGCCTCTGGGCAGGCTATTTACATCTCTGGCCTGGATTATGGTATCCAGGTTTATGGCTTTGCCCTCAACTTACTGCCCAGTAAACGGAATCTTTCTAAAATGCTTGCTTAAAGCTCCCCATTGCAGCACACATTGATCTTGATGATCTGTTGGGCATTTTGGCTAAGGTCATCCCCATTGAGTCCTGCCAGCCTCTCATATCTAAGGTCTCTGGGACTTTCTAGAGGTTCCCTACCCCAAACCCCGAAGCTGCATATTTCTATTTATTCTATTCTCTCAGCCCTCTGGGATTCTCTCCTGTTCCCCATACCTGATGCTTCCCGCCTTTCCCATCCTCCTCCCCTCTTCCACCCAGGGGGCTCCCTCCCTCTGTCTCCTGTGATTATTTTCTTACCCCTTCTAAGTGGGATTGAAGCATCCTCACTTGGACCATCCTTCTTGTTAAACTTCATATGGTCTATGAGTTGTATCATGGGTATTCTGTACTTTTTGGCTAATATCCCACTTATCAGTGAGTACAAACCATGCATGTCCTTTGAGACCACCTCCAGTAGATAGACAGAGCCCCTGGAGGGGTGGGGCCACCCACTTACCTTCAAAAGTTTTGACCCAGAGTTGTTCCTGTCTAAAAGAAATGCAGGGACAAAAATGGAGCAGCGACCGAAGGAAAGGCCATCCAGAGACCGGCCAAACCTGGGATCCATCCCATGTGCAGACACCAAACCCTAACACTACTGCTGATGCCATTTTGTTCTTGCAGACAGGAGCGTAGCATGGCTATCCTCTGAGGGGCTCTACCAGCAGCCGACTGAGACAGATGTAGATACTTACAGCCAACCATTGGACTGAGGTCAGGGACCCCTGTGGGAAAGTTAGGGGAAGGGCTGAAGGAGCTGAAGGGGATGGCAACCCCACAGGAAGAACAACAATAGCAACTTATCTGGACATCTCAGAGCTCCCAGAGGCTAAGCCACCAACTAAAGAGCACACATGGGCAGGCTGGTCCATGATTCCCAGCACATATGTAGCAGAGGACTGCCTCAGTGGGAGAGGATGTAGAGACTTGATTCCCCAGGGAGGAGGGATACTGCAGGGGTCGGGGGTGGGGGGTGGGAGGGTGGGTTAGGAGGGGGTGGGAGGGTGGGTGAGCACCCTCTCAGAGGCAAAGGGGAGGAGGATGGGGTAAAGAACTCATGGAGGAGGGACGAGGAAGGGGGTAAATTTGGAATGTAAATAAAAATAATTTAATAAAAAATTTAAAAAAATGAGCATACTAAGTTGCTTGGGTTTGGGCTGGATCTGGAGTAGCTGAGGGATAGGTGACTATGATCAAAATAAAATGTTTGAAATTCTCAGATAATAATTTTTTTTAAAGAAAAGTTTTCTATTGCCTTGGACTAAAGTTAAATTCCTCAAGGTTTCACAAAGTAGCTCTTCCTAATGCCTCCATCCCAATTTTTCTCACTTTTTTGTGTGCCTCTAACTCTGTGATTTAGATGCCTTGGTAAGCAGAGCCCCCTCTCTGGAAGCTTCCTTTTTTTGGGTTGAGCTACCACCCACTCATTCTTTCGATATGCAGCTCAGACCCTCATCTGCAAGTTTCTCAAGTTCACCTCAGAGAAGGAGGTGACAGGGTCTCCATTGTCCAGGGTGGTGCTTGACTCCCAGTGGACCATTCTGCAAATCTCTTTCCAGAAGCTGCTCACTGAGGACAGGAAGAGTCAGAGAGTGAGGACCACTGGTCTTACAGACCTCTGTGGTCAGCTAGTGGCATTTTCTTTGTGGCTGTCATTATTATAATATAGACTCAGGATGGGAGGTTGACAGGAGTCCTCAGCAAACATGGAGACACACACTTCCTTTGTCATGGTTTTCTTGTCTCCAGTTTATATGAAAGATCCAGCATATTTTACCCAAAGAAAAGTTTTGCCAACTGTACATTTGATTAGCGACTGAGTTTAGAATATATAATGAGCTAAAAAATTAAACAATTCCTTCAATAACCAAACAAAAAAAAGCCCAAAACAACAAACTACCAAACCAAACCACCCCCCCCAAAATGTTCCCAAAAACAAGAAGAAAATAAGCCAATCGTGAAATGGGCAAATGATACAAATATCTCTCAAGAGATGAAGTTCAAAAACAGTCAGTATATAAGTGTAACACATTCAACAACTTTAGCCATCAGGGAAATACCACAAGTCACAAGGACACTTGCTCCACTATGTTCATAGCAGCTTTATTTGTAATAGTCAGAAACTGGAAACAACTCAGAAATCTCTCAACTGAAAAATGGATTTAAAAAAAAGTGGCACATCTATACAGTGGAATACTATTCAGCCATGAAAAGCAAAGACATAATTTTGCAGGCAAATGAATGGATCTTGAGAACATCTTTTTGAGTGAGGTAACCAGACCCAAAAGAACATGCATAGTATGCATTCACCTATAAGGGGATATTAGCCATAAAATACAGGATGCCCATGCTACACTCCACAGACCCAAGGAGGCTGGACAGGAAGGAGGGCACAAGCAAGGATGCTTGAGTCTCACTTTTAAGGGGGAATGTAATGGCCCTGGAAGCAGATGGAGGGAGGAAATTGGGTGGGAGAGAAGATAGGGAGGGAAGGGGGTGTTGGGGCCAGGTGTAGGGAGGGACATGACCATGAGAATAGATGAAAATCTGCAACTGACAGAGGTGGGGAGGTGGAGGACATCTCTAGGAAAAGACAGAGACCTGGGAGAAGAGAGGCACCCAAAAATCAACGGGGCACAGAACTGGGGACATGGAACCTGAAGAGGCTACCTTCTGTGGCTAGGCAGGAACTCCAGTGGAGCTATAGGGATACCAACACACCCACAAAAGTTTCAACCCAAAACTTATCCTGTCTACAAGAAATGCAGGGACAGGGAACAGAGCAGAGACTGAGGGAATAACCAACTAATAACCAGCTCAAATTGAGACCCATCCCATGAGCAATACCAATCCCTGACACTATTAGTGATACTATGTTATGCTTGAAGACAGGAGCATGTTATCTTCTGAGAGTCTCCACCCACTAACTGACTCAGACAGATGCAGACACCCACAGCCAAACAGTGGATGGAGCTTGGGGACTCTTATAGGAGAATAGGAGGAAGGATTGCAGTCCTGAAGGGGATAGGAACTCCACAGGAAGACTAACCTGGATCCTTGGGGGTCTCAGAGACTGAACCACCAACTAAAGAACATACATGGTATGGACCTAGACCTCCCTGTACATATGTAGCAGATGTACAGCTTGGTCTTCATGTAGGTCCAGGACAACTGGAATGGGGGCCATCCCAAAAGCTGTTGCCTGTATGTGGGATATGTTCTTCTTCTATCTGGGCTGCCTTGTCTGGCCTCAGTGGGAGAGGAAGTGCTAGCTGTGCAGAGACTTTGGATGCCAGGGTGGAGGATACCCAGGGGGGGGGCTTCTAACTGATCAGAGGAGAAGGGGAGAGGGATGGGGGAAGGATTGTGGGAAGGGTTGACCAGGAGGGGGGCAGCAAGCAGGATGTAAAGTGACTAAGTAAAATATAAATAAATAAAAAAATAATGTGGTACATCTATATAATGGAATACTATTCATCTTATGAAAAACAAAGACATCATGAAATTTTCAGGGAAATGGATGGACCTAGAAAATATCTTCCTGACTGAAGTAACACAGATCCAAAAGAATAGGCATGGTCTGCATGCCCTTGTAAGTGGATATTAGCCATAAAGTACAGGAAACCCACGCTATAATCCATAGACCCAAAGAAGCCAAATAACAAGGAGGGCCCAAAGGAGCATGCTTGAATTTCACTACAAAGGAGAAATAAAATAGTCACTGGAGGCAGATGGAGGAAGGGAACTGGGTAGGAGAGGGTATGGAGAGGGGGGTGGAGTGGTGCAGGGAGGATCAGGTGTAGGGACTTGGGGGGGGGAGAGTGAACAGAAATCAGGTGGGGGCACTTCTAGGACATGCCAAAGACCTGGGATGGGGGAGGGAGTCTATGAGGGTGAATCTAGCTGAGACTTCTAGCAGTGGGGAATATGGAACCTGAAGTGGCCATCTCCCATCGATAGGCAGGACTCCTAGTGGAGGGATAAGGATACCAACTGTAGTGGCTATTCCTGGTTGTCAACTTGACTATATCTGGAATGAACTACAATCCAGAATTGGAAGGCTCACCTATGATCCAAATCTGGAGGATCAGAGATACAAGTTTCTGACCTGGATCTTGGCACGGAGATCTTGAAGCATAGTGACTATGAATTCCAGAAGATTAAGACAGGGAGATCTCTGAGTTCAAGGTCATCTGGGATTAAAGGTGAGGTGGCACATGCCTTTAATCTGGGCCACACCCTCTGCTGGGGACCTATATAAGGACATTGGAAGAAGGAAGACTCACTCTGACTCTTCCTTGTCTGCTTGCCTCGTGGGACTGAGCAACTGCTAGATCCTTGGACTTCCATCCACAGCTGCTGCTGACCATTGTTGGGGAATTGGACTACAAGCTGTAAGTTATCAACAAATTCCCTAACTATATAGAGACTACCCATACGTTCAGTGACTCTAGAAAACCCTGACTAATACACCAACCCACCCACAAAAACTTCTACCCCAAACTTGTCCAGCCTACAAGAAGTGCAGGGACAAAGACGGAGCAGAGACTGAGGGAAGGGCCAACCAATGACTGCCCAACTGGAGACTTATCCCATGGGCAAGCACCAATCCCTGACACTATTGATGATACTTGTTATGCTTGCAGACAGGAACCTAGCATAACTGTCCCCTGAGAGGCCCCACCTAGCAGCCAATGGAAAGAGATGCAGAGACTCACACCCAAACAGTGGATGGAGCTCCAGGAGTCTTGTGGAAGAGTTGGGATAAAGATTGAGGGACCTGAAGAGGACAGGGACTCCACAGGAAGACCAACAGAGTCAACTAACCTGGACCCTTGAGGGCTTCCAGAGACTGAATCAAAGAGCATACATGGCCTGGATCTAGGCCTCTGCCCCCTGCACCCCCTCCCATAAATATGTAGCAGATGTACATTTTGGTCTTCATTCAGGTCCCCCAACAACTGGAGCTGGGGTAGGGGTGGGGCTGTCCTTGAATCTATTGTCTGCCTGTATATCCTCTTACCGGAACTGGACTGACTGGTCTGGCCTCAGTGAGAGAGGATGTGCCCAGTCCTGTAGTGACTTGATATGCCAGAGTGGGTTGGTATGGGGGGGCTCCCCCTTCTCAGAGGAGGAGGGGAGGGGAATGGAGGGGGGAACTGTGTGAGGGGAGGACTGGGAGGAGGGGGTGTGGTTGGGATATAAAGTGAATACGTATTGGAAAAATAAAAGAAATTCCATCTTACCCCTGTCAGAGTGGCTGCCCTGCAATGTATGAGCACCAGGCTTGTTCATAGGCAGAGCCATCTTTACAAATCCCGAACAGTTTGGTTTTGAATTAGAATCATGCAGTCTCTTCTCTGAACCTGGTGTTTGGACTTGGACTACTAAGCATGCTTATTACAGAGTAAACAATTTTGCCAAACTGTAACTAATATAGAGTTTGTTTGTTTGTTTTTTTTTTTTTTTTTTTTTTTTTTTTTTTTTTGGTTTTTCGAGACAGGGTTTCTCTGTGTAGCCCTGGCTGTCCTGGAACTCATTCAGTAGACCAGGCTGGCCTCGAACTCAGAAATCCGCCTGCCTCTGCCTCCCAAGTGCTGGGATTAAAGGCGTGCGCCACCACCGCCCGGCTGTTTGTTTGTTTTTTAATAGGGGAAAATTTTTTATTTTGTTCATAGTTACAAAGGGTTCAGTCCATAGCCACTTGTCCTCCATGCTTGGGTGAAGTATCATGGCAACAGGAGCCTGTGGGGAGGAGGTTCCTCATTTCTTGCTAGGCTGGAAGCAAACTTTGGGGAGATAGAGATAGAGATTGATAGAGACGAGACAGAGAGGGAAGAGAGAGGGGAGAGAAGGGAGGAAGAGAGAGAGAGAGAGAGAGAGAGAGAGAGAGAGAGAGGGAGAGAAGGAGGAGGAGGAGGGAATGGGGGAGGAGGAGGGGAGAGAAAATTCAGACAAGGGGAGGGGGAAGAGTGGGGAGGGGGAAGGGTGGGGAGGGGATGGGAGGGGAGGGGAGAGGAGAGGAAAGAAAATTCAAACAACCTTTCCCCAGGTTCTGTGGCCCCAGGCATCTCTCACCTCACCTTATTATGCCAAGTTGGCTTCCCAGCTGGCTTCCTGCCTCTGCCTCCCCAGTCCTGGGATTACAGATTCTGATTTCTGGGCTTGGCTACGTTTTCCCCAGGGATGCTGGGGGGTTGAACGCAGCTCCCCATGCTTGTGCAGTAAATGTTTTATCGACAGAGACATGGCTCTAGCTCAGGATTATGTTAGGTTTTCTACAGATGTCATATTTTCTTAATCCAGGCTCCAACCTAGGGTCCCTCATTCAGATGTGTCTCGTGCTGCTTTATGCTCCCGTCTGAGGAGGTCCCGCACTGCGTTCCATCACCTTATTGGTTGGGACGTATGTATCTGAGGTTTGATAGAACTGGGCTTGGTGAGTATTATGTAGGCTTGGCTGCCCATCTCCTCAGCATCAAGATCGTTTCTTGAGGTTCAGCAGCAACATTCATGTCTAGATGAGTCACCATCTCCAGTGTTCCTGGGACCAGGGAAAGCCACACCCAGAGAGACAACCTCCGGAATCCAGGAGCTTTCTCAGCAAGTGGTTCTGTCTGGAGGCTAAACAGATAGATGAGACAGCCCCAGGCAGCAGAGTGTGGGTTAGCAGCATCCAGATTCACCCCTTGCTGCAGGAGGATGACTTCCAAGTCCCAACCCCACGTGCAGCCAGTTTCACCGGGTAATGAGGCTCTGGTGCTTTTGAGGGCGGCTGACCTTTGGAGCAAATTATCCAAGGAAATCTGATTAGCTAGTTCAGTGGGTTCCTGCAAAATGGATCTTGGTTGTATTCCTGCTCAGAAATGTCAGCGTAATTGGACCTCCCTGAGCTCAAAGATCCTTCTCTTGTTTTCAACCTTTGGAAAAAAGAAATTAAAACAAAACAAAACAAAAACCAAAACCCATTCCAACAAACACAACCCAAACCTCTGAAGAACTGTCCTTTGACTTAGAGCCTTTGCTTCTGCTCATGGTTCAGAGACTGTTTCTGTCTAGGTTTACAACTTTATTAATCAAGGGAACAGCCCAATCATCATTTAAACAAACAAGCCAGAAGAAAAAAAAATCCATCCCCAAACAGATGATATGAGCTTAATAGAGATGGCCCAGCCAAAGACCTTAAATAAATAAACAGAGTTTAATTCGAGGGAAAGAGAGTAGGGTGGTAATGACTCGAGGCTGTGTGCCATGCGATGTAACCAAATTCGAAACTCACTAATTTCATTATTTTAATGGGAGTCTGCATCCCATTCATTAGGCTGACATATGACTACCCATTAGTAACAGTTCATTTCCAAAGCTATGGTGGATAAAGGGTGATTGGAAATGAGCTAGGGCCAGGCCCGGTGGAGGCTCATACTGCTCAGAAGGGAGATTAAGGATGGAGACCTGGACCAGGGGCAGGAGGCACAACGAGGAAATCCACAAGCCCCGACAAACCCAGAGCATCAAAAGTAGGCCTTGATCTAGGCCACTCTAGGTTAAGGTTCAGGTTTTGCAGCCTATTAGCGGTGTGACCTTGGGCAGGTTATATTCCCACTCTGAACTTCAGTTTGTCTGCCTGCCAACTTAGGTAACAGAAGTTTTTGTTTTCACAGGGTTGCCTGAAACTACTCACTGATGTGAATTCTTACTACTTAGTGAAGAGTTTGGCAAAAGATGGTACTTAGTACAGGCTTAGCAAATGCCTGTGTGATAATGATGGTGATAATAGCGATAGTGGTGATGGTGGCCATGATGGTGATGGTGGTGGTGGTGATGATGATGTGGTTATGGTAACAGTGATAACGGTGGTACTGATGATGTTTATAACAGTGATAATGATATGGTGATAATGGTTCGATGACAGCAGTGGTGATAATGTTGGCAATAATGTAATGTTGATGATGGAGGTAATGGTGATGTGGTGGTTGTATATGCTTGGCCCAGAAAGTGGCACCATTAAGAGTTGTGGCCTTGTTGGAAGAAGTATGTCACTGTGGGCATGAGCTTTGAGACCTTCCTTCTTGCAGCCTTCAGAACATGATGTAGAATTCTTAGTTCCTCCTGCAGCACGTCTGCCTAGACAATGCCATATTCCCACCTTGATGATAATGGACTGAATGTCTGACCCTTTAAGCCAGTCCCAATCAAATGTTATCCTTATAAGAGTAGCCTTGGTCATGGTGTCTGTTCAAGCAGTAAAACCTCAATTAAGACAGGTAGTGATGGTAATTATTATGGTGATGGTAGTGACAGTAATAACGATGGTGATGATGATGGTGATGTGGCAATGTTGGTGACTGTCATTACTAGATGCTATCATTAGATCATAGTGTTTTGTGTCCTGAAGATTTTGCTGATGGTTAAACTGAGATTAGTAGAGGTCAAGTAAATTGTCCAAATATATCTCATTGTTGAAATTCTTTAGTACAGGATGAAGAGTTTTATCTTTGCATGAAAAAGAGACACAATGCTTGAATGACTTTGCATGCATATATAGATACCTATGAACATACACATACATGCATTTATACATGCATATCACTCGTACAGATACGCAAATAAATATATACATACATGTGTACACAATGTATATACGTACTTATACACACATACACTTATAGACACATACACAGATACACACAAGCCCATATGCACAATGCACATACGTCTGTATACACAGACACAGACACACAAACACAGACAGACAAACACACACACACACACACACACACACACACACACACACACACACACACACGGCTCAGTGTCAGTTGTCTTGGTGAACTTTAAAAATCTGTCAAATTGGAAGCTGTTTATGGACAGTCCTTTCTTCTGTTTCTAGTAGCACTAAATACAGGATACTGTACTTATTATAGGAGGCACTCAGGTTGAGCAGAGACACGTATAAATGCATGAGTTCAGGAAAGAGTTTTTGCCACAGAATTTTTAAGGATATTATTACCCTCATTGTCATGGAAACCAGGCAATATCCCATCCAAGCATGACCTCAGCAAAACCACCTGTACACTATGGAGAGACAGAGGGATTTCTGCAGTGGGACATTTCTGTTGGGGGAAATTTCTGATTCATGGTAGGGCAAGTTCTGTCTGTTCAGTGGGCTCTTGGTACTTGAGGGTCCTCAATAGTTATCCATGAATATGGGGGAGTTGGAGTAATTCAGATGTCTTGGCACGCAGTACCCACTCCTGCCATTCCTAAATTCATTTCCCAGCTAGGGGAGGCATATCCCTAGCTATAATTTTATTTACAAAGGCCTCTAATCTGCTGTGAACTCAGAAGGCATGTTTGTTTAACAAGTTTCTCAATTAACCAGCCAGAGAAGAACAGAGGGAGGCATTCTGCAGATGTGTGGTGTTCATAGCTCTTCTGACTTTGGAAGTTTTCCTTGTGGGCCGTGAAAGAGGGACACAGTCTGCAACTTTCCCTTCCTGCTGTGTTTACTGCTGGGTCTCTTCTAATATTAGATCAAAAATGATTAATAATATTACGTTTCAAGGCTCTTAGATTTGTCAATTTTTTTCCATCTAAAAGTATATAATTATAGATTATTTTTAAAAACCCAGAAAAGGAAATCAGCCATGAACCATAATCTAACTTGTCCACAGGCCTGTGGACATATTTGTCAGGGTGGTGTTTGTATACATAATTTTACATGCAATTATGAGCATTTGTGTTCTGCCTACAGCACATTACAATTTATTTTAATCATCATTATGAATCTTCCAAATGTATGTAAGACAAAATATTGTAACAAATACCTGTGTATTCAACACTCAGATCCACGGTAGTATTTGCTGTGTTTCAGTTGTCTGTATCTGTACTCTTTTTTTCTGCAGTGGTTTAAGTTAAACCTCAGACTTCAGGGTATTTAACTACCTAAATCAGTGGCTTTCATCTGGGGGCAGTTTTGATGTCCATTTTCCAGGGGACATTTAGCAGTGTTTGAAAGAGCTTTGGCTGCCCCTCTAAAGGAATATGTGTAAGTCATGGGTGCTGCTAAACTCCCAAGATGTTCAGAGTGGCCCCTTCTCCTTCAGGAAGCATCACCTTGTCTTACATGTTGAAGGGAATTCACAAAACTTCCTGTTACATGCCAGGAAAGGCACACTTGTAAAATGTTAAACTTCATATGTTCATGGTGATGGTTTAAAGGAGAAATGTCACCTATAGACTCATTTGGACCACAGTTGTTGCTGCTGTTTGGGGACAGGTAGGTGGTGCAGGGTGGCTGGAGGAAGTATGTCACTGGGGTGGGCTTTGGGAGTTTATGACCTCTCCTCACTTTCAATCTACACTCTGTGCTCTGTGCTGGAGGTTGAGATGAGATCTCTCAGCCTCCTGGTCCTGCTGACATACCTGGTGCTTTCTGCCATGCCTCCCTGCCATGGTGGACTCTTAGCCTCCTAGAACAATAAGCCAAACTAAAATTTTCTCCCATAAGTTCCTATGGGTCATGGTGTCTACCACAATACCTCGAAAGCAGCTAATACAAGCATATGTCATTTTCATTTCTACAAAGCTAGCTCCTCAAGAACCATCTAGGACCTAGTTCACAACCCTCTTTAAAAGAATGGAAAGTGTCCTTTACAACTGGTTTTGGGCAAGTTTTATTAGCACCCTCTAAGGACTCTTATTGTAAATGACTGGGAAATCATCTACCAAATGGATTGGATCCAGAGTTTTCAGACACTGGCTTTGTATCTGGGATTCAGGCAAATTTTATCTATGTAAAGAGTAAGGTCTGCTTCTAATTTGCCTTTTATTTCTTTTATTTGCTAATGTGTTGGCTTGGACTAGCAGTGAACACCACGCAGGTGTGGGAGTGAGAGTCAGTGCCTTGCTCCCGATGTTAGAAGGTTTGATGTTCTGCCATTCTCATGATGTTAACTGTAGGTTTCTCATTGCTGAACATTAGAATAGATACTTCTATTCATTTGTTATAGATAATAAAAGATGTTTAAAAGTTCACAGAAAGAAAGCTGAGATGAAAATGTCCTACACAAAAGTTTTATTAGGAGTGTGACAGCCTCAGCTATAGAGAGCCATGATGAGGTCTTGAGGTGGGGGAGCATCAGGAGAGATGTCACATGGTCATAGGCAACCACAGTGAGACATTTGAGGCAGGAGAGCTTTAGTGGCAGTGGCTACAGAGTGGGAATACAAAGCAAAGAGACAGACCCTCTTAGCATCCCACCATAGGCAGCATGACAAGGTCTTGAAGGAAGAGAGACTTTGTATAATACAAGGGGATTTCTGGCTCGTACAGGATTCCAGACAGTGTTCAATGTTTCACATTACATGACTTGTTTCCAAGTTAGAAGTCATGTGACTCTGATGAAATGAAATTTATAACTCAAGGTTATGCTGCAGTTGCAGTGCGAGAGAGGGGGGGACTCAGAATTGTGGTCTTAGCAGTTGCCTGTAGCTGGCCTTGAGGGAGAGATTGTAGGGAATGCGTCTTGATTCTGGGGAGTCAGAGCAGTAGCTAGAGACCCGTGATCTAATGATTTTTAGTTTCACAGGGTGTTTTTATTTTGAAAGACTGATCTCTGTCAAATGCTCTTTATTGGAACATCTTGGGATGACTAGTGGTCTTCCCCAACTCTGATGGGTTACAGTGACAGATTCCCATGCTAGGAAGAAAGCTCTGCTTGGTATTATTAGTCCTTTCGTTATGTCTTGAACTTGGTTAGCTAGTGTGTTTTGTATCTATAGTCATGAGAAATTGACTTTGTTTTTACCTGTAATATCATCCCCAATTTAGTGTTAGAGTCACGCTCCTCGTATATTAAGCTGGTGCTAGCACCTCCTCCCACAGTTTCAGAATTGTTAGAATTGCTGTTGCTATTACTTCCCCTTGAAATGTCTTATTGAGTTTTCTAGTGGATGACATAAGCCTGGTGTTTTCATTGTGGGAAGATTTTATTTTATTTTTTAATAGCTAGGATTGATCTGTTTTCTATGTCCTCAATATTAGTCATCTGTGATTTTTATTTAATTAAAACAAACCCTCAGCACATTGGGCCTGCTACTGTTTTCATATTTACCATTTCTTTTTAATATCTGTAGGATCTGTAGTGATGATCTAATTTTTCGTTCTAAATGTTGGTAATTTTTTCCCCACCCCTTTTTTCTTATTGTGAAAATTTGATCTCTCCCCTTGCTTTTAAGTATTTTCTTTAACCTTGCTCTGCTCTTGTTTTTCATCCTTCTTAAGATGGAAAACTGTTTTATATATTTTTTCAATATAAGTCAAATTTTAAATTTCTCTCTAAAGACAGCATAAAATTATCTCTCATAGTTAAATATATTTTATTACTATTTAGTTGAAAATATTTTCAGATTTCCTTTCTGATTTCTTCTTTGACCTGCAAGATTGGGTGTTATTTACTAAAAGTGTCTGATTTGCCAATAAGGGGAAGACTTTTCTGTATACTTTCTTATTGACAATTTCAGGGTTTTGTTTTTGTTTTAATTTGAATTCATCTTTGAAATTCCATAAACTTGTTCTATGGCTCAGAAAATGTTTTGTTTTGCTGGAACTTATATATATGTACAGGAAAGGAATGTGGTTTTTTTTGCAGTTGTTTATCTTTTCTGCTATGTTAATTTTTAATGAGTTTGGGGGTGCTGTTATTAGATGCATGTGTAGTTATGACTATTCTGTCTTCTTAATAAACTGATCACTTAAGTTTTTCAGTTCATTGATGCGGGTCAAAGCTGTCATTCCTGGGATTTAAACTGGGGTTTAACTGGGCTGCCGGGATTTAAACACAGGTCTTCTTGCTTGCAAAGCAAACGCTGTCACCCACTGAGCAATAGCCCCACCAACGCTATTTTATACAAAGTTTATCCTAGTCATTTCAAAGTTTTAAAAATAATTCCAATGTCTGGATCATTTCTGGGTCTATTTCTACATATTGGTTTCCCTTAACCAAAGCCACTTAATTTTTTTCCTTTTAAATATCTACTAATATATATTTTAACGTTTTATTGCATTCTGAAAATTTTGTAAACAGCTGAGGATTTTAAACTGTATTTACTGTAGAAAAAGGGCATGCTGTTGTATATTCCTGTAAGAGTAAATGTACTGAGTTATTTCAACTCAGCCTGGGATTGCCACAGCTTTTCTTTTGTCCCAGTTATCAACAGATTTAAATATTTTCATGGTGGGATCACGACTTTCCGTTCAGCGGGCTCTGGAATCTCAGCATTTAGGATTCCAGAAACTGCCTGTAATTCAAAGCTGAGCCTGGGCATCTGGGCCTGGGCGGGCACTCCTTCCTTTTTGTTTCTTGGCCCCATTCGCTTTGCTCTCTGGACCTCTGAGATCTACTCAACCATAATTCCTTGCTCTGGTCATTCTGAAGGAACAGCCCTGTGAAGTCCCGAGTGGGTACATGGGGGTGGGGCCCTCTCGCTTTTACTCCAGATGTTGCTAGGTGAGCATTTGTATGTAGGGTTTGGGGCATCTCTGCTGGCGGGCCTATCCTTACGTGTGGACTTAGCTCAGCGCTCTCAATCTGCCTCATTACCTGACTTTGCAGAGACACTGCTGCTTATGACTCGGGAGAAAGGCTCTCATCTCCTCTCTGGACCCTAGTTTTGATCTGTTACCCTAAACGTTGCTGGAGACCAGTGGCGAAGTGTTGGCAGGTGCGAGGGGGTCTGTTGTGTTTGCACTCCTGGGGTTTCTGTTCTGGTAGCCTACACATAGCTATTGCTGCTTTGTAGAATTTGGATGTTTTCTCTTGTACTTGTTTCTCATTTTTTCTTCCTCTTCTAATCCCACCAAAGATACGGCCACTGGCTCTTCTCTCCTCTGAAGTGCTTCTGACTTTCTGAATTCTTTATGCTCTGAGCTCACGATATATCTGTTTTCTTCTATGTTTTAATTACTCAATTAATTAAATTATTTAATTTAAAGAAATTAAAATTTAACCAATTAATTAATTACTTAATTAACCGATCAATCAATCATCAATCAATGTGTATGTTGTGGGCATGCATGGGACACAACCTACATGTGGTGGTCAGAGGACAACTTGTGGGAGGTACTTTTTTACTTCTAATGTTGGTTTTGGGGATCAAGCTTCGGTGGTCAGGCTTGCTGGTAGGCAAGCACCTTTGCCCACTGAACCATCTGGATGACCCTCTCTCCATTCTTCCCTCTCTCCTTCCCTCCCTCCCTCCCTCCCTCCCTTCTTCCCTCCCTCCCTCTTTGTAGGTATTCTTTTATTTATTTAAAAATTAAATTTAAAGTTAGCACACACACACTAATGGGCCTTGTTATGGTCTTTTCAAACACATATGTCAAGGTTCCTTGTTCTAATCTGTCTTCTACTGCTACCCAACCCCACTCTTTCTGACCACCTCTTACAGATCCTCCTCCTCCTCACCCAGGACACTTCCTCTGCTTTCATGTCCTGTGCATTTCTATTCCTTCCCCTATTTTCTTTCCCTTTCTCCACCTTGAGACCTCTTCCTTTCCTCTCATGGTCTGTTTTCTAGTCTCTGTCTGTCTGTCTGTCTGTCTGTCTCTCTCTCTCTCTCTCTCTCTCTCTCTCTCTCTCTCTCTCTCACACACACACACACACACACCTACCTCCAGATTCTATACATGAGACAACACATGCTGTAGTTATCTTCCTGACTCTGGAAGATACTTAACATAATAATTCCCAGTTCTGCCCATTCTCCTGCAACTTCAGCTGTGTATACACTCCACATTTTCCTATTGATAGGCATCTAGGCTTATCTGATCTAGGCTATTCTGAGCAGGGCAGCAATAACTATGGGTGTGCAGGTATCTCCGTGGTATGCCCACTTAGGTATGTACCCTGAATGCTGTGGTGCTATCATATGGTAGTTCTATCTTACTTTAGTCGAGGACCCTCACTGAGTTCTGACGTTCACAATGGCTGCACTAATTTTCACTCCCACTAGGGGTGCATAAAGGTTCCAGAGGATTTACCTTTTACAGAGTTGGGGAAATAGCCCAGAGATTTAAAGATAGGCTTAAAACTAGACTTGTCTGAGTCTGAAACCTTGATTGGTTGTAGAATTTGGATGAGATTTTTATCTCATCTGAGCTCAGTCCACATTGTTATCTGTTTCTGTCAGCTGTTGCCTCAATAATGCTGTGTAACAACCTAAGAGCACAGACTTCTTCATTCTTCCTGGTCTGCTGTTCATTCCAAAATTCCATATGATTCTCTCCTAATAATTTATCGAAGGTGTTTTTCTGGGAGGTAAAACCTAATTAAAAATTACTCCAGGCCTGCTTTTCCTAACTTTATACTCTTAAGCAGAGAGATAATGAACAAATAAATAGAATATATTGTATTCAATATATATGTATATATATCCAGTATATATGTACTGAATACACACACACACACACACACACACACACACACACACACACACACAAACACATGCTGATACAATAGGGACTTCTATCTCACCTGAGGTCTCATAACATTAAATAGAAAATTCTAGAAATAAAGGTAAATTTTAAATTGCACACTGTTCTGAGTAGCACAATAGTTGTGTCCCACCTGGTTCTCTCAAGGTGAGGAGCTGAACCCTGTTTACCTGTTAGTTGCTTGACTGTTTAGGGATCAGCTGTCACAGTCTTAGTTACTCAGGACTGTGTTGAAAAAAACCCCTTGTTTTAGGTAATAATGGCCCTGGAGTGCAAGTGTTACAACACCAGTGGCTCAAACTTGTCCAAGAGAAGCTGTAAAGTGTTTTCTTTGAGAGAAAAGATCAACCCTGGTTTTTTTTAATTAGAAAAGAAAACAAAAGTCACAGGCCAAAGTTCCTAAGATGAATAGACAGGACAGACCTTCAAGGAAAGAGAAATCCAGGCTAGTTTTGCTCTCACACCTCAGACTGCAAAACTCACCCCTCCCCACAGTGCCCACTAAGATGGAGAAAGATTTACAATTACTCATGATAAGAAAAAGCAGTTCGGTAGGAGTCAACCATCCCCACTCTCAGATAAAGAGGACCCCTGTAAGGGAGCTGTGCGGAGTGTGTGGGATGTCGGGAAGACGTGAGCTTGCTGTTGCAATGTCACCCCAATTCTCCGTGAGCCTCCCAAACCTGGCATCTCGCCTCATTTTCCCGATTTGAGCCGTCCTGCTAGCTCCTTGTTTCACTGTCTCCTTCTAAACTGTGCCCTGGGGGGGCTCACATTTCATAACCAAAGCTGCCTATCAAAGCACTTTGCTAAAGAAAATATATTTAGTCTGGAGAGAAATAATCTCTCTCCCTCAGGGACAGAAGCGGCTTCAGTCAGTGATGGTTTAAAATGGCATTTCCCACCCCGCCTGCCACTCACAATTATATTTTTCTCCTTTGTTTAAAATTGGGGGGAGGGTGAAGATGTGAAGGGGCCACCCTAAGGAAAGGGAACATGCTGTGGGGCACCTGCTGCACTCCAGGCCTGCCACTCCAGCGGTACGCTCAACAGGCTTTGAATGGGGTGGGGTTGTTCCCACTTTCCTGATGGGAAAACGGAGCCTTGAGCCTTCTGCAGCTGTGGTTCCCTGAGTCATTCCGACCACTTCCATCACTCTGCTGATCCTTTCGGGTTTTGAGATTGGGTCTAATGAAGCCTAGGTGGGGATGAGGATGATTGGCTAGCTTCCACCTCTGGAGGGTCTGGAGTTCCAATCCCATGATATCCCTACCACCCCGTTTTAGGCAGTGCTGGGGATAGGACCCCGGGGTCTGTGTTATGCAAAGCTTGCAGCATACCTCGACTGAATGTGAGACATGGTTTTTTGCTTTTCCTTTAAATGTGCATGTATCTGTGTTCGTGTATGTGTATGTATGGGTCCGTGTTTGCATCTCTGTGTGTATATGTTTCTCTGTGTGTTTGTGTATGTGTATGGCAAGGCAGAGGTTGATGCCAGGTGTCTTCTGTGCATTGGTGTTTTTTTGTTCTGCCTATATTTCTTTGTGAGGGTGTTGAATCCCCTGAAACTAGAGTTACACACAGTTGTGAGTTGTCATGTGGATGGTGGGAATTGAACTCAGGTCCTCTAGAAGAGTAGCCACTTCTCTTAACCCATTGATCCATCACTCCAGCCCCCCAGGTGTCTTCTGTAGTTGCTCTCCATCTTAGTTTTTTTGAGACAGAGCCTCTTTCTGACCTGGGAGCTCACTGATGTGGCTGGATGGCCAGCAGGCCCCGAACACCTTTCCATCTCTTCCTCTCCAGTGCTAGCTTACAAATGTGCATCACTTCACTTGGCTTTTACAAAGGTCCTGGGGACCTGAACCCAGGTCTTTATTCTTGTGTAGCGAGCACTTTACACATCGAGGCGCCCTTCCAGACCCCTGATATGCCTGGCTTCTAACCTTTGTGACTAGACCTGGGGCCTGTCTCCTACTTCATTGTTAGCCTACGTGGTGGGGACCAACTACTTCCTGCAATAACAGAAGAAGGCGGTCAAGTCTTGGGGGAAATCAAAGAGTTCCCAGGGCACCTGGCAAATGAATGAATTCCACTGATCTTGTTTGCTTCCTTACGGGATCATCCATCATGATTTAACAGACCAAAGCCCAGAGCAGTTCCAGGCTTGCTTCTTGCCCAAAGCTACAGGCTTTAACTCAGGGCTGAAAAACAGGTTTTTATGCTACTGGTACCTGCATTACACCCGTTATTCTGTATTGTACACTGCATTACTGTGTAATTTAGTCTTTGTTTTACCCACTGTTGAGGGCTTATGAAAGGGTTCAACACCCTCCTTTGCACTTCACCAAGGTAAACACATTTTGGGGATGTAATCTATGCAGATATTTGTTAGGGCTGCCTGTGTTTCCAGGACTGGGTTCTGAAAAGCTCATGACACTTTCCTACTATTCCACCTGTTTAATTTCATTTCAGATGGTCTTAGTGCAGGATTTAAACAAACCACACTCCAGGGCAGATGCCATGCTCAGCAGCAGTTGCCAACACAAATAGGGTTCCATGGTTTTTTAGTGGCCATTTTCTTTTTTAAGAAAGAGAACGACCATGAAATGGGGTGAGTAGCGGTCGGGGGCAGGAACAATGTGGGAGGAGTTGGGGGAGGAGTTGGAGGAGGAGAGAATATGATAAAAATTAAACCGCATGATATTTTCAAAGAAAAGAATATTAAGAAGAAGCAAGGAAATATATATAAAATATGTTAAAGAGTGAGGTGAAGACCAAGGGCGTCGCTACATAGTTCATTAACAACAACAAAACAAACGAACAAACAAACAGACAAATAAGCAAAAACTGTATTAGGACCTGGAGAGACGGTTTGGTGGTTAAGAGCACTTACTGCTCTTGCACAGGATCAGGCTTGATGCACAGGACCCCTAAGATGGCTCCGAACCACCTGTACCTACAGTCCCAGGGGTAGCTGGTGCCCTCTTCTGGCCTCTGTGACCACTGTATGAGCATGGTGCATTGACATACATGCAGGCAAAATGCTCACACACATAAAATTTTAAAAAAAGTGAGATAAACTCACACAGGCACACATACCTACATGTAAATAAATAATACATAAAAAACTGTGTTAGTGGACCCACTGGGTTGTCAAAAACTTCTCCATTTCCATCTCCCACTCCTCTACAGCGACCCTCTGTTTAGTTTTGTACTATCATTCCTTGTCTTTGCTTTATGGGGGATGTGTGTTTGCAAGCCTTGATTGGTTGATTGACTTCAGAGAGATATGACCAGTCCAAGTGCTCAGGATAAGTGATTGTTGTGTGCTCTCAACCCTAAACAAGACACCTATATCAGCCACTCCTTGCAAGGCTCAGGGAACACCATGGAAAAGTGGGAGGGAAGGATGTAGGAGCCCAAGGATGGGAGGAGTGGGGTCATGTGGTCTTCGGACTTGATGTGGCTGCTGTATTCATAAACCCATTGCAGCTGTGGTCACACGCACAATACTGAGCACTTCCACATTTGCTGATGAACCCTTGAGCGTCAGTGGTTGCTGGGGGAGGGAAAGCCACTTTCTTCAGGGGTGTAGTCACTGGCCAGTTGTCTATGCACCAGTAAATAAGCTCACTCCAATGCCCATGGTAAAACCCTAAACTCACAACAAAGGATGTGAAAGTAGAGGGATCTTGTTGGGAAGAAAAGGGGTTTATAGAAGTGGGTGGGGAGAAGGGAGGGTGACATGAGGAAGTATGGCCAATATACATGATATACGTGTATGACATTGTCAAGAAATAAACATTCTATTTAAAAAGAGGCCTGGCAAGATGGCAGAGCAGGTAAGGTGCTTGCCATGGAAGCCTGAGGAGGGCCTGAGTTCAACCCTGAAAACCATGTCAAAATGCAAAGAGAGAACTGATTCCACAAAGTTATTCTTTGCCCCTGACCTCCACAGGTGTGACATGGCAATCTGTCTGTCTGTCTGTCTGTCTGTCTGTCTGTCTGTCTGTCTGTCTATCATCTATCTATCTATCTATCTATCTATCTATCTATCTATCTATCTATCTATCTATCTATCATCTATCTATCTATCTATCATCTCCTATCTATCTATCTATCTATCTATCTATCTGTCTATCTATCTATCTATCTATCATCTCTTCATCTATCTAGATATGTATGCACACGTATGGTTTGGTTGCATAATTTTTACATCAGCTTCCAGTGTGCAAACATGTCTTAGACTCCAGACAATTCAAAGGAGCCGTCATCCTTTTAGACTAATTATACTCCAGTATTAATCTCTCCTTTGTGCTCTGAGACATTATCCAGTACCTGTGCATCCATATAGGTGAGACATTCCCTTACAGATGTGTGGCATGTGGCTGGCTGCCTTTGGGATATGAGCAGATGTTGTGCATGCAGTCTTAGGTCCCAGCACCTGAAGGGATGTGTTCACAACCCACCTAGCCCCCTCTACCTCTAAGCTGGAGTCTGATGCTATTCTGGTAAGCCTGCTTCAATACTCCAGGAACAAGAAACAAGTATGTGGAAAGAGACATATCCCTGAATGACTTCAAAGTATGGCAGCCTGGAACTATTTCCTTCTACATCCATCTGTGAATGAGAAACCAAGGCACACTTTATTTGAGCCACTCTGTTTTTGGATCTCTTTTACTAGCGACTCAGCCCAACTACCAGGCATGACCAGGAATGGAGACCGTAGGCTCTATTTCACTGATAAGAAAGTAGGAGGGATTTCCTGTTTCTCATTTGGTGAAGCATTAATACATGAAATACAGCTCACTGGGATACTCCTGTGCATGAGTGGGCTCTTGAGCATCTGCCTATTATCTGTTGTATCAATCATCTATTTTCTGTCATCTATCAGTCATGTATGTACTTAAGTTTCTACCCACTTATCAATCTATCATCTACCTATGTTTGTATCATTCATATCTATCTGTCATCTATCTATTCTATCATCTCTATCATAAATCAATATTCTAAATATAATTTATCATTTACCTATAATTATTTATCTATTATCCATCCTACCATCTACTTTCTATCTATAATCTTTTTTTTTTTTTTTTTTTTTTTTGGTTTTTTGAGGCAGGGTTTCTCTGTGTAGCCCTGGCTGTCTGGAACTCGCTCTGTAGACCAGGCTGGCCTCAAACTCAGGAATCTTCTTGCCTCTGCCTCCCAAGTGCTGGGATTAAAGGCATGCGCCGCTACTGCCCAGCTGAAATCTATTTTTAATCTATATATCTGTCTATTATGTATTGCTGAACATTTTCCTATCTATCTATCTATCTATCTATCTATCTATCTATCTATCTATCTATCTATCTGCATTTATCTATATGGTTGAAGAAAGAAGAAGATAGAGTTTTCTCTTCATAATCACAAATCCACAGACAGGAAATAATTTTGATGAGAAGTTATGTGTGGTGGTGAGACCAGGGACTCATGGTTCTGTATTTCAGGACTCACAGCCCCTCCTCATATGACATTCAGATCATGACTTTCTCATCTGGAATGAGGATTTCAATGCATATTTTATGAACTTTTAAAAAGCAATTGAATGAGATGATGTATTTAAAGGTCCAGACCCAAGGTCTGTGGGCTGGGGAGATGGCTCAGTAGGTAAAGCATTTGAGGCATAAGTATGAGGACCTGAGTTTAATCCCCAGAGGCTGTGCGTGGTAGGGCTCATTTGCAATCCCAGCACTCCTTTGGTGAGATGGAAGATAGAGACAGGAGAGATCCTGGAACCTCATAGGCCAGCTAACCCTGTGTACACAGTGATAACAAAGAGTCCTTGCTTCAAACAAGGTGAAAGGCAAGGGCCAACACCCAGGCTGTCCTCTGACTTCCATATGTGCACTGTGGCATGCATAGCCCCATACACATGCACCTTTCTCCATCCCCAAAGGTGAGACATTAAAGTAAATTAGTAAATTCTTTTCCTTGTTTCTTCTTCATTTCTTTCTTTTTTATTTTGTGGCACTGGGTAGAGAACACAGGGCTTTGTGCATGTCTTTCAACTGTGTTCTACCACTGAGCTATGTGTCTAGCCCCATGTAATCTTCCTTTCCAGGGCCAGACGTTTAATCATGTGTCAGTCACCTCTACCAGCTGGGCAAGGTTGCGCATGGTCTGACCTTGTAACTCCTTGGATTCATCTCATGCCTTTCTGTTGTCATGCTTTCTTGTGACTTCCTTAGACTCATAGCTAACTTTCTGCCAGCGCTGTGACCACAGAGCCCTTGCCTGTGTCTGGATCTGGCAGTCCTATTTCTGTGCATAATGGGTTCTCACCATCACATCTTGGAGAAAGTTTCTTGCCAATTGTGATTGGCAGGGTGATGGCTTTCTGAGATGTCTGCACCCTAATGTATGGAGCTTGTAAATATGTTCAGTAATCAAATAGAGCAAAGGGCATGGATGTAGGTGGTGTCTCCTAACTTGAAAATAGGACAATTACCCTGGAGTATCTGCGTACAATCAGTCGAAAAGCCTGAAAGGTAGAATATGGAAGCAGAAGAGACTCAGAGAAAGAAGTCTGGAGAAGCAGGGCCAGAGAGAGGGTCTGTTGCTGCCTTTGAAGATGGAGGGGAGGAGGCCACACTCCAAGGAGTATAGGCAGTTTCTTGAGACTTCAAAGAGTGAAAACATAGATTGGCTTCTAGATCTTTGGGAAAGTGTATCTGGATAATAAATTGAGTTTTGACTAGTGACTTGATTTTAGCTTGGTAATTTTAGCCACCTCTGACTTCTGAAGTCTAATCTGTAAAATTACATGTGTGCTGTTGTAAGCTGCTGAGTCTAAGGTAAGGTGGAGGCTGTAGGTAACTTGCTAGCCCACAGGACAGCCTGGATTCTCATATTCTTCAAGATTGATGTCTTGTAGCCCAGGCTGCCCTCTGACTCCATGTATAACTGAGGATGACCTTGAATTCCCAGTCCTCATGAACTACCTACCTAGTTTACTCAATGTTGGTGATGGAACCCAGAGTTCTACAGATGGCAGGCAAGGTCTACTCACTGAGCTATGTCCACAGCCCCACCTGCCTTTGTGACACACACCTTCTCCCTCTCCATTTGGAATGACCTCATCTGTTCACTTGATCTGTGGCCACAGGGCCTTTCCATGGTGACAGAAATGGCCCCTCAGCTCATCTGCTAACCTGCTAGTGCCTGAGCCATCCAGTACATGCTCAACAAATACTTATCGAATGCATAAATGGACGAAAAAGGACAAATGGAAATTTCAGAGCTCATTGCCCTCATCCGTAGGGTTTCTTGTTTTGACAGGCTGTTTAGAATTTCTGAGTGCACACATGGACACGGGAGGATGAACTGGAGAGAGACCACGTGACAGATTAGTGGGAACACACAAACCAGGAATTCTGGCTACTGACTAAGTCAAGTCCTAAAATCCTCTTTTGGGAGGAGGCGGAAACTCAGACCTAGACGCACAGATGCGGTGGCCAGAGAGTGATTCTTCAGGAGTCAGTTTCTTCCTCTCACCACGTGGGTTCTGGGAATCCAGTTGCCAGGTTTGATGGGGAGCACCTTTACCTGCTGAACCATCTTGCCATCCCGCCAGCCTACAATTAATGGGCGGTAAATCTATAGTGACAAGCGGGAGGTGGGGGTGAGTGCCCTGTCCCATGTGTGGCTTTGAAAACTTGGATGGGACCCTTGAAGTTTTTAACAGCCTGCAACAGTTCAGCTCCCTCACCGTGAGACCGGGCCCTCTGCAGTCGCTGGAGTGTGTGTTTGTTTAATTAGGGCACCGAGTCGAGCTTCATCCGGTGGCAGATGTTGCCATGTGTAATGTAATAAATAAAAGTCTTTATAGGACCCAGCAGGCAGCAGAGCCTTCGGTTAGCAGATGGCAAAATATTAAGCTGGCAGAGCAATAACTTAACTGCCTGAATCAGCTGGTCCCTGCCCAGATTTGCTCTGACATGAATCAACTTCATATAGGAAATGTCACTCTGCCTCAGCCATGGTACCCTCACCTGCCCTCCCTCCTCTTCCCAGCAAGGCCTGTTTTTACCTTGCTATCCCATTATTAAAATCAGCTTCCTGGGTGTGAAATCTTGTAGCCCCATTAGGTGGTCAATGAGAAGTGCATGCTGGGCTTGACTGTAGGCTTCTTGTGGGTTGGGGGAAGGGGTGTCATAGGTAGCCAGACAGTGTGTGTAACCTGGCTCCTGGGCCCTCATGGTACTTGAAGACCATCCCACTTGGCTGCAGAAATCCTCTTGTTGGGGACAGACAGGATGACTGCTAGCCTAGGGGTCCCCAGGGAGGAGGAAAAAGAGGTCTTTTACTCTGAAAACACAGAACTTGGAAAGAGACCGAGTGCCATCGTAACATTGCCCAAGGGGCAGAGAGAGGCTGATGAGGACTGGCTTGCTAAATGCCAACAGTGCTGATGTTTGTGTTTGTGTGGCTCAGGATGGTTATGGTCATGCAGGGATTCTTGATGAGGATCTCCAAGGCCAAGGGCTTCTCTCTTCTCCATTACCCTACAGAGCAATATCCACAATCTCACCCCTGGCACCACGGATACACTGGTGCTGTCCTGAGACCCTGCTGTGAATTCTTATGGAACTCTTTCAGTTTTGAACCTTAAATTCATTTCCACATGGGGGAACTGAAGTTCTGAGAGTTGATTTAACACTACACAACTAGGAGATGCCAGAGCTGCGATGGAACCCGATGCTGCCCGAAGTGGGGGTAGCAGTTAAATTAGCTCGGGGACTTAAGAGTAGAGTTGGGCAGAAAATGGTAGAAACACCACCTGGAAATGAGGGGTAGGACTGGCCCAGGAGAGAGAATATGGCTCTTTGTAGTTTCTGAAATTACCATGTTTGAGGAAACTCTTTGATCAGCACTAGAAGGATGCTGTCTGAACTTACCCAGGCTCCTTTGGTTGGTAAGAATTGGGGTGTGGTTTGAAGTAGAACACATCTAACCAAAGCTCACCACAGAGTTTTTCCAAAGGCTCTTTGAGGGATTTTAAGTGTAAGGAACAGCATAAGCAGAGCTGGGGAGACAGGTCGGCAGTAAGTAGTCATGATGTGCTTGGATCCCCAGAACCCAAGTAAATGCTGTGTGGACATGTCAGCTTCCCTGTATATTCAGCCTTTGAAGGCAGAGCCAGGATCCCCAGAGCTAGCAGGGCTAGCAATATCCAAAAGCTCTGGGTTTGGTTAAGAGACCTTGCTTCAATGAATAAGGTAAAAAAGCAATTGAAGAAGATTCCACACATCCACCTGGGTGTCCATGCCTATTCATATGCAAACATTCATATACACATATGCACACCACTGTCCTAGAGAAATGGAAAAAGAATAATGTAAATGCAAATGAAGGAAGTGCTTCTAGGAGAGGAATGGCACGATCAAGGTGTGGACAGTATGGATGAAAGGGTGTGTGCATGTGCATTTGTGTGCAGATGTGCACGTAAATGAGTATTATGTGACACTATTCCTGGGAAGATGTGAACAAATGTTTGCTCACACCAGACAGGGAAACAATGACATACTAAAGTATAGATTCCACCAAAGTCCAAATTGATGAATAAATCTTATTGCTGTTACTTATAGGAATATACTTACAGGATCAACAGATTCATGATTACCTTTTCCAGATAGTTTCATTGGTTTGAGCCTTTTCTAGATACCTTGTCTAGTCTCTTTCAGGCAGTTCAGCTTGTCTGAGAGTGACTCATATCAGTGTTTAGTTCTTATATACATGCTCTTGGGGAGGGAGGAGGCTAATGAATTTGGTTAGTTTCAGGGACTTCCTGAAGTCTTTGTGTTGTTTACTTCTTGAGCTTAAGGAACTTCTCTGCAGGATGAAATGTCTTCCCTTTAGAACATACTGCTGGTTTGCCTCCCCTTTAACAACCTCTGTTTTAACAAGTTTTCCTTCAAGACAGAAGGTTTCAATCTTGGAAGAAACTGCTATTCAACAATTAAGAAATGAGGCTGGTTGTTAGAGACAGAGCCTTGAATACTATGTTGAATGAAGCTGGTTTTCTTTTTTTTTTTTTTTTTTTTTTTTTTTTTTAATTTAATTTTATTTTATTTTTTTAATTTACATTCCAAATCACTTCCCCTTTCCCGTTTCCTCCCTCCCCGAAAGTCCCATAAGCCCCCTTCCCTCCCTCTTTTCTCCGTTCAACCCCCTCTCATTACTCTGTCCTGGCGTTCCCCTACATCCAGTCTTTCCAGGACCAGGGGTCTCTCCTTCCATCTTTTTAGAAATCTATTGATATGCTGATTGTGTCTAGGGTATTCTGAGATTCTGGGTCAATATCCCCTTATCAGTGACTTCATACCATGTGTGATCTTTTGTGATTGGGTTACCTCACTAAGGATGATATTTTCAAGTTCTGACCATTTGCCTAGGAATTTCGTGAATTCATTGTTTTTAATTGCAGAGTAGTATTCCATTGTGTAAATATACCACATCTTCTGAATCCATTCCTCCGTTGAGGGACATCTGGGTTCTTTCCAGCTTCTGGCTATTATAAATAAGGCTGCTATGAATATAGTGGAGCATGTGTCCTTATTGCATGCAGGTAAAGTCTCTGGGTATATGCCCAGGAGTGGTATAGCCGGATCCTCCGGAAGTGTCATGCCCAGTTTTCTGAGGAGCCGCCAGACTGCTTTCCAGAGTGGTTGTACCAGCCTGCAATTCCACCAGCAGTGGAGGAGTGTTCCTCTTTCTCCACATCCTCGCCAACAACTGCTGTCTCCTGTGTTTTTGATCTTAGCCATCCTGACTGGTGTGAGATGGAATCTCAGGGTTGTTTTGATTTGCATTTCCCTAATGACTAAGGATGATGAACATCTCTTTAGGTGCTTCTCAGCCATTAGATATTCTTCAGGTGAGAACTCTTTGTGGAGCTCTGTACCCCATTTTTTAATAGGGTTACTTGCCTCTCTGGAGTTTAACTTCTTGAGTTCTTTGTATATCTTGGATATTAGCCCTCTGTCGGATGTAAGGTTGGTAAAGATCATTTCCCAGTTAGTTGGTTGCCGCTTTGTCTTTTTGACGGTGTCTTTTGCCTTGCAAAAACTTTGTAATTTAATGAGGTCCCATTTGTCTATTCTTGATCTTAGAGTATAAGCTATTGGAGTTCTGTTCAGGAAATTCTCCCCTGTGCCCATATGTTCAAGGTTCTTCCCTAGTTTCCCTTCTATTAGTTTCAGTGTGTCTGGTTTTATGTGGAGATCTTTGATCCACTTAGAATTGAGCTTAGTGCAAGGAGATAAGGATGGGTCAATTTGCATTCTTCTGCATGTTGACCTCCAGCTGAGCCAGCACCATTTGTTGAAAAGGCTATCTTTTTTCCACTGGATGGTTTTAGCTCCTTTGTCAAAGATCAAGTGACCATAGGAGTGTGGATTCATTTCTGGGTCTTCAATTCTGTTCCATTGATCTACATGTCTGTTACTGTACCAATACCATGCAGTTTTTAACACTATTGCTCTGTAGTACAGCTTGAGGTCCGGGATACTGATTCCCCCAGAGGTTCTTTTACTCTTGAGAATAGTTTTAGCTATTCTGGGTTTTCTGTTATTCCAGATGAATTTTTGAATTGCTCTTTCTAACTCTATGAAGAATTGAGTTGGGATTTTGATGGGGATTGCATTGAATCTGTGTATTACTTTTGGTAAGATGCTCATTTTTACTATATTAATCCTGCCAATCCATGAGCATGGCAGATTTTTCCATCTTCCGAGGTCTTCTTCAATTTCTTTCTTCAGAGACTTGAAGTTCTTGTCATACAGATCTTTCACTTGTTTGGTTAGCGTCACGCCAAGATACTTAATATGGTTTGTGGCTATCGTAAAGGGTATTATTTCTCTTACTTCTTTCTCAGCCTGCTTATCCTTTGAGTATAGGAAGGCTTCTGACTTGCTTGAGTTGATTTTATATCCGGCCACTTTGCTGAAGTCGTTTATCATGAAGCTGGTTTTCTTTTCAAGCAAAAATGAATTGTTAAAGATGTTGGGAGCCAGCACTAATCTGAGAAAGACAAAGTTTGCTTTAGATCCTGGTGTCAGGTGCCTCTTGCCTTCATGTCTCATAACATCTTTGGGGAAAATGTCAATGAAGGTGTTTTTGTCATCAAGGTCAGGGGAATGAGAATTTGAGGGAGTCCTGCGTGAAACTTAGGTTTCCTTCTGATTTTGACATCTGGAACGATGGAACCCTTGACCAGAGAGAAGGCTGGATGCTGCTGTTCTCCTGGGTCCTGGCTCCCAGCATCTAGGATCTTTCCATCCAATTTCTGTGTGCATTGCATTCCCAGAGCCCATGGATAGACAAATCCCTATGTGCAGGCTTCTGAAATAAAGTTACCTGGACTATCAGCTTAGTCTCCTAAGGAAGACTATCTTCCTCTGGAGCCTAACCCTTAACCTATGTCCTTTGTGTCCTTGCTTGTGGTAGGAGGTGTTCCTGAAGGACAGGAGTTCCCATGACTTATGACCTCTATGTCCTTATTTCATGGGAAGGAGTGTTCTGAAGGAGTGAGTTGTGAATGCACCTGTTGCTTATGGGGTCACAGGATCATAGACCTCAGAGTTGGCATCACCCCTTGTTTTATTTACAGTTTAAATGTAAAAACATCACAACCTCCAACTCCATTGCAATAGTAGCACAAGGTTATTATACCATATAAAGAAGACTATGACAAATTGACATCCAGATAAAATCTCAAAAGCCAAAGGCAAATCAGGTTGTTCTGGCAGAGGTAGTACTCCATAGCTCACATATGCCCATCAACACAAAATGTTTATGTAATTGGCATCACATGGAATATATAATTTTGCATTTCAATTTTCCATCCTCATAAAATTGGTACCAATTTCTCACATCATTAGACTTCTTTGTAAAAATTTGTGGATGTAGAAAAATATTTCAACATTAGGAGGGAAAACAGGATTAAAAATTCATAGTTTAGATATGATTTTACATGTGAAAGATAAATATACAAGAAGGTCTCCATGCTAAAAATATATCACTCAGGATGGAAAGATATATAAAATGTTAATAGAGGTTATAATGGAGGTGACTTTTATTTTTTGCTATATTTCTGCACTTTCAATAGTGAATTTTCCATAGTTGCAAAATACTTCAAGAAATTATCTCCCCATTTCACATCCTGGATTGTTTGGTGTGTTAAATATTCTTTTATTTGTCCCCTAAGCATCTGAGAGTCTAGACAGTGGCATGTGTCTTGGCACATGTATCTACTCATGCTTTGCAAGTCTGCCATTTTGCGTATGTGGAGACTCAAAAGCAAAACATCTGTGGCTTAATTGAGGTGGTGGGATGGTATGTGTGTTCAAGTCTTTTGTTTCTCAGGCTCTGTCTTTGCTTGAGAGTCTTATTCCAGTCTCTAGTCCCTCTGAGTAGCAAGCCAAGGAATCATTTTGGGTACAGTGATCTTGAATAATAAACCATGCAGCCCTCACCTGCTGCCCTGCAGCTGCCTTCAAGCAGATGCTCTGACTTTTGGGATGAAGGATCAAAGCATGTTCCTTGATGTCATTGATTTTGTCTTTGGGGAGTTCTCTTTCTTCTGCCTGGCTGCTGCATGTCTCTGCCCACTCTGTAGGTGTGGTTGGGATACTCTGATACTCTGTTTAGTTGATTGTAAGAATTCTTGATCACCATCTCAGTGCTACATGAGATGATACATTTGGAGTCCAGCTTAAACTGGATCTCTCTGAGTTTCCCAGATGCTAAGGGAAAAAACACAGGTGTCTCTGTATTCTCCGATCTATTAAAAGATCATACCACACCACATCATAACCACTTCTGTACATTGTTTTTTATCATGTAATAGATCACTGAGGTCAGGGTTACATATTTTTCTCTACCCATCTGCCCTTGTTACACAATCCACTTCCTTCTCCATGGTTACCTGGCCAGTTCATGGCAGCCAGCACTGCCCATCTGGATCTGGATCCAGCATCCTAAGGGACTCCTTTCTTTCATTCTTGTGTCTCTTCTAACCCATTTCCCACCACTTATCAGGAAGAGGGACTATTTGAAATTGTAGATATGAGGTATCAATTCTTTATACAGCTTAACAAGGGTTGGTCTCTTCCTGTGTGCCTGACACCATCGCAGTAAACTCTGCCCCCACTTACTCATGAAGTTCTCCTCTCTCCAATCCCTTATGAATCACTTTTTAAGATCATACCACTCTGTGGGATAGTTTTGGTTATTGCCTTCAGATGTCCACTCTCTCCTCAGAAGGTGAGTGGAATTTATTTCCTTACTCCATGATTAGGGGTTATCCTATGACTTGTTTTAGCCAATAGAATGTGGGTAGGTGTGACACAAATGGATTGAAGTAGAACAGAGCTGTTGCTCACTTCAGTTCTGTTAAGGCTGTGTGAGCAACATGTCCCAGGTAAGCTGTTGGTCCCAGTAAAATGAGAGAAGTGCTGCATAGATCTAAATGGAACCAATGGCCTGTAGCCCAGCTCTGACAAGAGCCACAGATGCATAGATCAAAGAAGATTTGGCCTATCAGCCACCATGATCATGACACAGGGTACTGCCGCTGAGTTACTTCTTCATGGCTCTGATTCCCATCTCTTCACGGCTATGATTCCCATCTCTTCACATTATTATACAGTTTTCTCCAAAAAGAGAAGCAATCACTTTCTCTATAACCCAAGCATCTGTCTGCCAGTCTGTCTGTCTGTCTGTCTGATATCTACCTTATGTATCATTTATGTATCTTATATCTATTAATAATTTTTCTCTCTACCAAAACGTGCACACACACACACACACACACACACACATTTATAGTCTTTCCACACATCCATATCTATCACCTGACCATCTGTCTGCCTATCTATCATCTATCTATCTATCTATCTATCTATCTATCTATCTATCTATCTTTCTACCTACCTATCTATCATCCTCTCCAATAAATAATTGTTTTTTTAACTTTTACTTTCTTTTTTCCGTTTTTTTATTTTCTAAGTTTTTTATTTACATTCCAAATCATTTCCCTTTTCCTGTTTCCTCTAAATAATTGTTAAATGAATTAATTCCTCAAGAACACGTAGGATACAGTTTGTACTCCATCAATGTTTGCTGAATGAATTACTGAACTGCCCATGCCAGCTTCTATTGTGTCCTAACAAGTATATCCATAAAGCATCATTGTCACAGGGCCCAAGTGGTTAGCAGTGACACTGTCCCCTCTCTTGCTTTGTCAGATCCTGCAAAAGGTCTTTGCTGTAAAAATTCTCACACTGAAAACAGATGATGTGTCAAATCAGTAATTTAAACCATGAATCTGCACTTGTTTAAAGATGAACTTGTTTGGAAGAAAAATGAGAAAAATGCTTGTGTCTGTCCAACAGAGCCCTGGGTAAGAGCATCAATTTTGGTTCCTAGCAGGTCCAGGACATAATAGAAGGAAACTGCTGAGCTCAGCAGCTGAGGGAGCTACTCTTATTTTCACAAACACAGTTTCGGGGATGGTAATCGTATCTATTAGCAAGAGTGACTCCACCGTGGGCCTGACAGAAAAATGGACTCCTCCACATTGCAAAATGAGCAAAGTGGAGATCGATAAATCATAAAATTAGTTGAGACATCATCTATCTTTCTTGGCTTCCTCTCTATTCTCGCCACGGTCCTCTGGGACACTAATTCATTTATTGCATTTTTATCATTGGGAAAACATGTCAAGGTTCGGAGGTTGCATTCAGTTAGGAGAGCAGGGGCGATAACGTGTGTCATTAATTAGGTAGTTTGGGGAGGTTCAATCCAAATGCCAGTCTCAACTGACTTTCATAAGCTGGGTTTCAGGACTATGTATGTGTCTTTATCAAAAAAGCATTGTTATTGAAATATGCCCTGAGAGGGAGAGAGGAGGGACCTGTCTACTCACTCTAGAGAAGCAATAAATTTAGGAACAATCTAGGTGGTCAGCTAGATGTGATCTGCATTGTCTGAACAGCCTTTCTCTTATCAGCATATAATCAAAGTAAATGTGGGACACAGCTGGGAGTAATGTGTTCATGTCACCTGGCAACAAGCCTTATGCTTATCTCAAGAGGCATATGATAAGCAGATTTTTTTTGAAATATTCTATTGTAGTGAGATACTTAGAATGAGGTGTGTATTCTTTAAATTATGATTTATTTTATTTTTACTTACGTATATGTGAGTGAATTTGCACTTACAGGTCAAAGAAAGAATCAGCTTCCCCTGGTGCTGGAATTACAGGCTGCTTGATGTGGGCTCTGGGAATCAAACTCCGGTCTTCTGCAAGAGCAGAGAGTGCTTTTAATGACTGAGCCGAGTTTCCAGCCCAAGATGTGAGCTTTAAACAAATGTTCAGTTGTTCCTTCCTGTGTCGTTGACTACAGGCACTGAAGTCAGGTCTCTGCAATGCGTCTTGCCTAACTGCAGCTTTATACTTGGTGTTTAGTGACTGCTTATCTTCTCTTTCTGGCTCCTAGAAACCCCCATTCCACTCTGAATCTTGACTCTGCCTGCCTTAGATACTTCATGTATGTCCTTGTGTGACTGGTTTATTTCACTTAGCATGTCATCCTCAAGGTTTAACCTAAATCTCATGTTACTGACTTCCCCTTTTAAGTCTGAGTAACATTCCATTGCATGTGTGTATGACATGCTCCCCATCCATCCATCCATCCATCCATCCATCCATCCATCTGTTGATCAATATTTGGGTTGAACCCTCTTCTCGACTCAGGTGGCTCACCATGGGAGTCATAACACCTCTGTGTGAGTCATATCTTCATTCTTGATAAATATCCAGATGAGGCATTGCTGGACTATATGGTAGACCCTTAAATTTTATTTTAGGAATCTTTTTGTTCTCCAGGGTGGCTGCACCACCTTGCATTCACACCAATGGTCTGCTTGAATTAGCCACTCTTGTCACATCCTGATCACTTTGACTTAACATTTCACCACAGTTTCCAATTTCATTCAGTGATACTGGTTCATGCAGTTGGGCCCTTTACACACATACACTTGTTAGTGCTTGATTAACTGAAAAAACGAGGGCCAGTGAGAGGGCTCAGTGGGTAAAGGCACTTGCTACCAACCCTGATGACCCAAGTACAAAACCAAAGATTCATGTGGTAGAAAGGGAGAATCAATTCTCCCCAATTTTGACCAAATAGTATGTGCAGACACACACCATAAACAAATATGGCATGCAGAAATGCAAACATTTATATACTGAACATTAGACTGCACTGAAGAATTACATCAGAGATGATACAAACAAGAGGGAAGACAGTTAATATTGATGGGAGATTAAGTATTGTTAGGACACCCAGATATCCAATGGGAGATGTGGATCAGTACAAGCTCTATCAGATACATTTCACTTAATGTACAAAATATCCTAAAGCTCATGCAGAACTATAGTCTCCCATGAGCAGTTAAACCTGTCCTGATGAGAAAGCAAAACTTTAGGCTTCAGAATTCCTGACCTCAAAACATATCATGAAGTTACAGTAGTCAGATCAGTGCGGCACTGGAAAAAAGAAAGATGTGGCCCAATGGTACAGAGCTCAAAAACCAGCCCAAGTATTTATCTTTAACTGAGTGTTGACAAAGGGGCCAAGAATACACAGCAGACCAACCATAGTCTCATTAACAAATGATGCTGGGAGAATTGTGTATCTATAAACAAACAAAGAATTTGGGCATGCTCCATTAGTTATTCAAGTCCTTCTCCCATGTTCCATATCTAATTTATCTGCAAATGGTCCAAACCCTTTCCTTTTGTGCCGTGGACCTGTCCACAACTGGTTCTTCTGCCTTCTTTCTCTCTTTTTTCTACTCTCTATACAGATGGACACAAGGATATCTTTAGATTAAGCATAATTAGATTGTGCTACAAAGACTCCAAGGTGGGCAGACATGCATGGGGCTGAGGAACAGTGGCCACCGGCCACCATCATACAATGGTAGATGCCATTCCGTCTGAGATCATGGCAAGGCACCAGTTTCGTGTGTGTGTGTGTGTGTGTGTGTGTGTGTGTGTGTGTGTGTGTGTGTGTGGTATTTTCACAAGGAGATGTTTTTCTTTTAGGTAAGAGTCCTGGGGTGCTGGAAGGAAATATTCCTTACTCGTCTTCAGCTTTCCTTTTCTCTGTAAGGCCCTCCCCTCACTGTCATGTTCAAAGCTTGAGACATTGCCAACTTCACTTCCTGTCAGGGCAGGTGTCTGACCTGAGGGCCTGGTGCCAGCACTGCTGATAATGAAATCTTAAAAACAAATAAAAATTCTAGGTGTATATGTATCTTTGATCATGTGTGATCATGTGGGCATATGCATTTTGTGTGTGTGTGTGTGTGTGTGTGTGTGTGGTGTATGCAGATGCACGAACAAAGTACATGTGGAGGTCAGAGGCATCTACCAATTTTTCTTAAGACAGTCTTTCCTAGGCCAACCAACACCACAGAGGCCAGGCTAACTTCCATGAACTTCAGGTGGTTCCGCTGTATCTGTCTCCCATTTTGCTGTCCATTACTGGGATTTACGGGTGTGTGTCACACTTGGCTTTTTCAGGTGGGCCCTGGGGATCCAAATTCAGGTCTTCAAACCTCATGCTTTGGTGACTGAGCCTACAAGTCTGCTAACAACAACAACAAAAAATTTTATTTCTTTGTTAATACCTTTGAAGAGGCTTGAATAGGAGCTGTGTGGTCCATCCTGGTTGTCTTAGAGTTTTACGGCCATGAAGAGACAACATACCAAGGCAACTCTTATAAAGAACAACATTTAATTGGAGCTGGCTTGCAAGTTCAGATAATGGCTTGTTAGTCCATTATCATCAAGGCAGAACATGGCAGGCACGGTGCAGGAGGAGCTGAGAGTTCTATATCTTCATCTGAAGGCTGCTAGGAGAAGGCCAGCTTCTAGGGTCTTAAGGATGAGGGTCTTAAATCTCACGACCACAGTGATGCACCTACTCCAACAGGGTCACACCTCCTAATAGTGCCACTTCTAGGGCTGAGCAGATACAAACCATCACACTGGTCTTTGATTCCTATTTTGTCCCTATCAAGGAATCTTGGTTGCAAACTACACAGACCATGGTCTCCCTTGGACTGGAGTTTGAGTTCCACCATGACTTAAAAAAAGATTTATTTTTATTATTTTAAATTATGTCCCATCCTCACTCCGTGTGTGCTCATGAGTACGTGCTTAGGAGGCCAGGAGAGAGCAACAGAATCTCTGGAGTGTGAGTTACTGGTGGTTGTGAGCTGACAATGGGCGCTGGGCACAGAACTGGGGTCCTTTGGAAGAGCAGTATACACTCTTAACTGAGCCAGCATTCCAGTCCCTCCCATGATTTCTTTAAATCAAAATATGGAATACTTCACACACGCGCATGTCATCCTTGCACAGGGGCCATGCTGCTCATTTCTGTGTCGCTCCAGTTTTAGTATGGGTGCTCCCAAAGTGAGCCCCCTCCCCGTGGTTTTCATGCCCTGTGAGATGGCTTGCATTTGGGCCCAAGAGGGCCATGTTGTTGCGATTTGGAATATTTATGTCCTGTACCCAGGGCCTTTCTGTTTTCAATTTTTGTCTGGTTTCTGCAGACACAGAACATATACATCATTGCAAACTAGGACTTCTTTGATGTGTGTCCTCAGAGCAGGTGCTGGGTGCCTAGTGGCCAGAGGAATGGTGGGTCCAGTCCTGATGGTGTGTGCAGGCTTGCTGTGCATGTTGAGGACAGGGATCAGGGACCTTTAGCTGTTTTATTTAGCAGGATCCTTACTTGTGCTTCCATGTGCCATTCAGCAGGTGTCATATACTTTAAAACATTTTTTTTGTGTGTGTGAATAGTTTTTAGATTTATAGAAAAAGTCTCAAATATAGCACAGAGAATTCCTGCATCTATCTTTCATCCGGCTTGCCCAAGATTAGTAGCATCGTGTATCACCTGGGTGTATTTGTAGAAAATATGAAGTTAACATCAACACACTGCCCTTAGCTAAGCTGTGGACTTCTTAACCATTTCTTATGTGTTCTCATTAATCTCCTTTTTATCTTAAAAGTAAATTTTGCACCTTTTTTTCTGGGCTAGGGATGGAACTCAGAGCCGTGAGATTCCAGGCAGTCCTTTGACCACTGAGGTGTAATCCCAGCCTAGTCCTTAAGACCCTTTTTATTTTGAGCCAAAGTCTAATTTAAGATATTACCTTGCACTTAGTAGTTTTACTTTAAATTAAAAAAGTTATTTATCTGCATTTATGTCTGTGTTGTACATATGTACATATGTGGATAGGCCAGAGAGTGATGATAAGTGTCCTTCTCAATTACTTTCCACCTTATTTTTTTGAGGCAGGGTCTCTCACTGAATCTGGAGCTCACTGATGACTTGGCTGGGTTGGCTGGCCAGTGGGCTTCAAGAATCCACCTGTCTCTGCCTTCCCAGTGGTGTGATTGTAGGCATGTACCATTGGACCTGGCTTATTGGTTGGCACAGAGGATCTAAGAAGAGTTCCTCATGAGTAAGAAGCACTTTACCAACTGAGTCGTCTCCCAGCCCTGCATTTGGTACCTTAAAAAACATAAAGAAAACAACACTTTAAATTCCTTCCAGGCAGCACTCCTGCCGACTGTACTTGCCAGGTGGACCCTCTTAATGCCCTTCTTTCTTGACTTCTGGAGAACTCTACTTTGTTTTCTCTTTATTCAAAGAAACATTTTTTTTCTTGTTTATCTTCCTATTATTTCTTCCTGCTAATCTAAGTAAATACCTGGCTTCCCTTTACCTTCTTATAAAACACTATAGTCTTTACTGAACTGAACCTTGCTAACTGCTCTGGAAACACACACACACACACACACACACACACACACACACACACACACACAATGACTCCACATTGAGTCATCATTTTAGTGTGAGGTTGTGGTTCTGTTCTTCGTTTCTTCCCTTGGGATATCCAGGCACTGATGCACACCAAGCAGGGAAGGGTGGAGTGGAGCCAATCTCCATGGTCCATGTCTTTCCTTAGGGTATTCAGACTCCGCTGAACACTGGGTGGGAAAGAATGAAGCAAAGTCTGGAAGGGTGCGCCTGGGGTACAGAAGTGGGGGTATTGGGGAAGGAGGTAGGGTAATGATGGAAGATGGGGTGAGGGCCGGGATGGGCGGGGGTGGGGGCGGTGTCTCTGAACATTTCAATGTTATAGCCCTTTAGTTTTACAACTCTTAAGTGTTACAGCTTTTAGAAAATAGCTCTCTTAGATGATAGTCAACGAAACAGCTTGTGCTCTTTATTTGAAGTGAACAAGGACTATAAAACCTTGGAAAGTGGGAAGGGGAATCTTCTTAGGGTGAAGTTTCACTGGCAGAGGTTTAAGGTTCTGTGCATTCCTCGTTTGCATGGAAAAGCGTCCCAAGAGGTTGAACCTGTAATTTTGCCAAGAATTTCTTGACATATCTCAAGTAGAGTGTGGGGGTTGGGCTCCCCAGATAAGGTAGAGGAGAGGAAGCCCCTCTGGGAAAGGGAGTCCTCCATTTTGTAAGGAGCTCAGGGGAGCTATCAGATATGGTAGACTTTGACCTTAAGAAGCAGGGTTTCCCAACATGAGGTGAGAGTTCTCTGTTGAATTTAAAGACATTGATTTGTTCAACCATCTCCTGCTGATGGGCATTCCGGTTGTTTTTATATTTACTGAGAATTATAAAGCCACCACAAGCCAGTAGTGGCTGTCTTGGAGGTCAAAAGGAGACCGGCAGGTCAAAAGAAAACATGATCTTAGTTTAGACGTCAGCAGAGCTTTTGCTGGAACCCTGAGCCTTCTTTGGCCTCTTCCCTCAGGGCTTATCCCTTGGCTATGGCTGACTTGGAGGCACGCTTTGAAGATTGAATCCTTAGTGAGAAGCAAGGGACCCTGTAGCCAGGCCTCAGAGTTTTGCACTTGAATTTGCTTTGCAACAGTTGCTGAGAAAAAAGTAATTTATGGTAGCCAAGGAAATAGACTACAGTCGATACTGCCTTCTGTGCAGATCTTCTCTTGGAATAACTTATGAACCCCTTGCAGGCTTTATGGTCAGGCATAATTAGAGTCCTGTTCTAAAGAGACTGTGCACTGCTCAGCAGGCCGGGGTGGTGGTGTACTGTGGAGGAGGTCTGGGGGATGTTTAAGAATCGAGTCAGGTGAGGTTGGATGACGGAGCAGCTTCATGCAGGAGAAGAATGAGGGATGCGAGGGAAGATGGATGCTCTGTAACATGTCAGCTGCCATCCTTCCAGAAAGTTCCGTAAGGGTTCTGCACCTCAGTTTCTTCACCGTTCAGATGGAGGCAAATATGTTCATGAAGTTTACAGGAGCTAAACACCACAACCCATCAACATAACTCACAGAACAAAGGGCAGAGGCGTCTCAGGGGAGGAGCTCCAGTCCCATAGGAGCAGATGGGGAGAAGTTTCACTCTTGGACACCGTTACTGGCGGAATGCTAGGTCTTTACCTACCAGTGCTCAAGCTGAGTCTGGATCTTCTGCCGTGTAGAGCGCGGGATTATTTTATTTTATTAATTTAATTTCTTGTATACTTAGCTACACAGGGGTACTTAAATCTGTTTCATGGTGCTAAGTATAAGAGGGATGAGCTACAGGCTCCACACGCTCTCACGATGTTTGATCCTATTGTAACAGTTGACAGAAAGCACATACACTAATACTGGTTAGTTAGGCAGTTGCATTTATTAATTTGTGTGTGTGTGTGTGTGTGTGTGTGTGTGTGTGTGTGTGTGCATGCGTGTGTGTGTGTGTGTGTGTATGCGTGCGCATGTGTATGCCTCTGTGTGCTTGCACGAGAGTATGTGTGCACGTGATGGCCCAAGGGATTTTGTGAGTCTCCCACATGATCTGCTACTGAGGCAGGGACTCTCATTTGAATCCAGACATGGATGTCATCTAGTTTCCCTAGTCAGCTCGCTTTGGGGAATCTGCATCCTCTCCTCCTAAGCATGGGGATTGCAGGTAGATTGCTATGCCCTCCTGGCGTTCACCTGGGAGTTGGGATCCAAACTCCTGCCCTCATACTGTGTGACAAGTTCTTTACCCACAGGGCCATCTCCCCATCTCTAAATATTTTATTTGGAAGAACACCAGAAGTGATACAGACCTCTAGCACCAGCTTATGACTGCTGATGCACCCAGCCTCGTGGGCTGAGCAGCTACAAGTCCCCATCTCTCTGGTGTGAGACAGACACTGCTGGAATACACCAGCCATACTGTGTAAGCCAATGTAAAGGTCTCCCTTTAACAACGTGCATTCATTCTGTTGCCTCTGTCCCTCTAGAGCAGTGGCTCTCAACCTTCCCAATGCTGCAACCCTTTAATACAGTTCCACATATTGTGGTCACCCACAACCATAAAATTACTTCCAGTTTAGTAGTAATTTTGCTACTGTTATAAATTGTAATGTAAATATCTGATAAGCAGGATATCTAATATGCAACCTATGTGAAGGGTTATTCAATGCCCAAAAGGATTGTGACACACAAGTTGAGACAAATTGCTCTAGGGAGCCCAGGATAGTCATCTGCACAGTAGACTTTTCATTACTATGACAAAATACTTGAAAAACAACTTCAGAGAGGGAAATTTGGTTCTTGGACTCAGAGGTATCAGCCACAGTAGAGATTGGTTCTGTGTTTCTGGGCTAGAGATGCGCATCATGGCTGAAGATAATGATGGGGCAGAGCTGCTGTTTTAGTTAGGGTTTCCATTGCTGTAAAGAGACACCATGACCAGGGCAACATTTAATCGGGGCTGACTTCTAGCTTCAAAGGTTCAGTCCATTATCATGAGGGCAGAAGCATGGCAGCTTCCAAGCAGGTATGATGTGGGAAGAGCTGAGAGTCCTACATCTTGTTCTGAAGGCAAACGGGAAAAGACTGGCTTCCAGGCAGCTAGGAGGAAGGTCTTAAAGGGCACCTTCACAGTGACATTACTTGTTCAAACACATGAGTTTATGCGGTTCATACCTAGGCATAGCACATTCAGTCCAACTCATAAGTCCCGTAGTCTATAATAGTCTTGACGATGTTAAAGATCCAGAGTTCAAAGTCTCTTCTGAAATTCATGCAATCTCTAAACTGTGATTCCTTAAGAAATCAAAATAAAAAAGCAGATCACATGCCTCCAACATCATGCAGGATATACATTACCATTTTAAGACGTCATGGTGAGGAAACATTGGACCAAAGCAAGAACAAAAGTCAGCTGGGCAAACTCCAAATGCAGTGTTCCATTTCTGATGTCAAAGTGCTCTTTAGATCTTCAACTCCTTACTTCTTTCTCTTGGGCTGGTTCTCTTCCCTGTTAGCAGGTTTCCTCAGTAGGTTTCACATGGCTCTAACAACTCTAACACCCTGGGATCTCCAAGGTCACCTCAACTTTACAGCTTCTTGTTCCAGTGTCTGGGATCCACACATGATCTTCTGGGCTTCTCAAAAGGGCTTGGTCCACTTCTCCAGTTCTGCCCTCTGTAGCACTCTAGGTTCCGGTTGACTCCACTCCACTGCTACTGCTGTTCTTAGTGGTCATCCCATGGTACTGGCATCTCCAATATGCTGGGGTCTTCTGCTGCATCTAGGCTTCACCAATAGCCTCTCGTAGGCTCTCTTCATGGTGAAGCCCCACTTCAGCTTTCCAACACTGCTCCTCCACAAAGCACTGCTGTTTGGAACCTAAATATTCAGAGCATGAGCCTGTGGAGAACATTTCCTACTTAAACCAGAACAATATGCTTCTTAAATATTCTTCTTTTATTCAATAATCTTAAAATTATATATATTGTGTGTGTGTGTGTGTGTGTGTGTGTGTACATGTGCACATAAGCACGTGCACATGTGGGCACACATTTATAGATCAGAGCACAACTTTTGTGAGTTGGTTCTACTACCATATTAGAATTGGGAACTGAACTCTGGTCACCAGGCACCTTTACTCACTGAGTCATCTTGCTGGTCCTGGTTTTAACAGTTACTAATATGTACTTACACTGTACTCTCTGGATTCCCCTGAGGCTGCCATTTTGACTTTCTACAGTGATGGCAACATTAAGTCTCCACCAGCAGAGTGGTGATAGCTTGAATTCCCCATGTGGTCAGCACCACACGTCTCCCTTCATTATCTTCTCCATCCTGGTGTTAGAAAAAGATATGTCCTCTCCCGTTGGACTTGCCTTTCCCTGATGGCTCACAGCACTGGGCACCTTTCCCCATGCTTGTTGGTGATGAGTGTTACATGATTCTCCCTCTTGTGGGCTCTACATTTGGGGGAAGGCAGAGATAATACAGCAAAGCTCTGTGGAGGAAGGTCTACATCCAGGAGGGCTAAAAATTTCCACTGGTCTTCCCGACAGAGTGTGAGTCCCTGTGAGCCCAGGCAGGAGGGACAGGAGTTTAGAGAGCCCAGGGAGAGACTGTTGCAGGTCTAGGCGGGGGGTTGAGGGCAACTGAACAGGGGCTGGAGCCAGGCTATTGGGAGAACAGGGTGAGAAAGGCATGCAGGAGTTAGCATCAGGACTTCAGGCTGGTGAGGTTCTTGGGGGCAGTGTGGAGGGGAGAGAAGGATGGAAGTCTCAGGCAATGAGATGTTCCATTTTAGTGTCAGAAGTGGGGAAGACATCTGTAAAAAAAAAAAAGATGGGGTCACCAAGCACCTTTACCTACTGATCCATCCCTTGTGCCCCAGATCATTCCCTTTTAGTCTTCATAGTTTGTAAGTCGGAAGAGCAATCCTTTGTGTATATAGGGATGAAGGAAGTAGAGGAGACAGCTTCGATAGCTATTGTCTTTGCTTGTGTCCAGTACATTACCTGTATTGTTATTTACCTTGGACTCATTCACTATGACACAGTCCTATTTATCTTTATAACCATCTTCCTACTTGCTCAACTTTGGAGGCTCACACAAGGAACGGTGGGTTAACTGACCCCCCATCCTTTTCTCACCAGGGGCACCCCCACTATAGGCCACGTGTTGTAGATACTGCTTTTTGTTTTATCTGCCCTTCCAACCCCTCACGAGGTTCTGATCCCTATTTCACAGGTAAGCCAAGTGGTGCTTTTCCTTCCCTAAGCGACTTGTCTGACTGAGGACTCGGTCAGTTTATGGCCTAGGGAGATGAGATGCGTAGCTTTAATTATTGACTTGATGCTGCATAGAATCACCCGGGGGTGGGGGTGTGGGGCTAGAGTTTCCTTGGGGGATTGACCTGCCTTGCCAGCAGGTCTGTGAGGGATTCTCTTGATTGCTAGTGAGGCGGAAAGACCTGGCTGGAATGTGAGCAGCACCATTTCACTAGGTATGAACGCATAGAGCTGACTGGGCATGAGCAGGTACCCAGCGTGGGTAGATTCGTTCCTCTCGGTTCTTGGCTTTGTGTTCTCGCCCCCCACTTCCCTTAACGTTGGACTATATAGACTGTAATTCTGAGCCAAATAAGCCCTTTCTTCCCCCTAAGTTGCTTTTTTGCTAGAATATCTTTTGTCACAGCAACAGATGCAAAGCCAAGAGTCAAGAGAATAGTATTTTTTGTTTGCTTCATGTTCTATGCCAGTTTATACAGTTTTTTTCATTTAATCCTCCGTTCACCCAGTAAGGTTGGCATGGTAATTTTGCTTTGCAAATAAAGAAAAAAATTGCCCAGAACTACCCAGCTACGGAAGTGGCATGGTCTGAACACAAATCTCACAAGTCCCTGGCCTTTTCACAGATGGCCAGCTAGAATCCAGAGAGGAGAACTTATGCTTGTCTGAGAGAGCCTGCAGTGCCGCCCTCTGCTCCTAGATGGCGCTCAAGGCTCAGCTTCCAGGCCACACTTGGGATTTCAGCCCTAAGGCTTCTTCTAAGACAAGCTGTGGAGTTTCTGCAACTATTTCAGGAAAGGAAGAAGCTTGTGTTGGAATCATTGTTCTGATTTTGTTTCCGTTTGCAAAGCCAGTCTCTTGTCTCTAAGTCTGCAGTTTATATGTAGCCATGCTAGACTGACAAGATGAAGCCAGTGTGAGAGAGTGGGCAGACATCCCGAGTAGAAAATGAAGTAAATAGTGCTATCTCCTGACCCTGTAATCAAAGTTGGCGCGACTTTGTAGATGTCAGCAGACCCTCCCCTGACCAGGGAAGAGAGACCTCTATCAGCAGAGGTGGGAAGAGCCTGTCATTTGGAGTCTGACCCCTTATTATGTGGAGCTGGAAGAGGATGGTTGAGTCACTGCACTCCATTCGGATGTTCCAGCGGGATTTTACGCACCTCGTTCACAGTCTGCCTCGAGTGGGGTTAATGGGCACAGATGAGCGCAGCAGCTGGGCCCACAATGTGGGGAGGGACAGGAAGTTGGAGGTGCCTTACTCTGTGGAGGCGGCAGTTACTCAGCCGCACCCTTGGGGAGATGATGTATGGTCTAGATTTTTAAAAATCTCTAATGTTTACTTGGCATTAACTACCAGTAAAAGAAAGTAAAAATGGTGTGGGTAAGGGAAAAGAAAAGAAAAATGTTAAGCTGAGTACGGGAGTCTTTGAGGGAAACTGAGGTGTCTTAGGTCAGTATCCCAGAAGGGAGGTAGGTGGCAGCCAGGAAAGGGCATGCCAGCTTGGAAAGGTCTTGGTAGCTGACTGGATATTTGGCGCTGCTGCTGGCTCCACTTTTAGAAGTAGATGGGTGAGACCTGCCATTTTTTAAATTCCCATTTCCCCCTCAAGGTCGGTCTAAGTGTAGGCATCCTCTTCCTGCTCCGTTGAGATCTGATCTCTGATTCTGAGTCTCTCCAAGCCTACTTTCTATTTCTATTTAAAAAAATATTTTTATGTGTGTGTGTGTGCGCGCGCGTGTGCGTGTGCGTGCGAGAGAGAGAGAGAGAGAGAGAGAGAGAGAGAGAGAGAGAGAGAGAGAGAGAGAGAGAGGTATGTGATCTTTGGGTGCAGTTCCCATGGAGACCAGAAGAGGGCATTAGATCCCCTGGATTTGGAATTACAGACTCTTGTGAACTGTACTGGGTGCTGGGAAAAGAATTCAGGTTCTCTGCAAGAATAATAAAATACACCAGCTTAACCACTGAACTATCTCTCTAGCCCCATACTTTTGATTTTTTTCTTTTCTTGGATCTCCAGAAAGCTTAGCACCTGGTTGGAGTCCAGATGCCTAAAGCTTGGGCAGAACCCAGTGCCTTTCACGGCTGTATTTTCCGTTGCTCTTTCTTTTCCCGTGTATATTTTCCCTGGCTTTGTCTTTCAGTTACATTTCCCAGTTTGATTGTGCAGCACACACTGTTGGAGGATGCCTGAAACCTGAATGATTCAGGACAGTAGGGCCGTGCTGGTTGCATGAGGCGGGGGTAGAGAGGCTTTGACTGGAGATGGTGCTCTCTCTCCTCTATCTACTCCCATGTCCTGGAGGAGGGACAACGGGGTAGTGCAGCATCTGTTTTCTTTTAGGCCTCTGTATTGGCTTTGAGCCTTGTGATTAGAGGTACACAGACTGACAGATGTCCTTCACAGGCGGCTTGGTGACATCATAGGCAGAACATGAAGGCAGGAGCTCGCATACAGCCTTCACTGTGGTCTGCAGACAAGCAAAACAGCCTCACTATCTGGGAGAAAATAGGTGATTGAACCCCAACTCCAGACTCTTCAGAGAAGTTTGCCATTTTCTATTTATTGCTGGTGGGAGCTGTGGGGGCACCTGGAATAGCCTGATGGTGACAAACAGCAATGGTGTTCGTCTCAGCCTCTTTGTGGGCAAAGGAGTTGCACGGCAGATCTGAAAGCTCACTGGACTCTAATGTTAAACGCAGAGGCTCAGAGCTCAGGTGCCTCAGGTGGAGCAGCGGCCACGGCGGGTGAGAGGGGTTGCCCGCTGCAGACTGCCACATGCAGAAGGCGTTTGCTGCCGTCGTTTGTACAGGGGAGAATGTGATTAGTTTGTCAAGGTCATTCAAAATGAAAGCCCATGTCTTCATGAATCTAGGAATTTTTTTTTCTTGAAATAGATTCCACTGAAGTGTTCACGTGTGTGTGAGACAAGGTGTGTTCAAGATGTTCACTAACATGTCATTTGTGATAGTGAAAAAACAGGGCCAGATATGGTGTATACTAATTAACCTCAGTACTCAGGAGGTGGAGGTGGAGGCAGGGGCAGAGGCAGAGGCAGGTGGATTTCTTTGAGTTTGAGACTATCCTGGTCTATGTGGTTAGTTACAGGGAAGCTAGAGCTACATAGTAAGATCCTGTCTCAAAAAAAAAAGTGGGAGTTCTCTAAGTCATCATTACTAAGGGAGAACATAAATTATGGCCTCTATCCATACTAGCGAGTGCCATATACTAATAGTAAAGACTTCCTCAACACATCAGGTTTGCATTATAGCTGCATATGTGTATACACATTTACTACATACACTTTATACTGAATAACTACATACATACATAATACAACAAATTTATATAAGTTAAATGCATACTTGTAAATATATCTATATTCTATATGCATATAAATGTATATAGTTTAAATAGATATATAAATATGGGCTATATTAGTTAATGTGGTGATTACTTTTAATTGTCAACTTCACATAACCTAGAATTAATTTTACTCACTTGGGAAGAGAGTCTTAATGAGGGATCTTTGGATCAGGTTGGCCATCATGTCAGCATGTTGCTTAGTTGATGGCTTAGTTAGTACAATAAGTCCCACGTACTATGACCCACTGCTGACGTTTATTCTTATACCCCCAGGTAAGTGTATCTGTCAACCCTGTCTTAGTTACTCAAAAAACTAAAAACCTTTTTATTGATTCTTTGTGACTTTCACATCACACACTCCAATCCCACCCATCTCCCTGTCATCCCATATCTGCCCTCTGCCCTTGCAACCTCCTCTGCAAAAGAAAAAAAATATAAGAACAAGACCAACAAACAAGCATCAGCAAACCATCTTGTTGTGTAAGTTGTGATGTGTCCCACAGTATACTCTTTTGTTCATGTATCTTCACTTGCAAATGTTCATTGCAGTGAATCATTGGTTGGAGACCTCTGGCTTCTGCTTCACCAGGACTCCTCTAGGATATCCTGTTGTTGCCCTGTGCCATGGAGATCCTACAGCTTTGGATTAGCAGGATTGGCCCTTTTATTTGCTCCAGCAGTTCATAGATGAGGTTGATGTTGGGGTGGGCCAGCTCAAAGCCCTGGATCCGGGCCTGTATAGTATCTGAGCTGTTGTCTGCCAGCTCTCCTACACCTATACCACCAGGGTGGCTCTCCAGCACTGCCCTCAATAGCTCACCCAATGCAGGACCAGCTCTCTCACTCTTACATTCTTGGGTGGCTCACAGTTCGCTCTTGCCCATGCCACTAGGGCCAGCTCTACTGTGCTGCCCAGGGGAAGCGCAGGGCCCATTTTCCCAAGCGCTGCAGAGGGCCGGGGTGGGGCCAGCTCTGCACAGCCCTTGGACATCAATATGGCCCCATGAGGCAGCCTGGGTTAGGACATCCACATGGCCTTTGGTGGTAACATGGGCTATGGACATTGACACAGAACCTGCTGCTGCATGGCCATGGACCCAGACGTGACCCTCAGCAGACACACAGGGCAGGACTTCACAGTGGCCTCAGTGGCAGCATGGGGACATTAACATGGCCTCGGGGCAATGTGGGCTACTGACATCAGTCTGCTCCTCTCCATCCTCCAGTCTCCAGTTCCTCCTCTCTTCATAGTGCTCAAACTGTTCTGCTTCTCTCTCTCTCCCATCTGTCCACTACACACTTGCACATTAGAGTGGCTCCCTTTGTAGGCAGGTACATGGCAGGAGGCAGGCCTCTGGGTGTCTTCTGCTGCCTTTCCCCATAGAGGTAGGTGGACCTTAATTACTTTTCTATTGCTGTGATAAGATATTATGACCAAGGCAACTTATAAAAGAAAGTTTTTAATTGGCTTACAGTTTCAGGGGGTTAGAGTCCAAGATGTTGGAGCAAAAGCATGGCAGCAGGAACAGTTGATAGCCCACATCTTCATCCACAAGTGGGAGGCAGAGGGAAAGACACTGGCAACAGCAGTAATCTTTTGAAATCTTAAAGCCCATCCATCCCCAGTGACATACCTCCTCCCACAAGGCCACACCTCTTAATCCTTCCCAAACAGTTCCACCAACTGGGAACTAAGCATTGTGCCTATGGGGGTTATTTCCATTCAAATCATCACAGTCTTCTCTTTGCAACAAATGGAGACGATCACAGAAAACTACAATTAGTCAAAATTCAGAGAACAACAGACTGTGGGGTGCCTAGTCCTAATTGATACTACTCCTACAATACAACTCCTACACCTAAGGCTAAGGGAACATCTAAGAAGACTGAGTAGAAAGATTGTAAGGGCCAGGAGATCAGCATGCCCATTGTGACACTGTTTTCTACACAAAACAGGGACACTGCACCCATGAAATCTCAACAATATGACTGCCTAACCTAGAACTGCACAATGACCACACCCATTGACTTGGCAGCAGGAACAGAAGAAAGTTCACAAGGATCCATCACAGATTAGGAGCTGTAGGAAATCAACAACTATGGAGGGAGGGAGAATCAACCTGGTAAGTTATCTAATCTCAAGCAGTTAGTCCTATTTTGGTATGTATGTATGTATGTATGTATGTATGTATATATGTATGTATGTATATATGCATGTATGCATGTGTAATAATTATATATAGGTCATGTATCCTAGAGGGAGAAGGATGCAGCACCTGGAGAGGCAGAATGACAGGTGGAAAATCTGGAAATATAGTGGTCTCATGAGAAATTCTTTAAAGCACCTATTTGAAAACAGTAGAAACTGTCCCCCTCTACATTAACAGATCCATTGATATTGCCTCTGTTCAGGTCTTGTTTATGAACTTCTGGGGGAGACTGTTTCACCACATACTTCCTGGTAATTTGTCTCTTACTGTCTTTCCACCCTCTCTCCCTTGATGTTCCCTGAGAAATAGATGCAGTAGCTGTTTGATAGATGTAACCACTGGGACTGGACTCACCATGGTCCACCGATCTCTGCCTTGTATATAGTTGTGGTAGTCTGTGGTGGTCTCTATCGCTGTAAAGAGAGGCTTCTTTGAGGAGGGGTGGTGGCTACAGTTATCGGTGAGTAGAAGAATGTGATTAAGAATGCAGTAACGAATTATGCTGGTCTAGCATAATTCTAGCAGCAGTAGATTAAAGAGTAAAGAAAGCTAGCTGAGTATTTAGCATGTGTGAATTCCAGTTTCACTACTCTTGAATGGATGTGATGTGACCAGCTGTCTCGAGATCCTGCCACTGTGACTGCCTTGCAGTGATGGGCTGTGACCTGGAACTATAAGATAATGTAAACCCTTTCTCCTTTATGTTGGTTTTTTTTCAGTTTATTTTATCATAGCAATAGAAACAAAAACAGAATAGTTAACTACATACTCATATTATATACAGACATATGGAAATGTATGTGGTTTATAGTCTGTATTTAACTTTGTTATCTATATTAAATGTACATATGTATTTACTTATAGTTAATACCTATAATGAATGCACACATATATAGTAATATAGTATATATATTTCATATAGCTGAATAGCTTATGTATATAATATATAGTTATAGTTATACACATCTATAAATTTTGTTAATGATAATAATCTATATAGTTACCTCTATATAATATATTTATAATACATATATACTCATAGCATATGTTAAATGAAGCATGATATAAAACTAAAATATTTTTCCACACTATTTTGGTTTTCCACATGTAATGATAGCACTGTATAGTGAGATAACTATGTGT